>CM070500.1:75407436-75989936 GCA_036346375.1 Guadua angustifolia | reverse complement strand
TTGATTGAACAAATATTACTCTATGTATATGTGTATTATCCATGTAACTTTATCCATTCCCGACCCGAATCAATCACATATTTGTTCAGTATCCATATCCCGAATAACCCGAATTTGTGTCCATAATCCGGTTTTGAATTTGGAAAAAATATAAGTCAAGATATGGAAAGAGCAATATCCACATGTATCCGATCCATTTTCACTCCTACACATACACACATGCGCAAAGACACATCACTTTGCCACGCAGGCCCATTCACCCTCGCTTACTTCTCCTTGGCTCCTTCACCAGATAAAGCAGGACTTTCCTCGGTGGGTATCGGCATAGATGCGCAGCCGGGGAGTAACCTGTAAATAAGCCAAGTTGACGAGAATGGCCTATCAAGCTTGAACACGTAAAAGCTCGAACTAAGCTCAAATGAGCTTGAGTTGAGGTTCAAACTGTTGTGAACCAATGTCTATAGATTAGGCAGTTAATCACTAAGTGATCTCATCAAGATTTAGATTAGGTAGTTAATCTAATAATCAAAGGGTGTATCCTTTGACAATAGATGCATGAACAGTTGCTTCTTCGGATAAGGCACATGTTCATTACATCTCTTCCCATGTATAAATATATACATTGATCAATGCAAAGATGACTTCTTCCATTCATTCAGTTGCTTTCATTTACTATTAAACACGTTATCAAGCACGCTCTAACCAACTGAGCACCGGAAGAAACAAAAACCAACATTCTCTGGAGCCGCGAAGACCTCCCATTCATCCTTAGTAAGTAACAATGGAAGAATCGACTTACCTTCTCGCACTCTTGATGTTCTCTTCCGCCATTTCTTTGTGTTGTTGGAGCCATAATCGACCGAACCGTCGCCATGACAACCGGCAGCGGTGCCAAGGCCACCGGTACGTGATTACGCCCATGGGATGCCACGTTCGGGCCTTGGGTGCCACCAGCGTAGCCCTCGCGACGCTCCGTCTTGGGCGCTGGGTCCTCGCGACCACCGTCATTGCCACCTCAAGCCACGGCCTCATCTTTGGTGCAAGCACGTCGCCCCGAGCAACATGGCCGGAGCACCACGCCTCTCGACCAACCGCCCATTCTGTGGGCGGCGTATGGTCGAAGCACAGTGTCGGCATCCTCATCAATCCGGCAAACACGCTTTTTGCCGTGGTGCACCGCCATATTACGTCGACGCCGCGGATGTTGGGCTTCCAACCCAACACCGACTTCACCAGGCAACCTTGCCTCCACTCCTCCGTGGGCTTCCTCCTCCGTCGCCACGGCCTCCGTGTGGCAAGCAAACAACTCGGACTCTGCCGGGCTCATGGAATCCGTGACCCTCGCCTCCTCGGCGCCGAGATCTTCAATATGGACGGCGGCGGCTTCATCTCCCAGATGAAGTACTCCCAATGTGAACAAGCGGGCGAGGCGGCTGCGCCCGACGTGAGACAAGCGATGGTGTGCTCGGCGCGCAACAACCTGCGGCGGCGGCTCAAGTCGGGGAGTGGCCATTGGCGGGGTGGCTCAAGAAACCCTAAACCTAAAAGCATTTGGATCGTGGCTCTTTTATTCCAGCGTTTCCTGGCCGACCCGCAGTGTGGCGCATTTGCCTAAAATCTTGACGGCCCAAAAATGCCGACTGACCCAAAATCTTTGGTCTTGTTAGCAACACCGACTTAACACTTGCATAGCCCGCCCTTGCCATAGAACTGGCGGATGGGCCACCGGTGGTTTTTGACCTGAGCCATTTTATTTATTTTTATTTACATATTTGGGTCACAAATTCAATAAAACCCTTAGGTTTTCATGTAATTTAGTCTTGACTTATCCTGATAATTTATGTGAATGTGTACTTTATTGTCTAAGTCCTTGACTTTATCAATAATTATACTTGTGATGTTTTATTAATATAAAATATCCAATTCAAGTGTTGTTCAAAGTGTTTGTGTTATTACAAACCCAAATAAACATGTGCTTGTCTCATTTTTACGACCCATTTATTGAAGTTAATTTATTTTAATGCAATTTTTTTTAAGACCATATGCTTTTATCATTAAAAGCCTTAAGTGCTTAATATATTTATATGCAAAATCCTTTGCATGTTTTTCCTCACTTTGTATAACACAATGTTCACAAATTCTTGGTATTGGCCATACACAAGGTAGCACCATAATTGCTACTGTGGGATCTACACTATGTTTAATACATAGTGACTATCCTCAACGTGCGTACCCGATACGAAATATGAATTAAACAAAGTCTACACTTTTACAGTGATTACCTAGATATGTTAATACAAAGCTGCATAACATAAGAGGCATCTACTGTATCAACAGATTATGCCCATAAGAGGTCTACACCATTTTGGTGACTACCTCCAAAATGTTAGCACATATTTGAGGTTTATACTCATGATAGAAGAATTTTCTTGTTTTAAACTTATTTTGCATTTCACAACATCACCATAGCAATTTTAATTTACCCACAGTAAATTAAACAAAATCTATGATTGCCTCATGTAGGAACTATTGCCGCTAAAGAGTTTGATGTACTTGCTCTTGACGGACACAACTATCCCACATGGGCTATGGATATAAAAGTCGATCTTGCGACTGTGGACTTTATTATGTACTTCTTGAACAAGCAGAATGTGCAGAACCAATAGGTGATCAACATAGGTATGCGATTTTATATATTATAAGGCAGCATATACATCCAGACCTTAAGTCTGAATACATGTTAGAGGAAAATCCACGTGCATTATGGCTTTCTCTCAAGCAACGCTATGAACAGCAAAAGGCACTCATCCTGCCTAAGGCCAATTTTGAATGGGCCTAACTTCGCCTTCAGGATTTCAAAACTGTTAGTGATTATAATCATGTTGTTCATAGGATTAGCACTAAAAGTTGCAGTTCTGTGAGAAGGAACTTTCCGATGCGGATAAAATTGAAAATACTTTGTCTACAATGCTTCCCGCTGAAAGAATCCTTCAACAACAATACCGTGAGAAAAATTTCAAAGTTTATTCTGAGCTTATTCAAACATTGCTTCAGGCTGAAAGACACCATGAACCCATGGTGTGAAACAATCAGCAACGCCCTCTTGGGTCCGCCCCATTGCACGAAGTTCATGCCAATGCTCGAATAAACCCAAATTTAATGGTTCTCCTAAGAACTATCAAAGAAATTCCCATGGTAAAAACAAGCGCAAGCAACAAGAAGAATAAGTCACGTATCCCCAATAAGGGTAAAGGCATTTCCAAACAAAGAAATGACAAGCCTATCTGTCAGAAATGTGGTTGCTATAACCACATCTGTAATATTGCGAAGCCTCGCTCCCAAAATTTTGGGCCTTCCGCCGTCTGGCCGGGGCCGTCAGCGATTAATCTCGGAGGTGGTTGGTTCACATGGGAGGTTTAGGGCTAAAGTTGTGGGTTTGGAGGGTCTTTGGGAATTTTCCCTCTCCACCTAACCTCTTTTCTGGTTCTTTGTGTGGTCATTGTTGCTCCGGCATCCGCCGATTTTTCCCGATTCTTCCGTGGCCGCGCCTAAGGCCTGAGCTCTCCTACTCTCTCCCGATGGGTGTGGTCGTTCCAGTAGAAAGAATGAAGCAAGCAGGCCCGGTTCCACTCGGCCGGCGCCTCCCGTTCGGCTCCTCCGCGACCTCTAGTCCAGCCGGTGCCTCTCCTCTTCCCGGCCGGCCTCTGCGTCCACTCTGGTCGAGCTCCCACTGCGTTTCCCCTTCGCCTCTCCTCTTGGCGAGTTCTGCCGAGCCCCACCGATCCAGGCCGCCCTCCCCTCCCTAGCTCGGTGAAGCAGCAAGACTAAGCAAGCGACCGGCGGCGCCGCCTGTGTGGCGGCGCCGCCCTAGAGCCTGCTTCACCCCCATGGTGGCATCTCCTTCCTCTCCTCCTTTGTGGTAAGTGGAGGTGAAGTTCTTGTGTGGGTAAATTGTTGTAGTCAAGGTGTTTGATGTAATGCTCCAAAGGTTTAATTTCTTTCATTCATGTTTGCCGTGACTCACTTCTCCCCAATAAAATTTTATGTGTAATGGATTCTGTTTGAGCTATTGAAGTATATGGAATCCATTTTGGTTATAACTTCAGAATCGATCTTGCATTTTGAGGTTTGGTGTGTTATCGGAGTATGAAATTTGTCTTTGAGGTTGCAGTATAATGCTCAAAGTATTGCTGAATTTTGTTTGCATATCTTGCATGTCATCTTTGGTGGAATTGCGTTTTAAGGTCTCGATTAATAAAGTGTAGTGAGTAGTGCACTGTGTTTGGGAGTGCACATTCTGCTTAAGGCATAAATAGAATTTGCTCTATGCCAAAATAGATTGTGAATATGAGCAGTATGGTCCTCTTGTATGCATGAATGCCTTACGTGTTGTGGTATGATGTTTGGTGTTCATCTCCAAGAGAGTAATAATGTGATATATATATATGGATGCTCGCTAATAAGAGAATTAAATTCTAAAGAGGAATTAGCAATATTTACATTTGAATCCGGTTGGTGATGTGTAATTGATGGTTTATATGCTCATGTTCATGACAGAGAGTAGTGTGCATAAATATATTTGATGTTACACATATTCATGATGATGACATAGAAGTGGGGTAGGGTTGTCTAAGTTATAATTATTACGCTAGATGGGTATCATCCTAGATTTAGTAGGATGTTATCTTGCCCCCATTTTAATAAGAGTTTTTTTTCGAGCTGGAATGTACGTGTCTTTATGTAACCAAGTAAGTTACGACTTAGTGGTGAAGTGTGACTAGCGATCCTATTTTGGTATAATTACATTTCAAGTTGTTAGTTTGTAATGCATACATATTTGCGTGTTTTTGTTATCAAATCTACTATTTGAAAGAAATAGAACACCGGGACAAATGCAAACATGCTATTAGAGTAGTCTTGATCTTTACTCATAATAGATTCTCAAGTTATTTGAAATGTTGATTATATATATATATATATATATATATATATGCAAACTTCCATTGGTATGAGTGATTAGTATTTATCTCTAGTGTTTGGTAATTAAAAAAAAAAAGGGTAGTAGGAGAAGGTTAAGCGAGAAGATGGTGATCTTCTTGCTCCTTACCTAATCTACCCTTCTCTTTAACTTCATTAGATGGCGGCCGATAGTGCAAGCTCAAGGAGAGTGTCTGCGAGGGGTGGTCTCGACCTCGCGTTGGTGCACGCGTCGGTAAAAGGCAAGTACATCGAATGTGTGCTTAATTGAGTTGTTCATTGTTATTTATTTAGTTGTTCATGGCTAATTTCTATTGATTTTCGCAAGTATGAGTTATATTGGTGATCGTCCCTTGAGGGCGTGATTAACTATTGAGTTCGAGTGGTCCCTAGTAAGCCTTAATCTGGTAAGTTCACTTTGTACCTTTGTTAATATTCTTGTGAGTAGCGAGTATGGGGTATGTGGGTACTTTCGATTTAATTGTCCCCATCCGGAAATGGAATTGAGTATGTGTGCGAATAGATTAGATGGTTATGAATGTGAGAATTTGGGCTATGTTGTGTATGTGTGAAGTTATGGTTATGAATGTGAGAATTGGCTATGTGTGTGTATGTGGATATGGTATGTTTGTGTATGCATTGAATGAAAAGTTGCATTTCATTCATAAAAATGGCATATGTGCATTCATAATGGAAGAGGCGACCCATCTTGATCTGGGCCTCTGTGTTCACACGTAGTGAACACGAAAGTCCTACCTCGTAGTCCCATTCATCGAGGTGAATGGGAGCGAGACGATAAGAGTAGGCACCCTCCATCTACGGGATGGAAGGGGCGTGAGGTGCACAAGCGGGTGGGCAGCTGGCGATCTGATGCGTGCATGGAAATGAGCATTCATGTGCATTGCATCTTCGTAATGAGTGTTATGGTAAATGGTGTGTCATGTGGGCGGTGATTATGGTAATTGGAGGTCGAGTCGTGGATTCAACCCAAAAGGAGATTGAATTGAACTTGATGGATTAGCGCATTTCCCTGTATTGCTAAGTATGTTGGATGAATATCGGAGAGTGTTGTTGAGTTATAAACTCAAATAAAAATGGATGAAAATGAATTGAGTTACAACAAGGGGTGGTTGAGTCGGGAGACGTTGTAGCTTAGAGTCAAGTGTTACCTCTTTGGCGTTGAGTGGTTTTATCATTAAGCTGATGACTTGATTGCGGTAATTTTTGGTATGGTTGAGTTATTGCTTTAAATGGATATAAATGCGTCTTGTCCGAGTGATGTTTCATTTGTTTTACTAGCTCTTATAGTCAAACTCTTGCTTTACTTCTGATAGATTGGAATTGTTATTCTCGTGTACTTTGCTGAGTTTGAGCTCACGCTTGTTGTTTAATGTTTGTAGGTTTTGAAGCAGGCATGCATGGATGGGAGTAGTAGCACGTACATGACTCCGGTCATCACCACCGCATTTAATTAATTTGTAAAGCCTAGTTGTAAATAATGGTGTTGTAATGTGTTGCTCGTCGTCTTTGGAGTTGTTAATTTCTTTTTGGTTGTGTGATTGATTATCTAAGGACACGCTAGATGGTTTGATTCTATTTTAAGTGTTTGTTATATTATATAAGCGCTATTGCTCTTTTATCTGTTGAGTGGATGTCCTAGTTTTAGGGAGAGTCTTTGCTGAAATTTTTGCAAATTTCGGTGGCTTAGTTTACCAGTTTTAAGAGTCAGAGGTTAATTCCTGTCTTTTCGCTAGAGGTGACATTAGTTATTCAAAGTGTTGGTAGCATCCGTGGCGTGTTTAGCGCCGGGGTGTTACAACATCACAAAGAAATGTCGTACCCCAAGTCACCTTGTTAATCTCTAAAGTCTGTGAGATGTGGACGTGCTGCCCCGGGATAGAGGTATGAAGCCCATTTCAACCTTCAACCTGACAACTCCAGGGAAGAGGTTGGTTGTTCGCAACAAGTTCCCAAGGAACCAAGCAACAATATCGTACCGGAAGACAAGGATCAAGTCAACACAGAGAATATGATCATGGAATTTGCTTCCAATGACATGTTTGGCGACCTTGACTAGGCTCCCAATCCCTTAGATCCTAAGTCTAGTGACCCATTTATTGTAATAATAAAGCACAATTATGTCCTAAGTGTTGTATTACATAATATTGTCATCACATTGACATATTGGATGTCCCAATGAATGTAATAATTATGTTTGATATTCAATAAAGTTTGTATGTATTCTATATATATTCACCAAGAATTTTAAAATTCTTCATTTATATATAGATTTCTACGGGAGTCAATCTGATGGAGGAGGAATTGTGCCTAATAGATAGTTGTACTACTAATTCTATACAAAGGGAAACAAAATATTTCCAAACTCTTACTAAAAGGCAAGAAATGTTTTGACAATCGTTGACGCGATGCAATGATAGTTGGTTACGATCGTGCCACTATCATGCTTCCTATGGGTACTCAAATCACAATCGAGGATGCACTATTGTATCCCGATTCAACACGCACCCTATTAAGTTATAGAGATATCCGCAAAATGGTTTCCATATTGAAACCCATGATGACAATAATGAGAATTTCTCCTCATCGCTAAAGATTACGGATATGGCGGACAAAGCGCTTGAAAAGATTTCCTCTTTACCGCTTTGGATTGTACTTCACATACATTAAACCCGTACCATATATTGCGTACAAGGTAATTTTTCGAATGTTGATGCATTCCAAACTTAGCATGATCGCCTTGGTCATCTGGTATAGGGATGATGAGAAAATTATCGGCAATTCTAATGGTCATGACACGCATGTCGCCAAATTCCCAAAATCATCGATTTTATATGCATTTGCATGTGCAAGCTGAAATTGATTTTGAAACCTTCTCATCTTAAAATCCAACATGAGCCACTCAAATTCCTTGAGCGTATTCAAGGCGACATATGTGGCCCCATTCAACCATTATGCGGACCGTTCGGTATTTCATGGTTCTTATAGATGCATCTACTCGATGGTCTCATGTGTGTCTTTTATCCACACATAACCATGCTTTTGCAAAGATAATTGCTCAAATTATTAAACTTAAAGCACATTATCACGAACACCGATTCAGTGTCTGATTGGACAATCTTTTGAATTTTCCTCACATGCATTCAATGATTATTGCATGGCTTTAGGAATTCAAGCACATGATTACATCCCATATGTCTATACTCAAAATGGTTTGACAGAATCTCTTATAAAGAGAATCAAGTGGATTGCAAGACCCTTATTACAAAATTGCAACTTACCAACTTTATGTTGGGGTCATGCGGTCTTACACTTTCGACTTAATTCAATTGCGACCAATCGCATATCATACAGCCTTCCCATTGTAATTAGTGCGATGGAAATATACCAAATATTTCCCATCTTGAAAAATCGGTTTACGCTATATACGTCCGATCTCACCGCCTAAGCGTGCCTCTATGGCCCACACGAAATTGGGGATCTATGTGGGGTATCAATCTCCGTCAATTGTTAAATACCTTGAGCCCCTAATCGGGGACCTATTCACGACGACAAGACGATTGTATATTTAATGAGGATCATTTCCGGCATTAGGGGAGATTTCAAGTACCGAAAGAATGCCAGAAATCAATTGGGATCTTGTAGACATCTCCACCTTAGATCCACGTACTCAAGAAACCGAACTTCAAGTTCAAAATTATAAATTTGCAACACATTGCAAATAACCTACCAGATGCATTCTTGATACTAAAGGTGTTACTAAATCCTATTATCTTGCGAAATGTGCACGAAAGAGTGGAGGTACCAAATAAAACCATTCAACTCCCACTTCAAAGTAAGAGGGAGAAGTAAGACCACTGACTAAAGATGTAGCTTCTTGCAAATGACAAAAAAACAGGGACAAAATCCTCCAAATCAAGAAATGCAAGCCAACCTCAAGTTGATCCACAACCCGGATCAAAAGTGCACTCTATTGCGATCACGGGACATCGAACACCACAGTTCCATAGTTTTGGGAAATAATGAGCCATCAACAAAGGTACAAGAAATTTCCACTAATTATATCAATTCTGGAGAATCATATGACCGAAAGACTACAATTGTCAACACTTACTTCTCCTCAACAATTGCAGATAACCTCCTAAATGATCCAAATCCCAAGACCATGGCGAGTGCAAAAAGCGGTGGGATGGACTCAATGGAAGAAGCAATTCAAGCCGAGGCGCCTCGCTTACTAAAAGAGCGTATTCACATCTGCAATACCTACACCTCCAAAAGTTTTCCTGTGGGATTTAAATGGGTTTTATCAGGAAGCGGAATGAAAACAATGAAGTGGTGAGATATAAAGCGAGACTTGTAGCACAAGGGTTCACGCAGAGACCAAAGATTGATTTCAATGAAACATATTCTCCGATTATGAGTGGAATAACATTAGATACTTAATATCATTGGCAGTTTAGAATCATCTATTTATGCAGTTGATGGATGTAGTGACAGCATATCTTTATGGGTCACTTGATTCTAGGGCTGGAAAATTAGCTCGTGGCTCGTGGAGCCTGTTTTTGAGGCTCGGAAAAACACCGAGCCGGCTCGACTCGACCACCGAGCCGGCTCGCGAAACCAATCGGCTCGGCGACAGCGGCCAGCCCAAGTCCGGACCCGAGCCGCCCATTATGGCAACTACCCTTGCGTCCCTGCCTACCAGGCGCCATCGGCGGCACAAAACCAAAAGTCTCGCCTAATAGCCTAATCCCGCCACTGGCGAATCTGGCGATTCTTCCCTTCCCGTGACTCAATCGGCCAAGCCCTAGCCGCCAAGGTGGCAATCCTTCCCGCTTCCCCAATCCAATCGCCCACTGTCCGGCCGCGAGCGCCGCGCCATCCGCGAACCAGCGAAGCAGCGACTCCTGTCTCCCTCCCCAGATCTCCCTCACTCCCTCTCCCCTGGGCCCTGGCGGCCGCGGCTCTGCGGCTTCAAAGCAGTGCTCACTCGCGCCCAAGCGGCCAGTGAGTCCAAGCTGAGCAAACTTCAATCGACTCCCCTCGCGTCGCGTCGGCGGCCTGAGGCGACAGGCCGGCGGCCCATCGACTCTCCTCCGGTGGCCGGTGCCATGTCCGAAGTCTAGAACTCGAACTCCGGATCAATGGATGAATGGATTACTTTTTTTTATGTTTTGGATATCTTTGGTCTTTGCCACTACTTGCTCGCTTGCTCATAACACTTAGGTTATGTAAATAAGTAGGGAAGAATCGAGAATCGACTTATATATTATCCACAATGGCTCTTTGAGTCGGAGCTCCGATGAGACATTTATTTCTAAGGATAAGATGCTGAGATATTACATATTACCATAGTTTTATGTTTGTACTTGTGTTGAACTGTTCATGCTAAGTACTATTTAAGTTTATGTGTCTTGCTGTGCAAAGTGACATCCACTTGGTTGTGATTAATATTGGTTAGTGCCATATTTTAATGGATTTGGCAATTGGCAGGCATAGAGATGGAATCATCCATGGCGAAAGGGAAGGGGAAGAGGCCCTCAGCCCGGCCACAGATAGGCGTCAGTGGTGCCCTTCTAGCCAAGCCGGTAAGCATGCTAAAAAATATACAATCATCATCATGCCTGTATGTGCCTTTGAGTTACATACTTACATGTTCTTAGGTTTTATGCGAGGAAAGAAACGAACAAGCGAGATTGAGGAAGAAGATAATTCTTATGACATGAACGATGAGATGTCTGAGGACGAGATAGCAATGCCAGGACGAGATAGCAATGGGAGTTCCCTGGTAGTAATGTCTAAAGGTAACCAGCTAAAACTTGCAGATCTCAGATCTGTCTTAATAATAGAAATATTCTTTTTGACTACTTGGCATGTCTATCCAGGAACAATGTATAGTACTCAGCAGTCCTACAAAGTTAGTGATACTTTTCCCTTCAAATGGATAAACAAGAAATGGCGTGATGGTTTGGTTTCTATGTGACTTCCATGGCAATCTATTTGAAGCAGATGGGCGATTCTTGGGTTGTTATGTCTCGCAATGCGTGATTTTACGAGCAGGTAACATTCTTTCCATTTCGATGTACTTTTTTTCATTTATTTCGACACTCTGAGCTAACTTATTTTTTGCACTTTCGTATTGCATGTATTTATTTTCGAGTTGTTGAACTGGACTTCTTGTTTGTACCCAGGTGAGGAATTCATAAGAGGTGGGACAATGGTTCTGGGATAACTTGGCGTCGTAGAATCATCGCAACTTGGGATCGAGCGACGATTCGTTTTAAGTGTACCAAGAAGGAAGCCTCTGAGATGAGATGTGGTTGTTTTGTGCTTTGCCATAAGATCTCAAAGCGACATGTGGTTATTCTTGTCAGATACTTTAATTAGCTCATCTTTTATTCTTTTACATATAATGAAGTTTGTGAATTTCTAGTGGATCATTAGTTGAAGCTTTTTTTCCTTGCACTATTTGCTCAAAGATCTTCAATCTGTGTACCTTTGATCTGACCATATATCAAATGCAGAGTGGCTCGGCGAATAATGAGCCGGCTCATGAGCCTACCTCGGCCGTGAGCCGGTTTTCTGGCTCGCCTCGAGGTCGAAGCCGAGCCGAGCTGGCTCGGCTCGGCTTCGCTTCCACTCTACTTGATTAGGACATATACATGAAGGTTCCGATGGAATCCCAATTCGAATCAAGCGCAAATCGCAACATGTCTTGTGTAAAGCTCAACAAGTCACTATATGGCTTGAAACGATCGGGAAGAATGTGGTACAACTAAGTAAATTCCTTCTAAAAAAGGGATACACAAACAATGATGATTGCCCATGTGTCTTTATAAAGAAATCTCCAACGGGATTCTGCATTATATCCGTATATATTGATGATTTAAATATCATTGGCAACTCTAACGATATAAATGAAGCATGCAATCACCTAAAGACGGAATTTGAGTTGAAGGATTTGGGTAAGACCAAATTTTGCTTAGGTTTACAACTGGAGCACCTTCCCTCGGGAATTTTAGTGCATCAATCAGCCTATATCCAGAAAAATATTGGAGAAATTCAATATGGACAAATCATATCCATCTAAAACACCTATGGTTGTTCGATCTCTAGATATGGAGAAAGATCCATTCAAACCATGTGATGATGGAGAAGAGGTCTTTGGGACCCGAGGTTCCTTATCTCATGCCATTGGGCGCTTATGTATCTTGCAAAGCGCACGGACGATATTGCATTTGCAGTGAACTTACTAGCTAGATATAGCGCTGCACCAACCAAACGTCATTGGACAGGTGTAAAGTATATTCTCAGATATCTCAATGGCACAAAGGATCTTGGATTATATTTTAAAAGAAATCAAGATCCCACTATGATTGGATACACGGATCTTTGGCTATTTATCGATCCCCAAAATGCGGATCTCAAAGCGAGCTTTGTATTCTTACATGGTGGAACAACTATTTCATGGAAGTCTTCTAAGCAGACTCGGTAGCTACTTCCAATAATTATTCGAAATTATTGCACTATATGAAGCTTCGCGTGAATATGTATGGCTTCGCAGAATGATTAACCATATACAACAATCATGTGGTATTGGTTCTATTGAATCACGTACAATTATTTATGAAGATAATTCTGCTTGTGTTACACAGATGCAGACAGGTTACATAAAGAGCAACATCACTAAGCATATTGCTCCAAAATTGTTTTATCCTCATGAGCTACAACAAAGTGGGGAGATAAACATCTTGCAAACCAAATCATGCGATAACCTCACTGATCTTTTCACCAAGTCATTACCATCTTCTACATTCTTGAAATGTGTTCATAGGATTGGTATGAGACGACTTCGAAATTTGCAAGAATCAGAGGGGATATCCCCTAACTATTAACTTGTCCTAACAAATATTGCACTCTTTTCTTTTATGAGTTTTTCCTCACAAGGTTTCTCATGAAAAGTTTTTAATGAGATAATATCAAACACGAGTATATGTCATGTTTTCTGTTTTCCCCATTGGAGTTTTTAAGGAAACATCAAAGACATGCATTGTCTTTAAACTCGTTTGTGGGTATTCTCCTATAATAGGTTTTCTCATACGAGTTCACAAGAGACAATCACTTAAATATACTACATCAGTTTTCTCCTAAATTTTCCCATTGGATTTCATAGGAGTTTTCATCGTATACCAACATATCTTCTCCTCATATTTTTCCTACAAAGTTTTTAGAGGAGCTACCAAATACATAGTAATTTATTAATCACAATTATATATGTCATATTTTTCTCCTTATTTTTCCCACCAAGTTTAAAGGAATTTTTGATGGCATATCAATATAATCCTCATATTATTCCCACAGGGTTTTTAAAGGAATCAACAACGCATTGATCCCAAGGAAGATTCGATCAAGAGGGAGTGTTGTAAACCAATATCTATAGATTAGGCAATTAATCACTAAGTGATTTCATCAAGACTTAGATTAGGTAGTTAATCTAATAATCAAAGGGTGTGTCCTTTGACAATAAATACATAAACAGTTGCTTCTTCGGATAAGGCACATGTTCATTACACCCCTTCCCATGTATAAATATATACATTGATCAATGCAAAGATGACTTCTTCCATTCATTCAGTTGCTTTCATTTACTATTAAACACAAACTCAAACTCAACTTATGACAATTATTGGAAGACTGAGTGAGCATTTTCTCTCTTATACAATATAATATTAAAATATCATAAATAGAGTTCTATAATATTTTATTTTCCAAAACTATATATATAGAGAGAGAGAGACACGACCAAATCATTTAAACATATTTGAAAGATAATACCCAGGTGGAGGCACCATGCTAGTTATCACTAAAAATAGTGAAAAAAAAACTTGGCTTTACCCCGTAGGCTCGTTAAGTCGTGAGGTGGCCTGTACGAAGAACAACAAAATTGCCAATTGAGACGTACTGGGAATGGAAAGGTTACAACAATATTTCATCACCATATTAGTTTATGGTTAAGTTTTCAAACATAGCAACACAAAGTAGTAAAAGGGCACAGCGGTATTGGGGATTTTTACAAAACCGACAGTTTTCATGACACCCAGACACAGCGGTATTGGGGATTTTTACAAAACCGACAGTTTTCATGACACCCAGACACAGCGGTATTGGGGATTTTTACAAAACCGACAGTTTTCTTCGTCATCCAAGCATCTTCCATTACGTCGTCTCTTATTCCGGCGTGGCTTCCCTAGATTGATGTAGAACCATTAAGATGCTATTTACCTGAAAATCAATGACTGGAGTGCACAAACATAACAGCATCCAAAAAGGTGAATCATTTTTATCTCCCTTTTTTTTTTTTGGCCAAAAGGGAGCTCCCCACAAATTTTGTAGAAGCCCCATACGCTAAAAGTTGACCCTTGGAATTCAATTTGCCCACAGTAACCAAGGTTTTTCACGACACAAGAAAAGTCTAGCACATGAAAGTATAATAACATACTTGATGTATCACAAACTGCAGCTTTTGAGGATCTAATGTTTTCATAGAATTTCTTTTCAGAACCAGATTTCGTATAATTTCTTCCAATGGTTTTAGAATTGTAACTGGAAGCAAGAACTACAGTTTGGAAGTTGATACAAAATGGAGGTGCACCAAGTATCCTGCAACATATAAGGAAAACCATACAAAATATATTAAAATTAAGTGTAAATTTTACAAAACTACAATTTTTTTGTACAAACTATTATAAAACTACAGGTTTTAGAACCTATTTCACAAAAATACTGATTTTAGGAGAACTTGTGTTACAAAACTACATGTTTTAAAATTAACCGTCCCTTATAACTGGTCTAACGGTGTGAGCCCACATGGCATCCTCACGCGTCCTCATTTTCCGTTTCACTTGCCCATGAGGGTACCATGTAAACCTACACTGTCAGATCCATTACAAGGAACGGTCAGTTCTAAAATATGTAGCTTTATGATACAAGTTCCCCTAAAATCTGTAGTTTTATGAAATAGAAGCTGAAACATGTAGTTTTCTGATAGTTTGTAAAAAAAACTACAGTTTTATGAAATTTACTATAAAATTAATATACCATAACTAGTAATATTTCTTGAGAAAAACTAGTAGGTCTAGGCACTAACTACTAATAGCTATCTCATTGAACTTCGTCAAGAGTTGTGTAAGGGATTGCCAGAAATCATAGCCTTGTACAGCAGTGTATAAAATGGAGTGCAGCATAATGCTGTAAGTTGTTTTATTGAAACAAGAAAAACTATGTAGGCTTAGGTACTAACTACAGACGGTTATCTCATTGAACTTCCCCAAGAATTGTGTTAGATTGCCAGAAACCATAGCCTTGTACAACAATGTATAACATGAAGTGCAGCATAATGCTATAAGTTGTTTTCTTAAACTCTTAAAACCTTAGCAAGAATGTCTTTATCAAAAGATATGGGAAAATTGTACAAACTCACAGGTACTTTGCTGTGTGTAATTTCAATATGTTGTATTTAATCGAAACCACACACTCCTAAAAGGATGAGTTCAAGATGAAAAATACAATTGAAAATAACATTTAGCCACTCAGGTTAGAAAAGGGAATAATACTTTATTTTGGCAAAGTAAACTACTAATTGCTTCCTCAATAAGAAGTCCATGTTCAGAAAATCTGGCAGAAGTGTAGGTGAAATTTTATGGTTTCAAAAAAGTACAGTGACACGAGCAATTGAAGTGGAATACACAGTTTCATCCTTTAACCCGAAATAACTGATCTAGAAACATACATACAAAAACAAAAGTTGGTATTCAACTGTCCCCTTCACCACCATTGTCAAATGAAAGTTAACCATTAGCCCATTACCTCTTCAAAAAAAAAGGGCGTCATGAGGAGCAATGCTTCACCTTATTACCAAAACAAACAGCAACACCCCCCAACAGTTTGAAATTCCTCTTTCATCTGACACCCTTATATGAGTTTCATAGTCCTCTGTTCTCCAACTCCCTATTGTCCCCTATAATTAAGTATCCTGAACCCTGATTCATGACCAACAAAGCAGGCCTCACTATTCTTCCACCTTGATGTGCACAAGAACCCCCCATCTCATCACTTTTCCACTACAACGAATCAACACCAGTTCCTGACTCGTTTCTTATACAGCAACGCATCCATCTTTCCTGGCCGTTTCATATATGGCAACGCATCCTTATTTCAGCCAATAGCACCCACGAATGAGCTTAATTTTTCGCATTCCTATTGGTTTATCCCCACTGGCCCCTGCAATCTTAAATTATCAACTTTAACCACTCTGTGATATTAGCTTGACAGTTTCTGCCATTTGCTGCTCCACTTTGGCTCCTGGTTTGATTACCACATGAACAACCTGAACCCCCCGTCGTGGTGCCATCTCCTCATAATTCCAAATCCCCAACCCTAACCAGCCTCACTTCATGGCCTGTTTGGTTGGAGGGAATTGATGGAAAGGAATGGGAATTGAGAGAGATGGGTTATAAAATCCTTTGATTGATTGGTGAGAATTGGAGATAGGAATGAGAGTTTACAACTTAAACGTAGGGAATTCAATTCCCTGCCTCTCCCTGGGAATTAAAGTCTCGCTTAATTCCCTTACCCATTCCCATTCCCCGACGATGCCAAACAGGTCAGAGCAATTCCCAGATCAAGCCAACGCTTGTTCTAGGTCCTGACTTCTAACTAGATCTAGTTAATCAAGTCGAGCTATCATACAAAGCCACAAAGAAAAGTCTTTGTTCTAAACAGATCTAGGAGAAGCAGTCAAATCAACCAACAAAAAACACAAAAGGGAGGGAAAAACAAGCAACCAGGCATCATAAGCGTACCATCTGCACATAGGTTCTAACTTCTAACCAGATCTAGTCAATCAAGTCAAGCTATGCATGCAAAGCCACAAAGATAAGTTTTTGTTGTAAACAGATCTAGGTCAAGCAGTCAAGTCAACCAACAAAGAAACACAAAAGAAAAGTAAAACACGCAACTATGCATCGTATGCGTACCTTCCCAATATAAGCACCTCATCAAGCTGCCTCCCTGTGGACGAAGAAAGCGTAGAACCCGGCGACGATGGTGGCCACCCCCATCGCCCACACGACCACTGCGCCCCAGAGCGGCATGATGGCGGCGACCTTGGAGGAGAACATGAGCGTGAGGAGGGTCGAGAGCCCCCACACGGCCGCCTTCAGCCAGCTCCTGTCGCGGCCGGCCTGCGGGGCGCGCTCGAGGAGGTGGAGGCAGCGGAAGAGGAGGATCAGCGCGAGGTAGGCGACGACGACGAAGGCTACGGAGGAGAGGTCGCTGCTGGAGCGGTAGATCGCCATGACGCAGTTTAAGCTCAGGAAGGCGAAGCCCAGCGACGGCAGCCATCCTGGCCGGCCGCCGCGATCCATCGGCAGCGCAAAGCGGCGGTTGTTCGGATTTCGATCTTAGCTGCTACGATTAACTCCCTCACACCCAGGCCCAGCAAGGGCGCTTCAGTCAATTCACACCTCACACGCATGTCACGAATTGCAACCCGCACCAAGGAAAAATTGTGGACTTGCACGCATCTCAGGATTCGCGGCTTTCGCTGACATGTGGCCTGAATATATTACCAGATGAAGTACATCATGTGAGGGTTTGGATGGCATCCCGATGGAGAGAGAGTCTTACTGTTAAAATGTACATGAAAAGGCGAGCTGTTCAGGCTTAAGCTCGAATGAGTTTGAATTGGGGTCTAAGGGTTTGTTTGATGGCAATATATTTTGTGTACATAGTTTTTTTCGTGTACACATCATGTACGTCAACTAATAAAAGTCATCAAAAAATTTGAAAAAAATTGTAGATATACTTCATAGATTGCTCTACCTATGTATAAAGTTTTAAAATCAAATTTATTATATATCGAGAGTTACAAAAAAGAGAAAATTCTGACAAGTTTAAACTCTCTCTCGATATATAATGAATTTGAACCTACAATTTTATATATAGATAGAGTAACCTATGAAGTACATCTACAATTTTTTTCAGAATTTTTCGTGACTTTTGTTAGTTGGTGTGCACGGTGTGTACATAGGAAGGACTGTGTGCACATGATATGTTGCCTTGTTTGATAAAGCTCTAAATTCTAACTTTATCTGAGATCTAAAATTTATACGCTAAAATAAAGTGAATTAAGTTTATATTTTTGGTCTAAAGTATAAACAAGATGATTCACCTAAACACTCTTAGGGGGTGTTTGGGACAGCTCTAGCTCCACCAAAATCTGTGGAGTTGGTGGAGCAGGGTTTTTCTAACTCCAGAAATTTGTGGAGCTGGAGCTGTTGGTACATTAAGAGTGTTTAGGTAGATCATCTTGTTTACATTTTAGACTAAAAATATAAACTTAATTCACTTTATTTTAGCCTATTCATTTCAAATTGGAATTTGGGATCTGGAGCTCTCCCAAACAGGGCCTTAATGTACTCACAGCTCCAGCTCCACGGATCTGTGGAGATAGGAATACCCAGCTGCACCAGATTCACGGATCTGGTGAAGTTGGAGCCCTACCAAACACACCATAAGTCTGGATCTAGGCTCAAGTAGGTTTAAGTTCAGCTTAAGTAAACTCGATAACAATAAATAATTCAACATACACTATTTTTCAATAATAAAAAAATACTTATCAAAGGTTAGTAATCGATAATAAACTTATACTTCAGGTACTTTCGAGATATACAGAGTTAAACATACAATCAAGGGCACACGATATAGATAGGTTCGGGTCTCCTGATGGAGTAATACCCTACTCCTGTATGGATGATGTATGAGGTTGATGAATAGAATACAAAACAAGATGTCTAGCCCTGTTTACAAGAAAGATGAACCTGAGGGCAGCTAAGCTATGACTAAATGAGGCTCTGCTCGGAAGATCTTCTTGCTCTGGATAGTTCTAGTTTGAGAATTGCTTGCCCTGTGGTGACGTCTACCCCATCCTTATATAGTCGGGGTAGCCTTGGGTCGAGTCCTAGTCGGTTGGAACTACCGGATCGTAGTCGATGAGGTGTCCATCGCCGTTATGATCTCTGTAGCATATCCGAACTTCCGTAAATATCAGGCATATTCGAGTAGGTTTCCTCATAACGGGAACACGATCTACTCCTTCCTTGCGGCTACATGGAGATATCCCCCTCCACGTATATCTTATCCCATTAGATTGGGCCCGAGACATCTGGAATTTCCAAATGCTTATAGTAACATATATATGGTGTGTTCTTTGAGTTTCTGGCATACGTTCATATCCGATATTTAGATATTCGATAATACTCAAGCTCGAGTAAGCTCGATAAGAGTTAACATATAATAATATTTATTAAGTGATTAATAAATTTATCAGACTCATGAGTTATTCGAGCTCAGCTCGATGAAGCTCACGAGCTCGAGATCAAACTCGAGTTCAACTCACTTAGAGCTCGAATCGATCCTAGGGCGAGTCAAGCTCGAGCAACTTATGAGCCTTGAACTTTTTTTTTATAGCTTTAGAGTTGACCTCTTGAAAAAGGTTGGAAGGAAGGTAACAAATTGGAATGGGCTGACCCAAGTGGTCAGAAGAATCCTACTTACTACAAAGGAAGCGGGTGGCCTCGGCTAATCGGGACATACAAGGTTCATTCAAGGGCTAAAATATCCTCTTTGGTTCACAAAAATTTCTCGGTTTGAGATACGTACTATCAAACTTTTGAAACTTTAGCTATCGTCATCTTTTTTAAAATATTTAAATTGGATGTATGAAAATCATATATGTAAATTAGTCTCAAAACATACTTTCATAATATTATAATGTTATTGGATTTTTTAAATATGCTACAATAGAAATTAGTGGTTAAAGTTGAGTTTTAGAGACCGTGTTGATATCCAAAATGACAACTATTTGTAACTGAAGGGAGTAATTAAGATGATGTGACTACGCCAGAGAAGAGAAAATTAGCAATAATCGCAGTTAGTGGTGACCACTTCTGCAGGATATATAAGATAATTATACGCGGGAAGATCAAAATTTTAAAAATCCAAGCCACTGTTAACGGATTGTCCGATGTTAACCCGACAGCTAGCATAGATATTCACAATACCTCATACATTTGTGAGGTTTTCAGTCCACTTGATTTAGACAAGTATTACGGTCCCGGTGGTCCAAAATAAATAAGAAAACAACGAAGTGGTTAGTATTTATATAAAAATTAAGAGGACCACAAGAATGTAAATTTTATATGTACACCAACTAAATTAAATATGTACCACAAATACTAATGCTGCACAGCCAAGCAAATTTCAACCTACTAGCGCGATCGGTACAGATCGCCCATTATCGTAGACAAGGACGCTGAAAGGTCCAGAGCACCGAGCCCACATGTCAATATCTGTGAAACTCCGTGTTCCACTTGTGGACGTAGAGCAGCCAAGGAAGCTGTGGACTTCGATGAGGCTCACGTGACCCCCACGGGGCCCACCCACTGGGCCGCCGCGCACGAAGTCAAAGACCCGGCCGGCGATTACCATTTTAAACGCCGGACCAGGTTTCAAAAACCGTGTAAAATTTGAAATTCAAAAACCACGTAAACTACTTGAAAACTGTTAGAAATTGAAGAGTTAAGAAATAACAAATTTTAGAAAAAAATTCAAAAAACAAAAAAAACTGTTCAGTTTTCAATGAAAATCACGGTTTTTAACGAAAAATTGCTCGGTTTTCATAAAAATCAACTGACCAATTAAATGTTCTTTAAAAATGGTTTTCAAGTGATTTTTAACATATACATTTTTTTGAATTTTTTAATTAAACTAGTTTACTGAGCGATTTTGGATCTCGAATCGCAACGGAAAGATCGAAAACATCACATATTGAAATGTTTAATGAAATATCACATATACTCAAATGCAAAATACATAAAGAGCATAAATCTTATCTATGTAATCAAATGTGTGTATATAGGTTATGAAAAGTAAGTCTTGATTCATGAGAAACTGGATTCTAAATATCCTACATAATCAATTGTTTGTTCCACAAAAAAAATCATTACAATAAAGTTATAATCAACATTTAACTAAATAGTTGAAATTCCAGTACTTATATAATTCGAATAGTTATAACTTGCACAAGCGAACTTCAAATTTAATGAAACCAAATCCTAGGACTCTGAAAAATAATACCCTTATTAGTTATGTAAAAATACATTATGTTCGTGCAAATATGAATTAAGTCTATGTTAAACATTAATGATCTCTTATATGGAAAACATCTCGGATAAAAGCCAAACTTTGCGGAACCAACTTTAAAACACTTTTAGAGACATTCCCTGCTAATGCTAGAAAAATAAGTTAATAATCATGTACAGTGCAGTCGTAAACTTAAATTGGAAACTGAACCTTTATCGCTAAATTTTAGAAACATTTAGACCTTTTCGGAACCCCGTAAAATATCTCAGCTAAATGCAAAAGTTTGAAGAAATGGCCTAGAAACACACTCCATCATATGTACTACCATAATCTGGAAAAATTTTCTATTTAGAACTTGCTTTGTATATAAATCCCACTACTGCAAACACCCTTCGTGAATTAGTCACATAGGAAACTAAACCACTTAAGCCTTTTTAGCAGCCTGTAGAATAACTCGTCTAGATGCAAATCTTGGTAGGACCAGCTTAGAAACACTATTTCGTATATGGACTACCGTATTCTAGAAAAACATCTTATTTACAACTTGCTTTTCAACTAAATCCAGCAAATTCAAAATCCTTAAGTGTTAATCATACGCTTCACCTCGCCGATTCCATATAACATAAACCTTATAATGCCATATAAGCTATTTCAGTAATGAATAAATGTCTCATCCAAATCCTAAAACTTATAAAATCAGCTTAGAAACGCTCTCCAAAGTATAGACTACCATAGTACGAAGAAATAATCTTAATTTGTCATGCTTTGCATATAAATTATGTTAGCAGATCATAACTTTAAGTGTTATTATTTTAGAACTTTATAATATGAATAGACGAACTCGGTAGTAATGAAGAAATCTATAATTAAGATATTTGTATCATCATAACCTTCTTAAAAACCCTGAATATGTAACTAATAATTTAATCTATTAACTCTAACATACTTGAAATTGCTTTTCATGCAAAATAAATTAAGGATTAAGTACTATTCATTCATATCATACAACAAAGTGACTAATGTTCAAATTCTATTATTCCAAATAATTTTTCATCTTGAATTCAAAATTATAAATATAAAAGTTCATAATTTTAGCTTCTTGAATTCATAAAGCAAGAATGGATAATCTATAAAGGGAATCATGCATCGCTTAACTTGAAAGCTATTAAGAATATGAATGCTTAATCAACTAAAGCATGAGAATGTGGAATCATTCTACCCAAACCCTATAATATTCATGCTTTCTACAGTGAGTCTTTATTTGATTCTTTGTCTGTCTTCTTTTTGTCCTTATTGAAGTTTGTTATTTGCTATATTTCCGTTGAACGACGCGTAGAACTAGACGTCGCTAACTCCATCATCATCTACGTCAGCTGCGACCTCGAGTTCATCAAAAACAGCAATTAAGTAAGCCAAGCACCCATTTGATCATATTGATCCCAATATTTAATTTTCCTTTTGTTTATCAAATGGTTTCATGTATGTGTTTATTTTTTTTTGTAAATTCGCTATTTTGTGGTTCTGGTAGATATATTTGTTGTCTCATGAAACTTTCTTGATAAGTATGAACATATGAACCTTGATAACCATATATTAAGGATAGACGTTACTTATGTCATCATGGATATATGCGATTATATATTAATCATGCTTAGCCATGCTTTATTAGCAACAATGTAGATGATAAGATCAAAATTGTTTTTTGAGAATTTAAAAAGGTTAGATATGATACTATTGGTTATTGGTATTTTAATTTTGACGCGGGTGATTATTGGCAATAGTCGGATGTGCAGATGGATTTGCACGTAGTGTATGGTGAAGTATCGCCCGTGTCAGATTAAGGACCAAACAATGGGACACTATTAATCCAAGAATTCCGTGCAACCACGAGGGCTGGTGTCGACGATCGGGATCACCGGACCACAAAAGTGTGTGGGGGTTGATCATGTATACGGGACTCGGAATCGACTTCACTCACCGAAGGATTGGTCTTACTGTTCTGGAGATCGGAGGAAAAAGACAGAGAGCGATACACCAAGAATTATACTGGTTCGAGCCCTTGTGATAGGTAATAGCTCTACTCTAGTCTTGCCCGGCGGAGAATTTCACTATGTTTGAATACAAGGAGGTGTTTTCTAGCTCGAACTTCTGTAGCTTGAGTATCTGTGTGTGTGTTCTGTCTTGTGATGTGATCCCCGGATACACTCGTCCCTGGGGATTTTATGCCCCTCTTAGCCGTTACTGGAAACGTCCGGGAGAGATTCCTGAGAAACTGGCATTGTGCGCATTGAAGGTGGGTTGTAGCTGTCCCGGATTTGGCGCCCACGTCTGGCTTAACTCCACTACCTAGGGGCCTTCGTAACCGCCAGTTGAATGCACGACTTGTATCCCGATCTTGACCCCTCCGAGCGGAAGTTGATTCCTCACCCCCTAGCTAGAGGTCGTAAGGGAGCCACGCGGTCCACATCGTGGTCAAAGACTTCGCGGCTCGAACTCGAGCTAGGGGCTTGTTGACCATCCGTTGACCAGGCAGAGATTTCCCAGTCCCCGACAGGTAGCCCCCAAGGCTCAAGTTGTACCCAGGCACTTGGGATGACCTCGAGCCCACAATTTGAAAAAGGGGACAGTCTTCTAGTCATGCTCAGAGTTGCCCAAGCTCAAGGTCGAGGTCGGACGGAGACCAACCACGAGACTTAGCGCAATTACACCTGGCGACCCTTGGTCTTCGAAATCTCAGTACGGACACGGAAGAGCAGCGGAACTGCCCGCGACGCATCGATTCCGCCACCAAATCTCTGAATGCGCCTGTCGAATTGTAACCGACGCACCTTTTGAGACACCATATCTTCTAACTGGCGACGATCGAGGCCTATAAGGCCCAAACCATCGGTTCTCTTGAAAAATTCTGAACTCTCTTGAACTTCCTTCAATCTTGCCCTTTCTGGCCTTCTGCTCAACCTGCCCTTTCTCCCTCGACCAAGCACCAAGCTTCACTCATGGCCAAGTTCGGAAAGAGCTCTTTGTCGCTGGCTAGGATGAAGGAGCTCGAAATCCTGGGGATGTTGGACCCGGCGACATGGCGGTTGCCGAGCGGAGAGACCGAACCGTAGCCCCGAGAAGATGAGCTCGTCAGCACCGAGCACTACATGCTCTTCGGGTTGCGGACGCTGGAGAGCAACTTCGTGGCGTCGGTTCTCACGCAATGCGAGATCGAGCTCATCAACCTGGTGCCGAACTCCATTCTTCTCCTTTCCATTTTCTCCCATTTGTGCAGGGGTTCCTTGGGATCCTTCCCACCCCATCTCTTTTCTTTCGTTTCTTCTCCTTGTTCCGCACTGGGAAGGACCCCGTGGTCGAATGCCTTTTTTTTCGGCTACGGACGGGACTTTCCTAGGCCTTCCCTCAACTCCACGCTCAGGATTCTCTCGGTCCATGGACCGAGAGGTGGTTCTACTTGAAGAGGGGGGAAGACGGTGCGCTCGTGTATGACGGAGCGCCCATCGTCGGCAAGCGCCAGACCCCTGAGGCGGACGATCTGGCGGTCGACCAGGAAGCCATCGCCGCCATCCACATCTGCGCCACACGCGGTCTCACCGGACAAGCCATCGCCAACGACTTCTTGCGGAACCGGGTGTTCCCTCTGCGAAAGAGGTTGCATTTGATCTACGAGATCAAGGGTCGTGGCGACCTTACCTGCGAGAGCCCGTCCGGTAAGTTCTCTCGAGCTGAAGTTCACTTAAGCTCAGACTTGATTTTTTTGACAACCTTGCTCTTCTAGCAGTGCCAAAGGAGTCTTGGTTGGCAGCCAGGATGACGAAGATGTTCGGGAAAGCGGCGTTCGACTACTCCACGGACGAACCCATCCCGAAGAACGTGTTAAGACGGAGCGTCGAGGTAAGATGTCTTGAGTCAGGTCCCAACTCGAGAATATTTGTAGCCCGCCCTGACCTTGAAGTGTGCTTGCAGGAGAACCAGGAGCTGCTCCAGACGACGAAGCGCATGCTACCGCTACCCGGAGCAAGTAAGGGCAAGAAGGCGGAGTAAGAGGCCGCTTCCGGATGCCCCGAGCGGTAAGGCCCCGAAGAAGCAGCACGTCGAGTGGGGCGATCGCTCAGTGGTAAGTTCGCCTGTGACCGCCGAGCTTGAGTCCTTGCTCTGCAAAGGGCTGCAACAGTCTCTGATTCTTTCTTTTTTTCATTTTCTTGTAGCAACAAAGGGCGGCGGCTGCCGTCAGGACCTCTAGCCCCTAGGTGGCTCCAAGGGCTCGATCGCAGGGCCCTAGGTTAGCCGCCACGGGGAACCCGGCCACCGCGAGCTCCAAGGTCCTCGGCACGAGGTGCTCGGAGAAGGGCCGCTTCTTCACCCTCGGGACGCCGAGACCCACAACAGGCCCCTGCGAGGCGGAGGCTCATGACTCAGGTACCTCGCTTTTCTTTTGGTTGTAGAATTTCTTTTCGCCTTAGCTTAGTAATCCTCTCTTGTCGCAGACCTTGAATGCTCGAACTCACCCCCAACCCCTCCTGACAATGGCTATCGTCCAGGGTGAGTCCGAGTCCGAGGAGGAGGCCTCGTACGAGCTGGTGCACCGCTTCCCCACAAGCCAGAATCACGCCGCCAGAGGTCCCCATAGTTGGGTCGTGGTGGCGAGCCCGAGCACGAGCTCGCCGAATCGGACAAAGATGCGGCCTCACCCGTCGCCGATGGAGGAGAAGCCGATGACACCGCAGCCTCTGAAGTCGACATCTCCGCGACCAAGACTGTAGCGGGAGTGAAGCCCAAGACGACTCCCCCGCCGCGGCCAAGGCCATTCAAGCCATCGCTGACGCGGTCGCTCTGACCATCGAGGTCGGGGCGACCCCGACCACTGAGGCCGGCAAGTCGCTGGTCGAGGCCGCCGAGGAGGACCAAACCGACGACGCGGCCGGGGCCACCACCGGAGAAGAAGCGAAAGACCCCCCGACCGTGGAAGTCGGGGCCAACTTGGTCGAAGGGACCGAGCCCGAAGGCGAGTCTGGCCTTCAGGCAGACGAGGAGGCCCGAGCTGAGGCCGCCACCGGTGAAGTTGGCCACACGCCGAAAGAACTCCATCCCGGCGCCTCAACCTCGGCGGAAGGCCATACCGTGCCCGGGGCGCCAAGTAGTAGATCCACCGGCCCCCACCACGTGGCTTTTGAAGACCGGTTTAGCTAGGTACGGTACAACTTCCCCGCACTCCTTTTGTCCCTCAACTTGCTTTTCTTTGATGCGACTTGATTTCTTTTAAATCTGGTAGGCAGTTGGCCTCATCAGCCAAGGGCTTCAAGGTTTTCAGAGGTATTCCGATGCTCTGAAGATCGTCTTCGACAAGGTGGAGGAACGGGAGACCCACCTGCTCCAACTCGAGGAGACTCTGGTGGTCGAGCAGGAGGAGGCCGAGTGAAGGACCACGGCCCACGCCGCCGAGCTTGCCGCCCTCCAAGGCACACTAACGGCGCTCGAGACAACCCACGCGTCCGAGCTCAGCTAAGCCGTCAACATCGAGTGCGCGAACATGCCTTCAAGGCCATGGAGGAAGAACACGCTCGGTCGGCCAAGGCGCTCGAGGCTGAGTGGGCGAAGGTGGAGAGGCTACAGAAGGAGGTCGCAGACCAAGCGGCCGCCTCGACGAAAGCCCCCGTCGAGCTTGAGGCAAAGGTCACCGAGCTCGAGGAGAAGCTAGGGCGGGCAACCAAGACGGCGAAGAACACCCTGGTCCAACTCCAAGATGAGCGAAGCCGTGCCGCCAACTCCGTGGCCAAAACACTTCGTCTTCAAGGCGAACTATCAGCTCTGAGGACAAAGGTTGCCGAGCTCGAGCAGGAGAAGCTTGCCCGTGACATGGCCAACCTGTAACTAGGATTAGCCCTTAGGCTTTGTATTTAGTACTTTTAAAGAAAAAGTTAATGAAATAAAGCCATTTTGAACGAAATGAACTTTTATCTTTGTGTTTTTTTTGTCATATACTTAGCTTTTTTCTGGGGTAGTATGCCCTTATCCAGCCCCCGTTGTGGTCGAGGTCGAGCAACACCGGCCTTGGGCACAAGTCAGGAACCACAAAAACATACTAAGTACACTATGACCTGCAAAGTCGGTAGAAGGTATGTATCCCATAGAGAAGGCTATTAGAATCATTAAGCATAATAAGCGAACCCCCGTATGAAAAAGAGCTTAGTCCCGAAGATTCTAAAGTCGTTTAGATGAGACCTTAGAACTCTGATCGCGATTTATGCTCACACGACGGTCCGAATGTAGGCTTTGATTCAAGCCCAAGCATAGGGGTAGCCAGGATGCGAACAGAATCGACTTACAAGTGGCACGACCCCTAGTGGAGAATCTTCAAGCTCGCAACATTCGGACCGGGTTCGAGAGCACTTATACGCAAATCGGAGTCGGGAAAACTCTAGTTCATGAAAAGCTATACATCCCGGCTGGACCCCTGATTCAAGCCCTGCCACAGGAGAGGCCGCGATGCAATGAGAATCGGCTTATCGTCGGCATGACCCCTAGAGGTGAATCTTGAGATCGCGACACCTAGCACTAAGTATAAGATTAAGAAGGGACACAAAGACCAATATAGCCAACAAATAATAACTTTTCATTGAAATTTGAGACAAAGGCGTTACACATAGAATTTACGAAGTTGATCAATGTTCCACGAGTTCGAGAGCTCTCTGCCATCGGGCATCGCTAGCCGGTAAGCCCCCGTGCGATTTGTTGAAATGACTTTGTAGGGGCCCTCCCACTGCGGGGATAACTTGTTGGTGTTGGACGAGCCCTGAATTCGTCTTAGGGCTAGGTCCCCAACAAGGAGCTCCCTAGGTCGTACCGATCGAGATGCATGTCTGCGAAGAGCTTGCAGGTAATGCACTGATCGTAGCAGTGCACAGCATCTTACTTCTTCTTCCAGGGTAAGGTCAAGAAATCGTTCTTGCTCGAACTCGACCTGATCGACCAAGCTGACCCTAGCAGAGCCCAACGTGACCTCTGAAGGCAGGACGGCTTCGGTATCGAATACAAGCCAGAAGGGGGTGGACCCTGTTGCTCGGCTGACCGTGGTACGAATAGACTATAAGACGGTGGGAAGTTCATCCACCCAGATCCGGCCGTGTCATTCGAGCTCATCCGAAACTCGCTTCTTGACGCCTTGAACAATCTGCCTATTGGTGCGTTCCACCGCTCCATTGCTCTGTGAGTGGCTTACCGAAGCGTAGCACACTTTGGTGCCTATGTCCTCACAATATTCCTGGAACAGCTCGCTGGTAAACTGTGTTCCATTGTTAGTAATAATTCTGCATGGAACCCCATACCTGGTGACAACAAACAAGCGGAAGAACTTGACAACCGCCCAAGTAGTGATGGTCGAGACAGGTTCGGCCTCTATCCACTTGGTGAAGGTGTCGATAGTGATGAATAAGAACTTCCCACCAACCGCCTGAGGAAAAGGGCCTAGAACGTCGAGCCCCAATGTTGAGAAGGGCCATGCGAGCGAGATGGTCTGAAGCGCGTAGGCCAGTTGATATGACTTTCGAGCATGGAACTGGCAAGCTCGACAGGTGCAAACAATGTCCCGAGCATCCTGTAGCGCTGTTGGCCAGTAGAACCCCATGCGAAAAGCCTTGCCTACCATTGTCCTGAAAGAGGAGTGTGCACCACAGAGACCCGAGTGGATGTCGTTTAGTAGGTACTTACCCTCGTTCGAGGAGATGCATTTCGTCAGGACTCCAGAGATGCCCCAATGATAAAGCCGGCCATCGACGATTTTGTACGAACATGCGCGGCGCTTGATTCTACTCCTTTCGGCAGGATCGGACAGAAGTTCGCCCCGTGCCAGGAAGTTGTAGATCGATTCCTCCCACGAGGGAGCACCTTCAATGAAGGTGACCGAGACCTCTTAGGCGGAGATCGATGGTGCCACCAAGGTCTCAGGGCGGCGTCCGGGAACCGTCATCGGACGACCCAAGCTTGGAGAGGAGATCGGCACTGGAGTTGTCCTTCCTGGGCACGTGCTTGATTTCCAGATTCCGGAACCACCTCTCCATTTTGCGTACCTCGGCAAGGTATTTGGCCATCGAGTCTTCTGAACATTGAAAATCTTTATTGAATTGGTTGACGACTAGCTGGGAATCACCCTTGACGATCATCCGGTGCACGCCCAGTGCCTTGCAAGCTCGAAGACCCGCCAGGAGAGCTTCATACTCTGCCACATTATTGGTGGTGAAAATCCAAAATGAACCACATACCTCAGTTTGTCTCCTCGAGGGGTGAGAATGAGAATCCCAGCCCTTGAGTGCTTGAAAGATTTTGAACCGTCGAAGTACATGACCCAAGGCCCTTCTTCCTCGACTTCACACTCGAGATGGCTGCGACGTTTGTTCGACCATGAAATCGGCAAGCGCTTGCGACTTGATGGCCGTGCGTGCCACGAACTGAATGTCGAACACAGCCAACTCCATGGCCCACTTGGCGATGCGACCTCCGGCCTCTGGATTCCTCAAGATTCCACCGAGCAAGAAATTGCTCGGGATGACCATCGAATGTGCCTGAAAATAATGTTGAAGCTTGCGTGAAGCCATAAGGAGGGCATAAAGCAACTTCTGGACCTAGGGGTAGCGCTCCTTCGGTCCGTGAAGCACTTCGCTGACATAGTAGATCGGATGCTGTCGACCGTCTCGCTCGGCCACCAAGATGGCGCTGACGGCTGGGTTACAGCCGCGAGGTAGAGCAGCAACTTTTCGTCCGATGCGGGGTCATGAGCAGAGGTGGACTCGAAAGGTATACCTTTAGCTTGTCGAAGGATCGTTGCGCCTCGGGCGTCCACTCGTAGCTCCCTTGCTTACACAAGGTCTTGAAGAATGGCAACCCACGCTCACCGAGTCTCAAGATGAATCGGCTGAGGGCAGCCATTTGCCCAGTGAGACACTACACCTGCTTTACCGAAGTTGGTGAAGCCATCTTTTCAATCGCCTCGATCTTCTCCGGGTTAGGGCCGACTCTTGAGCCCCCGATCATGTAGCCAAGCACCTTTCTCGAGGCGGTGCAAAACACGCACTTCTCAAGACTAAGCTTAATCTTGTTCTTGTTCAAGTTGGCGAAGGTCTCTTCAAGGTCTCGGACATGACTGTCTTCGGAAGAGCTTTTAACGATGATATCATCTACATAGACCTCGAGGTTGCGGCCGATTTGAGGGTCGAAGGTCTTGGTCATCAGGCGCTGAAACGTTGCGCCAGCATTGCGTAGACCAAATGACATGGTCGTGTAGCAGTATGTCTCAAACGGTGTGATGAAGGCCGTTTTACTTTCATCATCGACTGCTAGCTTGATTTGATGATAACCAGAATAGGCATCGAGGAAACTCAGCATCTTGGCGTTCGCAGTGGAGTCGATGATCTGATCTATCCGCGGAAGGAGAAAATTGTCCTTCGGGCAGGCCGAATTTAAACCCATGTGATCCACACACATCCTCCATTTTTCGCCTTTCTTCTGCACGATGACCGGGTTGGCTAGCCATTTGGAGTAGTCGATCTCATGAATGAAGCTAGCCTTCAAGAGCTTGTCGAGATTCTCCCTTATCACAGCTACTTTCTCGAGGGAGAAATGAAGCAGCTTCTGGCGCACGGGTCGACAGTCCGGCCTCACTTGCAGTTTGTGCTCGATCACCTCCCTCGGAACACCCGGCATATCTGTTGATTCCCAAGCAAATATGTTCTTGTTGGCGCGGAGGAAGGTGACGAGCTCGAGTTCCTATTTGGAACTCAGCTTGGACGAGACGTGGATACACTTGCTCGAGTTGCTCTCTTCGAGCTGCACAGCCTTCGTTGCCCCGCTAGGCTGGATGACCGTCTTCTGGCGAGCAATCTTCGTGGTCACCTCGGGACCTCGCTGAGGTAGCATGCCGGCGAGAGCCAAGGCCTTGGTTTCAATCCATGCGCCGCCTTGAGATCACCCTATACCGTTATGACGCCATCGGGCCCTAGAAGCTTCATGCAGCGATGGCCGTAGTGGTTTGCCGCCATGAACTTGATTAACGCTGGGCGTCCAAGGATGGCGTTGTAGGGGAGGTCTCCTTCGACCACCTCGAAGGTGATCAGTTCAGTGCGAAAGTTGTCCGAAGCGCTGAAGGTGACGAGCAAGACCACTAGCCCAAGGGGGTGGTCGAACTTCCTAGAACGATCCCGAAGAACAGAACTGCTATGTTTTTAACCTTCGATCGGGGAATCTGCATCCGGTCGAGCGCGCTTGCCAAGAGTAGGTTAAGAGAACTGCCCCCGTTGATCGTGACATGCCCGACATGGTATTGCTGATGGTCAGGGTCACGACCAGGGCAGTCTTCAAGTCCTTGGACATACCTTGGGGGAGCATCCTCCCATGAGAAGGTGATCGTTGTCCCAGCCCATTTGCAGGGCTAGTCGACGGGCCTCCCGGCGATAGCTTGATAAATGTTGCACGCAGCATCCTTGATCTCACGCTGGGACCAGTATGCCGATGAGCCACCGAAGATGACATCAATCCGGCGATCACCCTGCTGGAACTCAAGGTCGAGGTTGTCTTGGTCTGTTCCGGCGTTGACCCTATCGTGTTGCTCTCCTTCTTTTGGGAGCGTGGGCATCTCTCCACGCCCATCGTAGAAGGCGTCTAACCTGTTCTACCAGGGCCTGACATGCTGCTGCTAGAATGAGAGCTGCTGTAGCTCTGTCGTTGCCGTACGTCATTCGGGGTCGCGCTCAGGGGGCGATGACATGGGGGAGTTCAGGACGAATCCCGGGATTGCTGGAGCGAAGGCAATTGGTGGGGGCACCGGCGCCTGCGCGAGGAGCTGCCGTCACTCATCAGGGAACAGGACCCAGAGTGGCGACTTTGGTGCTATGAAGGTATGACTTCAACAACAGCTTTGTCGAGCTCGTCCGCGAGAGCTTGGCCAAAAAGACCTAACCTCACCCGAGCGGGATCGGTCATAACTCGGGCGATTGCACAGAGGCTTTCCCCTGACCGAGGTAGCTTGGATCGTCCCGATAAAGTCCCAATCTTCTCATGCTCCTCTCGCCGGAGGGCGGTTATGGCCTGATTGATAGCAACTTAGGCCATTCGGCGAGCGTCTTCGGGAGTCTTTGGGCTGCGTTCGCCCGCCTCCACGCTTGCGTCATGGCTAGCAGCCATGAAAACAAACTGGTCACGCAGCGGCGGTGAGGGCGAAAACAGGGACGTGGAACTACCATGCTCAGGAACTGCATTCGAACCCGAACTCGCCGAATGTCCTGCAGCGACGAACGCCATGTCTCCGAGGTTTTGAAATTCCTTCGAATGAGCGAAGCTTTCGGGCCCCACGGTGGGCGCCAGCTGTCGACGATCGGGATCGCGGACCGCAAAAGTGTGTGGGGTTGATCATGTATACGGGACCGGAATCGACTTCACTCATCGAAGGATTGGTCTTGCTATTCTGGAGGTCAGAGGAAAAAGACAGAGAGCGAGACACCAAGAATTATACTGGTTTGAGCCCCTGCGATAGGTAATAGCTCTACTCCAGTCTTGCCCGGAGGCGGAGAATTTCACTATGTTTGAATACAAAGAGGTGTTTTCTAACTCAAGCTTCTGTAGCTTGAGTATCTATGTGTGTGTTCTGTCTTGTGATGTGATCCCCGAATACACTAGTCCTAGGGGGTTTTATGCCCTCTCGGCAAGCTTGGAAACATCCGAGAGATTCTCGGAAAGTGGCATTGTCTTGAAGGTGGGTTATAATCGTCGGTTTTGCCCACATCTGGCTTAACTCCACTACCTAGGGGCCTTCGTAACCGCCAGTTGAATGCATGACTTGTATCCCGAGCTTGACCCCTCCGAGCGGAAGCTGATTTCTCACCCCCTAGCTCGAGGTCGTAAGGAAGCCGCATGGTCCACGTCGTGGTCAAAGACTTCACGGCTCGAGCTCGAGCTAGGGGCTTGTTGACCATCCGTTGACCAGGCAGAGATTTCCCAGTCCCCGACAGCTGATATGGGACGGTCTTATCCTATTAAGTTATTTAGATATGGCTTTGCACATTAGTAGGTGGGAGATAGCAAAAGCATTCCGTTCAGGTTTGCTTGTGAGGGGCTTCCACATCTCGGTGTGGGTGAATGCACACGATGCAACGGTGTACACCTTGCCATGAACAGAAACGGTGTGTTGGGTATTGCGTGAAAGAATCCACGTCTTGGGTGAATGTTTCTGTTTCTATGGCGAGGCATAACGTTCCGGGCTGGTTCAAAGTCATATCTAGGTAATGTAACGGTTATGTATGATCTCTTTGTGGCACACCAAAGGAAGTGTGCTAATAGCGCTACACAAAGAGCTGATCATTCCTTGTAGGTAAAGCTGTACACCTCTATAGAGTGTAAATCTAATCGATTAGCCGCGTCCACGGTCATGGGCACTTGGTGAAGTCATTTCAATGTTAGATTTTGGTATTTTCTAATAATATGTTTTGGTTTGAACTTGTTTTATCAACTGTTACTTTATGTTAAAGGACTGATATTGTTGGACTTCATGATTTAGATTATTCGTTGCTCGCGAAGGATTGTGAGTATTACTTATGCTTTATTTATTTCTTATCAGTCAAACTTGCGCTTATAAATTCCGTTTGCAAATAAAAACTTGATTTACAAATCCAATATCGCTTTATAAAAATTAACCATTAGAAACCACCTTTGATTTAACTTGCATTTATGCAATTACAAATACCACCTTAAATCTTGTTGAGTATGAAAGTACTCACCCTTACTTAATCTATTGTTTTAGGTGGATAAAGTTAGTGAAGCTCTGAATATTTGTTATTGTCGAGGATGCGGGATCTTTAATGGAGCGATCTTTCTAGGGATTTATGCCTTATCAGTTGCCTGTGGGATGGATGGGCACACTACAAGATTTTGCTTCTTTTGTTACTATATACTCTGAGTTGTAAGATTTCTACGTGTAATAGTTTTTGCTATAATAATATGAGGTATGGTTGTGATTCCAATTGTTATAAATGTGCTTACTAGCTACTGATTATGGAACTAGTACTATATACATATTAGATTTCTATTTTTGTATTTTATGTAAAAATAGAGGTCGTAACAGAAGTCAACAACATCGGCTACTTATTGATGATTAGCATACAGGAGTTAGCCAAGTAACCCTTTGAACTTTAACTTCGGCCTGCAAAAACGGTAAATGTTTTACTACAACAAGGGCAGCGACAGCTAATGAAAAGGTAAAATGGATATAGACAAACAGAAGTGCACAAAAAACTTACTTGTCAATATATGCCATTGACAGATATAGTCTTCCTCAGGGAATGAGTTTGAGAAATGAAATTCTCCCATTCACAGGTTAGCCTACAAACATCTCTCCAAATTAATAAAAACAACGGATTTCCGGAAACATCACAAAGTTTAGGACAGAGACAGCAATGCAACATAGTGACTATAATGATAGGGGTTTCAGATGAATATACCTGCAACAACTCTAAATTTGTTGCACCTACACAGTTCCACCTTCAGCAACAGGAAAAGCAGCAATGGAATGCACCATGCCGCGAGGGGCAGCCAGCCAGGGAGCAGTTGGCCAGGGCCAGGGGCAGCACCGGCGCAGGCCCCTTCGGCTTGGAGCCTTGGAGCTTGGAGGCGCTTGCCACTAGGCCACTTATGTCGATGTCTAAGACACGAGGTCCTTAGATCGAGCTTATAAATAAAAAATAGTTGTAAGCCTCTAGGATCAAAGAAGGCAGAGAGTAAAACAAATGATTACTTCTATTAGCCAAGTGGTTTAACAGAGTATAAGTATTACAGAGTCTTAACAGAGTACGATCGATTCATTCAATCCGTTTATATCTAATTTGTAATACCTCTCCCAAATGGTACAAAAGCCTCTGTATTTATACAGAACGAAAGGGCGGCAGTTATCCTCTAAAAGTTGTCTTCCGGAAAAAGGCGCTTTCTCGCCGAAAGGTGTTTCTTTACGAGATGTGCTTTTAGGGTAACTTCCGATCAGTTATTTATACATGTCAAAAAAACCTTCCGCATGTTACTTTTTCTGCAGAAGTAACTGTCCTTCCCGACCAGTCAGTCTAGATGGGACAGTCAGTCACTAATCGTGGCGGGCCAGTGTAAATAAATAGAGTATATGTTGCCATAACCAGGTAACTAATTGTGGGCCTCGTTCTTCTTTATAGACTTTTTCTTATAGAGTTATAGACCGGTGGCACAGGGGTAGCACCGGTGCAGGTCCCCTCGACTCGACTTGGAGAGCAACACCACAATAGGGCGTAAGGCGAGAGCGGTAACAGGCGACTCCGCGACGGCTCCAGGAGGCAGCGTAAGGAGCGGCTAGGGCGTGACCGCATGCGCTGAGCGGGCGAGGAACTCACAAAGCTAGGAAGGAAATGTTGCTCCCGTGCTCCATTTGAGCCACCAAGCCTCGGGCCAACCCTTTGGGTTGCACCACTCCACTACTAGTTGGGCTAGGCCTCAGGCCGTTTGCCCATCGGTCCGATGTCCACCTTCGCCCCTGCATATAGGCATAGCTGCGCGTGTTTCAGCTTATAAATGGTTTTATGAAAGGTATCCTTCGAGTCTTTACTCTTTTTAAAAAAAAAAAAAATTGGGGACAATTGGTTGATTCAACCATTACAATTTTCAAAACCCAAATTGCGACAAGATCAAGTGTAAAAATTCATCAGTAGGCTATCTAGTCTTCAATGCAAATAAACGCGTGAGATGGGGTTGGCCTGCTGGCAAATGGCAAGGTGTGTGGGTGCGCACCTAGCTCATCAGTGTTCCAACTTCCAACCAGCAGGAGATGCAAATACAAGGGTACACTAATTACAAACACCGAGGAAGTTGCAATTACGACAAAAAACACTTTTAATTAGAAAGCAATAGTTATATTCATATTCATTTGCAGGTACTGCCTTTCCCAAATACACCATTTTTTGGGGGTGCTATTTCGTGCTTATTCTTATTGTAATATTATTTACATATCATTCTATGTTTCGAAACTTGTTATATATATACCATTCAAATTTAGCGTACTTTTGCAACTTCGTTGAATTGCCCGATAAAATGACCTGTTAGACGGTAATAATCTTGTTGCATGTAGAACTCATACGGCTGGTTAATCAGTGCTATATGTGTGCTTTATGTGGTATCTATTTTTGCGTGTTATCCAACAAAAATTATTCGATACCGTATCGATTCCGCTCTGTATTTGATTCGAATCCGCAACCGATATTATCTGCACCGTATCCGTATCCGTATCCGATACTATCCGAATCCGATTCCGAATCCGACAAAAATATGGTTTAGGATATGGAAAGAGCGATATCCGACCGAATCCGAGCCGATTGCAACCCTAGCGGCTAGGGCATGACCGTGTGCGTTGAGCGGGCGAGGAACTCACAAAGCCAGGAAGGAAATGTTGCTCCCGTGCTCGGTTGAGCCACCAAGCCTCGGGCCAACCCTTTGGGTTGCACCACTCCACTACTAGTTGGGCTAGGCCTCTGACCATTTGCCCACCGGTCTGATGTCCAGCTCCGCCCCTCCATATAGGCATAGCTACGCGTGTTTCAGCTTATAAATGGTTTTACAAAAGGTATCCTTCGAGTCTTTACTCTCTTTTTAAAAAAAAAAGAAAATTGGGGACAATTGGTTGATTCAACCATTACAATTTTCAAAACCCAAATTGCGACAAGATCAAGTGTAAAAATTCATCAGTAGGCTATCTAGTCTTCAATGGAAATAAGACCATGGCATGTAGCTAGATAAACGCGTGAGATGGGGTTGGCCTGCTGGCAAATGGTTAAGGTGTGTGGGTGCGCACCTAGCTCATCAGTGTTCCAACTCCCAACCACCAGGAGATGCAAATACAAGGGGTACACTAATTATGAACACCGAGGAAGTTGCAATTAATACAAAAACACTTTTAATTAGAAAGCAATAGTCATATTCATATTTCTAATCCTCCCTGCTATCACAAATAAAGTTGACACACATGTTTGATCCTCCACTTAATCAAAATTGTAGTAATACAATACAAGAATCGGGAGAGGTTTAATCATGAATCCAATTAAACCTATTTTTCTTAGATTTGGCGCTAGTGTCCATTGAATTTAAAAATATACACGCACACGAGCGTTGGTGGAAAAGTATATGCCACCCTCCATAAGATCACAGAGTGCTTCTCATAAATTCTCAGGGTGTGTTGATAGATGACACAAAAACATGTGGGTGGATGATATGGGTAGGTTGTGTTAATCATGTGCTACTCTCCTAATGATAAAATAATATAAACGCACGAGACGGCGCCACAATGCCCACAGTTTCGAAGTTCATTCGCACATGGAGACACGGTTGACTCGAGGCTGTTTGGTTGGATGTATGTGTAGAGTTGTATCTATAAATATAAAATTTTGTTTTTTTATTTGGTTGTCTGCATCTAGTTTTGAGTCTGACTCGCTGGATGTAAGATTCTTCATGCAGTCTAGCTCGGAGATACGGAGAAAATGGGTCTATCTCTGGATGCAGCGCATGATAGATTCGTGTTCTACGTAAGGGGCCACTGTCAGTCACAATAGCAAACTATGCATGCTGTGCCACGTGGGTATGTAAGTTTTCCTTTTTTCTTTTTTGTTTATATCTTTTGATTAGTATCTCCGATTACCGAATCGATTTCAAAAATAGATTCCTGATATTTTTTCGAACAAAACTAGACCATATTTACTATATAAATTTTAAAATATTTAAATTTTAAAATACTTATTTACTAAACACTTAATTAAAAATACTGTATCTACATCTGTGTATTCCGTGTCCTGTCAGTCCAATTGAGTCGATCGGACAAGAAAACAGCCCCCGACCGAGGTTCTGTCGTTTCAGGCCTCTTGCCATTTAATTCTGCAGCGTTCCGGAAACGCAGGCCCGGCCCAATCCTTCAACACCTCGGTCGCTACGACCGCGAGCCTGCCCTACAGCCACGCCAACCCAAACTCTAGGGTTTCCCCAGCCACCCCGCAAACCCCCCACCGGATCCGAGCCTCCACCGGTGGTGATGTCGACAGCAGCGGCACAGGGCGGCGAGAAGCCGGCCCTCAGGAAGCCGGTGTTTACCAAGGTGGACCAGATCAAGCCATGCACCAACGGCCACACCCTCACCGTCAAGGTCGTCACCGCGACCCCCGTCCCCGGCCGCGCGCGCCCCGGCGCCTCCTCCCGCGCACCCCGCATCGCGGAATGCCTCGTCGGCGACGAGACCGGCGCCATCGTCTTCACCGCCCGCAACGAGCAAGGTGACTTGGGTTGCCATGCCTTGCTGCTGAAATCGTTTGCCGTATGCTTAGATTTGTTAGGCTCCGATCTGGTTTCTCTCATCTCTTTGGATTCGTAGATAACATCTAATGGTTAGTTTTTTTTTCGGATTAGAAAAAAAAAATTAGTGGAAAGAAAGGGCAGCGTGTGACCTTTTTCTTTTTGATGTTACCCGGCTGTAACTTCAGGTTTACAGGAATCCTTAGAATTGTTGTGCGTGGCAAATGCTAGGCATCTACTTCTCTGTCCTTGTCTAGCATTAGTAGTGCTGTTGACAGGAATAGGATAAGAGGTCGTAAATTTCCTTTCTATCTTGATAGGTGTGGATAACACTTCGTTTTATAACTTAAGGTGCATATGTTTTATATTTAGATGGCAATCCAGTGATCCTGCTGATTGACATTATGACTTATCCCAAAATAATTATGAACAGCCAAACAACCAAATAGCCAAACTAGGTGATACGTGTTTGTGCCAAAGGTTTATTTATGTTCTTTTATGTCAAGTACAAGTAGTCGGCTGCGTGCCAATTAATATTCAAAACTACAAATTAACTTCCAGTATCCGCCGTCCTACTTTTTTTGGCCTTTTGCGCAGCTGAATTGAGTTCAAATCCTGTATTATTTAAAACAATGGCACAACACTCATGTCTTACCTAGTATTGTGGTATTGTTCCTTTGAATGCAAATGAGGGTATTTTATTTTTAGGTGCAGGCTTCCTAATTTGGGATGAATGAAATCAAATGTTTTGGTGGTTAATTGTTTTTATTTATATCACCCTACATGCATGGGAAAAATTTCACGGTATTTCTGATCAAAGATCTTCTATGTCTCCATGCCTTTGGTTAATTGGTTTTGGACCTAGAGTGGAGTGTACCCGCTGTCCCGCTTTTGATGTTGCTACTTCTCCATTTACGATGCTTGGCAACTTTTCTTGTGTACTTGGATTTCATGTGCTTGAGGGGCATGAAGAGTTGTCAAAATTGAAGAAAAAAGACACTTGGGTTATGCATCTTGCAGATATCCTGACTATTTTTTGGAGAATCAGTATTCCATCTGTTATTATTCATACACTATTGGCTTGATTTCAAGGTTCGGGAAAATAGAAAAAAGAAAAGCATAGTAGCTTCAATCTATTCATTTGTTAATTAATTTTACACGCAGTACTACCATTTTTTGCCATTAACAATTTTACTAGGAATCCTAGTCATGCTATTTGCCGGTTGTTCTTGTATTTTTTTTGGGGGGGTTGCTTTTGATCATCATATAGCCTTGGACAGGATCATGATTAATGATCTTCTTGACAATGTATGCATGTATGTATCGTGGACTGATAATGTACCCTCCTGTGCAGTTGACTTGTTGAAGCCTGGTGCCACAGTGATTTTGCGCAATGCTAAAATTGACATGTTCAAAGGCTCGATGAGGCTTGCAGTGGACAAGTGGGGGCGTATAGAGGCTACAGAACCTGCCAGCTTTACAGTGAAGGAGGACAACAACTTGTCACTAGTAGAGTACGAATTGGTTAATGTGGCTGACTAATCGTCGAAGCCCCCCCCCCCCCCGCGGGCGCTCTCCTCCTTTTCCCTGCCATAAAAAGCAAGTACTATGGATGAGCACTATAAAGCCTTATACCTTCAGTTAGAACGTACGTTCTACCGATTAAACTGAGTTGCCCAATCATGTACTAGGTTGTGATTCCTCTTGGTATGCCTGTATTGCTGTAATGGAACAAGATCACAGGGTACTGCCTGTATTGCTGTATTGGAACATGCTCAGCATATCCTGTCTTGGTGAGTGGTGGTTATTTGCTGGTACGTTGTGTTGATATATAATGTTGGTGTCTACAGACATGCGCAAGCAGAAACAAGCTTCTCAGAGATAATTTGCCATCTCGCCCCCTCAACCTTACATTGAGCTGAAACAAAAGAACGCTGTTTTTTTTTTGGTTTGCAGACTAACGCCACGTTGATGCCCACAGTAACAAAACAATCGTTCGCCAAAATGAGGAAAATCCTGTGGTTGTCAATTCTGCATTATATCCGTCTTACGCCTATAAAAAGCCATGCTAATGTCGGAAACAGGTTTACAAGTCACAAAAAAACAAGGCTTAGCAAAGCTAAATTTTTGATGAACGTGCTCGAAACTTGCAGCCGAGATCATTCATCTCGAGCAAGATGGCACGCGTCGCGGGTGAGGATCCGCAGGACCAGGAGCCGTCGGTGGAGGCGGGGTTCGCGGGGCAGCCGCCGCCGCCGTGGTGGCGGCAGGTCACGGCGAGGTCGCTGGCCGTGAGCGTCGTGCTCGGCACCGTGCTCAGCTTCATGTCGATGAGGATCGGCCTGACCACCGGCCTCGTCCCGTCGTTCAACATGTCGGCGAGCCTCATCAGCTTCTTCGTCATCAAGTCGTGGACGAGGCTCATGGACCGCTGCGGCGTGGCCTCCCAGCCCTTCACCAGGCAGGAGAATGTCGTCGTCCAGACATGCATCATCTCGTGTGCTACACTGTCCCTCTACGGTACGTGTACATGTACGTACGTAACTACATGCTACAGCAATGCTATATTGCTATGCGTACCAACAAACATGGATATAGATACAGATGGCATACAAAATTGTGGCCGACGGTTAAGCTGTTGGCCACGATTTTGTACGCCGTTTTATGAACTTTTAGGCAGGGAGCCTGACTGGACCGGTTATATTTTCGCAAGCTGGTTGGTTTCATGGGCACGCCTGAAAATGCTTGCGCAGGTGGCTTCACGACCTATTTGATCGCGATGACCGGTACGGTGGCTAAGTCAGCCGGCGGAGCAGGCACCGGCCAAGATGTGTACGAGTTGCACACAGGGAAGATCATGGCCTTCCTCTTCCTCGTCAGCTTCTCCAGCTTGCTCTGCACTTTCCCGTTGCGGAAGGTGAGAGAGAAATCAAGAAGTCATGTTGGTTTCTTCACTACGAATGATGGTCGATATTTTATCACTGTTCTTAACAATCGGCGGTTTGATCTCTTCGCACTAAGACTTCGATCCATATTGCACGAACCATATGGAGCGAAATTGATGCCCTGTTAATTTGATAGTCTGATACATCAAATTGATGTCTCTTGTTTTTGTGTCATTGCTCGGAAGATCATGATACTGGACTACAAACTGCCGTATCCAACTGGTTCAGCTGTCGGTGGGATCCTCAACAGCTTCCATACACCAGAGGGAGCTGCAACAGCGAAGTATGACCAGTATTCCTCGGTAGTAGTACTAATGTTGAATCTGTAGTGTGCCGTTTCTAAGTCTTAATTAATTGGCATCTTATTATTTTTTTTTCTCTCTCGTTAGATTACAAGTGCTTGCCATGTCCAAATCTGTTGTTGGAAGCTTCATGTGGGCCTGCTTCCAGTGGTTTTACATGGCAGGAGATGGGTGTGGCTTCCAAGCTTTTCCTATGTTTGGATTGAAGGCGTACAAGAAAAGATTTTACTTCGATTTCTCTCCAAGTCTCGTTGGCGTGGGCATGATTTGCCCTTACCTGATCAATTTCTCGATGCTCTTTGGATCTGTCATTACTTCGTGGATCATCTGGCCCATGATCGAAAGCAAGCAAGGAAAATGGTACACCGAAGTTTCACCCACCAGCTTCAGGGGAATCAATGGATACAAGGTTAGTAACAGAATTTAGTTTTATGGGTCTGCTATTTTGTAAATTGCCTGGTTTTTCGTTAACTCTATAAGTCGGTTTTCTTAACCTTTGCATTTCGCTTAATTTGAGATGTGTGTGAAGCATCTTGCAACATGTTCTCCGGTTAGTACTCTTTGTCCAAGTTAATATGGTGTATTTTTTAATCGCACTGTCCGTAAATACATGACGTATTTCATGTTTCAATACAAAAATTAGAGTAATGTTCACTTTATACTCCTAATAAATATTCATATTTTGTTGATATTCTCTACCTGTATACATTGAATACAGCTTTGAGATAATAATTAGGGGTAATAAAGTCATTTTCAATACCCCTTTGGTCTATGTGTCAAGAAAAAATATGCCTTATAAGCTTAGACGGAGGGAAATAATCGATAAGAAGAGCTTCACTGACCTTGTCTGCTTCTGTCGAATACAGGTACCCATGGGCGTAGCGGTGGTGCTCGGGGATTGCTTGTACCAATTGGGTGTAATCACTGTCAAAGCAGCGCAACACTTCTACAAGGAACGCCGGGAGCAAAAGCACGTTAAGGGCGTATCGGATGATGGCAGTTCTGATGAACATCCATCCCCTAGCTACGACGATCGCCGCAGGAACCAAGCTTTTCTGAACGATGGAATGCCAACCCATTTCGCGGTTGCTGGCTACGCCGTCTTGGCAATCATCTCGATAATCTTCGTTCCGCGCATCTTTCCGCAGATCGGACATCACCATGTCGCCTTCGCGTACGCCATAGCTCCGATCCTGTCATTCTGCAATTCGTATGCTTCTGGACTAACGGACTGGTCTCTCGCGACCGTCTATGGAAAGCTCGCCGTCTTCGTAGTAGGGGCATGGGTTGGTGAAGCATCCGGTGGCGCCATTGCCGGCCTCGCCGCCTGTGGTGTCATGGTGGTGATCATTGGCAATGCCGCCGAGCTCATGCAAGACTTCAAGACAGGATACCTGACGCTCACCTCACCGCTGTCCATGGTCATAAGCCAGGCAGTTGGAACGATGCTTGGCTGCTTGATCAACCCGGTTGTCTTCCTGAGCTTCGAAAAACTTGTTGGCAAAGAGCATCTGGGAGAAGCTGGATCGACTTACGCGGCGCCCATGGCCGTCGCCTACCGCGCCCTCGCGGTTTTAAGTGTTGAAGGAGTCGACACGCTTCCAAAACACTCCATGAAGCTCTGCGCAGCTTGCTTCCTTGCGGCGATGTGCCTGGATTGCCTGGCAACAATAGCCAAAGCAAATAATTGGAGGGTAAAAGGTTACACCCCAAACCCCATGGCCATGGCACTTCCATTCTTCGTTGGACCGACATTCGCAATAGACATGTGCGTGGGGAGCATAATATTACTAATCTGGAAGAAATCAGACAGGCAAGGCGCAACTATGTTAGCAGTTGTGGTGGCGTCAGGTATGATCTGTGGAGACGGACTTTGGGTGTTGCCATCGTCGCTACTGTCAATTTTCCAAGTCCAGCCGCCTATCTGCATGAAGTTCCTGTCTAGTTACCAGAGTGAGCAAATGCAGCAGCACTTCCTTCCCAACCTGACTACTTCGTGATAACACGGAAATGTACTTGTAGATATTGCTTGTAAATTGTTTGAGATCGTATAATGTCTATGAATTGTTAGTGCATCGCAACACGTGTGTATTCCATGTATTGCATCATGTGCACGTTTCCTGCCTTTTTTTTCTGTGTACATATTTTGCTAGCGTACATAGGAGCATAGTTCACACAGATATTTTCCACACACGACAAATGGGACTGACAGCTGAAGATTAAAATGGTACTCTGCAGCACTGACGCTAAAATAAAGGAAAACGGCTTGCACCTTGTGAGCATTTCAATCACCAGATCATGCTGAAGAAACCAAAATAAAATCTGAAGTCAAACCATCTCGCAGTTGCTGGCTACATTTTCTTCGCAACATTATCAACCATCTTTGTTCCGCGCATCTTCACCGGGAAAAAAAGCAGCTTAACTGTAGTTTTAAAGTAGTTAGCAACACAAACATTTTGCTTCCCCAATGGCTTTCTTTGCATAAGGATTCCGCTGAAAGAAGAGGGGGCTACAAAGAAGTTTGAGCAACATCCAAAACTGTTTATATTAAGTAAACCATCTTCTAGTTCGCATACAGAAAAATAATGGCACGCTTCCATTCAGCAGGATCACAGAAGAAGTCGAAAGGCTACTAATCTCCTGGTTCCAGTGGCAGGCCAGCATCATACTCCATCAGTTTCAGCTGTTGGCCAACAATATTAATTCATCAAATTTGTTTGACGAATTTAAGCAAGATATATTTCAGATTACCGCTGTTAGCCTATTACACTTTTTGAGGATGTTTCAGAGTAACTATTTCACAACCAAATGTCAAGTTGCCCCAATACAAATGAAAGGAAAATAGTAAAAAAAACTAAAAACAAAGGAATGGGTGCAGCTGTCACCTTTGTCTATTTTGGTTTTCCCAGTAGGACAGGATGCAGGCATACATTTTTGCTCATTCAATATCATATTATCATTCGAAGCTAACTATCCTCTTGAGTAAAAAGTATTTAGGAATGAGTTACACCAAAAGATTCAGAACCTCTTGTTCATTAAGGGAAAAGTGGAGTTTTGATCTGCATAGAACTTTCAAAACACTTCTCAATTCATTTTCTTTAATATTGACCAGTGCATAGTTTGTAACATTTTGTTTCATCATGCCCAGCGAAAGATTTGTAACAATTGTAAATCAAATTGTTTCATTTTCCCCAAGTACATGGTTTGTAAATCACGAAACTGAAAGATAAGTATGTTCATTGTTCTGGGCAGATTAGGAGTCTTAAGTACCATATTTAGTAACACAACCTCGAACAGCATGAACCGTCATCCTCCTCCTTTTTGAAATAATGAGGAATCAATAAAATGAAAAGTTTTGTGTAGTAATCATTACCTACTATTTCTTATATTTTCGTTTCCAAAAATAGGCCCTTTCCAAATTATAAAAAAAACCACAGATGACCCGAACAAAATCATACTTCATATATAACAAGTTGTTTTCGTTCGTAAGCAGAGCAGCAGTATTTTCACTCACATATCGGAACTAGGTTTGGTAATCTAAGAGTGTAATTACACACCATTGATTAACATAATGGTGGAGATATTTTAGTGGTCACCTTTCCCCAGTTGGTCTTCATCTAGTTTCATCTTGTCCTACAACAAGAAATGAAGAGAAAAACAGAAAATGTCTCTCTTTCATCAAACAAACTAGAAACAGGACTTGATAATGAAGTCAAAATCAGATGAAAAAGTCCAACTAAAATGTTTTTTTGATTAAGGAGGAAAAACGTCAAACTAAAAGATGGAAACGTGGCAGGGAACTGCGCATTGTATCTATAGTTGAAATGCTAAATGTGCACTAGGATACAGAACAGCAAATGATACAGCAAAATCGTCGTGCACATTTGGACCAATGTTAACCGAGACTAGTACAGGACATGTTCTATGGCAGGTTACTGCTACTACAACTGGCTTGAGCCGGATTCTCGGAAACAATAGTCACACAAATTGGCATAATTTCCAGATCAAAATACACACGCATTGCAATAGCTGAATTCTACATTTGAACTGAAGAGGAGAGCAGTTTCAGTTTTACCTTCCGTGAGCCACCCGAGGCCTCGGCCGGGGGCGGCAAGCATGGATGTCATCCGCGCGGCGGCTGTGGCGCTGTGCAGCGGCAGTAGAGACTCCACGCAGAAGCTCGTCTCGACGGGCGACCTGCACAAAGAACGACGCCATCACCATCCGCCTCCTATCTTTCTTGGTAAGGGGGACACGGATGACGGGATGAGTGTCGGGCGGGGTCGTACACTCGTATTGTATCGTACGCACCTGAGGAGGCGAGGGGGCGCAGCCAGCGCGCGACGGAGGGACGCCCGCGGAGAAGGGGAGGCGGACCTCGCCGGGGCAGCACGGAGGAGAGAAGCGGACGAGCGGAGCAGCGACCTGGCGGCGGCGGCCATCGTGGTTTGCCGAGACGGGAGGAGGAGATGGGGTTTCCGGTCGCCTTGCGCTGCGGTGGCAATGCTGTTATTTATTATTCCACTGAAAAGGAATCAATCAATCTGGGCCGTCGATTCCCAGCCGTGCACGTAAGATGGGCCGTTTGGGCCGGCTCGGTTTGTTATTTTCGTGGATGGCCCAGTCTTGCGGTGAGCCGCCGACTTTTATTGCTTCAGAGCCTCCTTTTCTCGTTCTGTTTCCCTTATTCCCCTCGACGGCGGCGACCAGGGTTTAGAGCAGCAGCAGGAGCTCGCGCGGCGCAAAACCCTAGCCCCGCGCCCTCGCCTTCGGAGTACTAGCTCCGCGGCCGCGAACCCTCGGCGAGTGCTCCGTGTCGCTGCGTCGGCTGTCGGGATGAGGGTGAAGGTGATATCGCGCTCCACCGACGATTTCACGCGCGAACGCAGCCAGGACCTGCAGGTGAAGACCTACGTTGATTCCGTTGTTGCTGTTAATTTTGGTCGGTTTGATCGGTGGCAGTGCTGAGCTGTTCGGTCTGCGTCCGTGCGAGAGTGATGTAGTCATACTTTAGTTCTACGATGATATGGTAGAGTAGGAACCGAGGTGTTGCAATATGTGTTCACTTGCAAGTACGGGTGATTGGCAATTCTTTGTCTAGTCAAATTGGTGTAGCTCTAAATTTCTGAGGTACCAAGTTGCTCCCCTTGGCTGCAATTGTGCCCCCCTTTCACGAAGTTCCTCGCTTGTCAATCAATTTGACACTGAGGGGAACCCTCTTTCGGAGTTCATTTTTTTCCCTAGTTCAGTTCCCATTGGGGTAAACATACACACACACACACAGCGTGCACGCACGCAAAACAGCTTTGCATTTGCTAGACATCAAATATCAAATATCTGGATCTAGTATTGACTGGATAAGATGCCTCTTTGCTTTGACGTCAAAAAGGTACAAGATGACTCTTTGTTGTTTTAGCATGTTAGATTGCTAGTAGCTGTACAAAACTTGAAACATTTGCCGTATACTGTCAAAATTAAATTATGTACATAATTGCACTAGGTTCAAATCTTTCAAAGATGGTCTGGTTGCTTGCCCAGCCCCTGAGATTACTCTTTTCCCAACCACTGACAATCTCTGTGGCACTTGTTACTTTACTCCCAACAGAAAGTATTCCGCAATTATGACCCAGCTCTTCGTACTCAAGAGAAAGCTGTTGAGTACACTCGGGCTCTCAATGCTGCAAAGTTAGAGAAGGTATGCCTCTCCTTTCTTCTCTGCATTTGCGTTTTGTTCTCTACTGTCTATTTTTTATGAGAATTTTGCTGCTCTCCTTTTCAGATATTTGCCAAGCCATTTATTGGAGCAATGGATGGACACATCGACGCTGTATCGTGCATGGCCAAAAACCCTAATTATTTGAAAGCAATATTTTCTGGCTCAATGGATGGGGGTAATTATCATACTTCTGTACTAGCTTGCTGGTTTTTTCTCCTTGAGTGTTTTGTCATGCTTGAACAAACTCCCAATTATTAGCTTCTGGTTCTTTCCTGGTTAGTTGAAACTCAGCATGAGATGCCCTTTGGATGCACTTAGAAACTTTAATATGAACCTGAACGTATTTGGACTGCTTAAGAGCGCTGACCTAGGGCTGGAAATTTGGCTCGCAGCTCGGCTCGGGCTCGGCCAGGCTCGGCTCGGCTCGGTCAGGCTCGCGGCTCGGAGCGAGCCCGAGCCGAGCCTATTTTGTGGCTCGGTTTTATAGCGCCGCTCATTTCGGCTCGCCTCGACTCATGAACCGCTCGTTGGCTCGGCCCAATTAGCCCATATGAGCAAAACCCTAAGTGATACCTTCAAATTTTGAATTCTTGAACCCTTGATGATGCATGCACAACATTATATTGGTATTTTGATAATTGATTTTCTTGCAATGTGCTAAATAGTACTAGATAAGTAGATGATTCTATGTGGTTGATGATTTGTCTAATGTCATTACCATTATTAGTTACGACATCTAAAGTGTGTATATCTAACCAACCGACAATTATTGATTTCTATCCTTAATAACAAAAATGAACTAATACCTAAGAAAATGAGTGGCCTTGCAATGTTGGAGATACTAGATTTAAGCAATAACAACTTGACTGGGGAAGTTCCACAGGAGATAGCAGAATTGCAAATTTTTGGTCACTGTTGAATCTCTGGCTCGGCGAGCCAACGAGCAGCTCATGAGCCGGCCGAGCCGAGCCGAGCCGGCTCTTGAGCTCACCGAATAACCGAAGAAAGCTTGGCTCGGCTCGCTCCTACCGAGCCCAAGCGAGCCGAGGCAATCTGTGACCAATCAAGATAATATAAAATAACATCTAGTTCAAGTGAACTGCAGTTTATGTGCTATTGTTCTTCAATTGTATTTGATCATCCTAGCAGGTAGTTAATGGTAACACATTATTGGGCTTCTATTACCATAATATTATCAGGAATTGACATCTGGAAAGGGAATGGCTAATGCAAATGGCTGTGGGCAAACACAGCATTGTTACTGCCGGTTGGAGTATTGGGAACTTGTTCAGTTACATTAGTTGACTTGTTTGGTTCAATTTAGAGTAAAAGGTTATAACGGTTTGAGTGACTTAACATAGAGTAATAAAAATTGTTACTATTTTGGCACCAATCTATTCCTGCTATTATATCTAGATAATATATTATTCAGTGCTGTTTCTGAAACTGTTGCTTTGCTGCCAAACTGTCGAGGCCCAAGAGCCCAATGACCCACTTTTCTTATGCGCTTGCGAGCATAATCTGATTGTAGTATGCTTCAGTAGTGTGCTTGATGTGGCCATTATATGTATTTCAGTACATGATATATTTTTTTAATTTAACCATGCCTACAAAAGCAGATGTTTTTTCTTCATTTATTCATCTTTTACATACTAAGAAAAGAAGTGGCAATCATGCATTACCTTATTCTTCTTTTGATCAAGTTCAAATTTGGATCATAAATTGTAAACTGTAGCTTCTGTTTTGATGGCAGATATTCGTCTCTGGGACATTGCTGCAAGGTACTACTCATGCAATGGCATTATGGCAATGATATTTTCGCCAGAGGATGACTCTGTTTACTTCATCCAAAACTCATGCCACAAATTCGTTCATCTTTGCATATCCTTGTGGCTAAGAGAGTTGGTTCTTAATAGCCTTCTGTCACTTATGTGTGTAATTCATTTGTTTTGCAATAACAAAAACAGGAAGACAGTCTGCCAGTTCCCTGGACACCAGGGTGCTGTGAGAGGTTTGGTGACATCTACAGATGGTGATCTTCTGATATCCTGTGGTGTTGACTGCACGTAAGTTACATTGTAGATGTCACTTCTTTTGGCTTTTAGACAGGTATTCTGATGTCAACTAAAATTCCATATGTGTCTTCTCGCTGTATAACTTTTGTGAAAGGTGGCTTTATACCAAGAGGTGTTTGCATGAGCAGCAGGTTTCAGGAACAGTCTTATATAGTTGAGTATATGTGTTCAAAGGCATTTCTGGTAGCACTTAAGCTTGAGCTTAATGCTGCCACAACTTTAAGCCCACCAAACAGCCTGTTTTGGAAATGGCTTTTTATGTAGGTTTAGGACCCATATGTACTAAGAAACTTATGGTGCCTTCCAATTGTATATAGGTTTACACTTTCACACAGATTACACATGCTTTAAGCCTTTGCAAACAGGCTCTAAAAATTAAATTTACTTGAGAAAGTCTACTGTTTCTATGTGTAAAGTATAAAAGTGTGATCGGTGAATATCTGCAGTGTCTGTGATCTTATTGTGCACTTATCCTTTCACTGATTTGTAGTGTTCGACTCTGGAAAGTTCCTATGCTTAAGATGGTGGACACTACTGATGCTATTGGAGATACTTCCCAGGTATGCATTGGATGGACACGTCTTCATTTGTTTTGCTCTATCCCTGTTATATAATATCTCATTTGTTTAGCTCACAATGTTGTTTACAGCCGTCAGCAGTCTATACCTGGAAGCATGCATTTTGGTAAGAGCATTACTGTACTGTCTTGACTTCTTCCATATTTTCTCATCATTTTTGCATAAAGACTTATTTATCTTCTAATTAATTTTTAGGGGTGTTGACCACCAGTGGGATGGTAACCTGTTTTCAACTGTAGGCGCTCAGGTTGATATATGGGATCATAACAGGTTGAATAATTGATGATTCCTTTTCTAACAATTTTTTGTCATTTTTGTTACCAGCAGCAATGCTAATTTTATTTGTATAGGTCAGAGCCAATAAATAGCTTCGAATGGGGTAAAGATACAGTTCTTTCTGTGAGATTTAATCCTGGAGAACCTGATGTTTTAATTACATCAGCTAGGTATATTTTATGTCTCTAATTGCCCCCCCCCCCCCTCTCTTTGATTTCTTAAATTCCAGCATGCGTTCATTTTAATGAAATAATTGTGCATTTTGTTTTTTTCTGCTTAATGACCTTAATGCCATTGTCAATGTTATTTCCTGGTTGTAAATGTTGCAATTTGTTGTTTTCCACCCCTCAAAACTTCTGATTGTACTAAAATAGGATGGCATCATTTTTGCAGTGATCGGAGTATTACACTTTATGACCTACGCATGTCATCCCCAGCTAGAAAGCTAATAATGAAGGTTTGTTTAATTCTCTTTTACTTGTTAATGCTTGTCACACGTAAAAATTTCAAAAGAGATGCCTGCAACATGCTGACAGCCTGACATTATCAACTCGGATGTACAGAAAACGTTTACTTTGTTCTCACATGCAGTTAAAGTGCTATAATAGCTATTACTCTCTCCAGTCACAAATAGTTGTTGTTTTGAGCATAGGTGCAGTCAAATTTTCGAAACTTTGACTGTTAATATCCTTTTAAATATTTAAATTGGATACATGAAAATCATGTGTGTAGATTTGTCTCGAAAAGTATTTTCATAATATTATAATTTTATTGGATTTTATAAATATATTATAATAGAAATTAGTGGTCAAAGTCAAAGCTATGGTTTGGAGACTATCATTGTCCAAAACAATAGCTATTTGTGACCAGAGGGAGTAGTTGATACTGTTGCATGCTGATACTTCGTGATGTAAATACTGCAGGATTTATTCACTACTGAGCTGAACATAAAGTATAGGTTAGAAAAATTAGATTATGACAAAAAGAGCACCTTTTTTGTATAAGAATGGATGATGTTAGTTCGAGTTCACTTCTACATGTTGTTTCATGCCAAAATTAAGTTAACAATTAATATCCTGTTGGGACATCTAGGAAAATGTACTACTTAAAACTGAGTTCAGTGGAACATCCTGGGCACTGAGAAATTATAATGGATTTGGAAGGCTTTCCCATGTCTTCTAATTTTTCTCATCCATCTTTGTGTTTGCATGTGTGTGAACTGATGTCTAGAATTCTAAGCCTACTCATCTGGGTCTGGAATTTGCTGATAAATAGGAAGTAGAACCCTGGATGTATATACATAATAAACAGATATTTCCTGATACAGATTGGCTATGTTAACAATGCGTGTGTTCTCCCTGTATTTCATGGTACCAAATCCAGACACAAGTGTTGGATTAAGATAGCAGCAGCAATTTACCATCTGATCAACTCAGCAAGAACTCGCCTAGATGGATCAACCCCACAGCCTTGAATTCCTCCAAACACACCAGCAGACTGAAACAACTTGGATGGATTGATTCCTACAGGAATAAGCTCGCCAAAAGTATAGAAACTTGAACCAATACTGCAGAAATCAAAACCCTAGATCAGTTTTAACAGGAAAACGAGGCACAGGTTTTGGTCGCTACCATAGCGCTTTTTTTTTTTTTTCTGGAGATAACACTTGACAGCAAAAATAATGCATAGTCTGACACAAAGGGCACACCCCCTGGCCTTTCACATGCCCGAACCAACACACGTGGAAAATTCTGGACCAATCAAAATACCAACTCTGGCTCAAACATAGCTCAATACTTGATATCTCCTTGAAAAGAAAAACAAAAGAACCAAACTATGGTTCGGGCTAACTAAATAGAACAAGGAAACACTTCAGGAGAAATGCTCAATGTGTCATTTCAGATGGATTTATTGTGATAGTGTCCTTGGGCTCGAATATGTTCATAACTGCCAAATTTAAAATCTGATGACATGTCTGGTCAGTTGCAACTTCCCTTTTTTCCCCCCCCTTTCTGGAACTCAATCCATTCTATCTGCTGCAGACACAAATTAATTTCGCCCTCTAGATCAATATTTTAATGCCATTATGTAAATTTAGTAGTATATTTAAATACAACCAATTCTCCCTGTTTATTCTTTTTGCAATCCCCTGTTATGCTAGCTAATTAGGTTTCTTATGTGACCATCCTAGGCTCTTAAGCCCATCTTCTGTTTTTTGAATGTCAACTGTGTCCAAAATATACGTCTAACTGCCATTTGTTGCCAAGTAATGTAACGTTATTGGAACATCAATTATATTTGTTCAGTTGAAATATTTTGTGTTCTCATTCATCATGTGAACTTAGTTGCCTTCTACATCCTCTTCTATTTTTTTGGTGGCATCTTGCTAAATATTCGTTGCTTTTAGCTGCTATTTCAGTAACCACTGAACTATAGTGAAGCTAATGTATTCTTGGATTATGCAGACAAGGTGCAATTCAATATGCTGGAACCCTAGGGAGCCCATGAACTTTACTGCTGTAAGATTCACATGTTACTTATGCAATTCTTGTTATCACCTATAAATAATGCTGACTGTCATAATGATGGTTTGTGTTATGTGCTATAGTTCTGGAACTGAAATATTTATCAATCTTTTTTCCATGAATAGTATATAAATGTTGTTTGAACTTCTGTCCTGATGATTTTTGTTGCTAGGCAAATGAAGATACAAACTGTTATTCCTTTGATGCTAGAAAGCTGGATGAAGCCAAAATTGTTCACAAGGGCCATGTTTCAGCAGTGTAAGTAGTATTTGTAAGCAAAATTTTCTGATATGCTGATATTTTAAAGTGGATATATCTGTAAAGTTCACTCCCCTTAGTAGAGAAACGGGCCAAATGGTATGTACATTTGTATGTTAAGCGCGCAGACTAGCATATAGCACTTACCAACATGAAGAGTATATGAACAAATCAAGGATACATCAAACAAAAACTAAAGCTGCAATTATATATTTTTGGTACTTATTCTTTCACAGGGTTGCTAATTCGTCTTAGTTTTGATGAACTTTCTGAAGATGCGCATTTACTGCATTAAGTCCTTGTACACCAAAATCTGGCAACATGCAGCGTGCTTTTCTTCTTGATTTTGGAAGTAGTTCTTACATGAATTGAGTTGTTCTCAGGATGGATGTTGATTACTCACCAACAGGGCGTGAATTTGTTACGGGTTCCTATGATAGAACAGTACGTGCAACTCTTCCAGGTCCTCACATTCTTACCATGTCTTGGTGATTTTCATTGATAACTTTTAGTTAATGCCTTTTGCAGGTACGGATCTTCCAGTATAACGGTGATCATAGCAGGGAGATATACCATACCAAGAGGATGCAAAGGTTCTTTTTTTTATTATATTTTTTATCACTCTTGTTTACTTTATTTGCTGCCTCTTTTTAAGCCCAAAATTCTGACTGGTTCTCAACTTCTATCCCCTGTTGGTGTTCTATCATTTTTGTGTGGTACCATGGGTTAATTGCCCTCAAAACCATTGTGCTGGTGTATGCCAAGTGGATCAATTTAGTGGCAGACGATCTTAGATCTATATAGTTTGAAAAGTAGTTCATTGTCAATGAGTTCCAGAGTTGTCTTTTCGATTTAACCTCTTTGAACAATTGAACATGTTATTATGTGACTAGTTATGAGTAAGTCTTTATTGCAACCTGATCAGTGGCCATTGAACTATGAATTAATCTAGATGGTGCTTGGTAGTAGCATAAATATAGCAGTTCTGCATGTGCATATATATTTCTTAGTTGTTACCTGTATGGCAGGTAACTGTCTTATTTGCTTCAGACTCCATTTTATCATCTTTATCACATTGCTTTATGTGATTTCCTTTCTACTTTAACCTATTTACCCATTTTCTTTGCAGGGTGTTCTGTGTGAAATACACCTATGATGGAACCTATTTAGTTTCTGGCAGTGATGATACAAATCTTCGGCTGTGGAAGTCCAAAGCTTCAGAACAACTGGGAGTTGTAAGTTTTTTTAAAACCATGCGCTTTTTGCCAGTTGCTGCTATATCTTGCCATGTTTGTTGCTTGCTCCAGTTCTATGTCGTGATGGAGCTCAACCTCTTGGTACAAGGGGAAGCTAATTTGGACAATGCACTTGGTTTCTCACTGTGGGTGCTCAACAAAGTAGCATGGCAATCTCGCCTGTTGTTCACTTGCAGTTAATTGCTTTTGTGTAGGAATCATATTTCACCACCAAACACAAATGTACTCAATTTAGAACGATAGGCAACTAACGGAAAATGTGAACATATATACATGGTCAGTGCCTGAAGCGAAGAAAAAGAATGAACTGGAACTCTTTGATTTACCCAGTTTTGGCTGAAATATGGATCGTTTTTGGTCAAGTTGATTTACAGTAAAACCCTTACCTTGCTGAAAAGTGAAAAACGCCATGAATGATTGGAAAGTGGTATTAGGTGCTAGGGTGTTTTAGGTGCCAGAATGATTACATTAGGTGGTAGTCTGCATCAGCAACGCCTAGTGAGAACTTGTGTAAGACTCCAAAGAAGATGCTTAATCTGCTGCGATCTGGTTTGATTTTTCACCTGGTGCATGCATCTTGTTATACGATCTTGTGTTTCAGACTGCTTTGGAGTGTAGGGTATAGCCTTGTTATCGGAAATAGCTGCAACCGCTTCAGCCTTCCCTTTTATTTTCTGCCATATGGACAAAGTCTTTATCTGCTCACTTAAGTTTGATACAGTACTAATTGTCATTGAACAATACAACTGCTTTATCCTTCTATTAACAATTCGATGTTGGAAGTGGTGTATGATTTTCCGCAAATGTCTTTTTGCAGCTTCTTCCAAGAGAGCGCAAAAAACAAGAATACCTAGATGCTGTCAAGGAGCGGTATAAGCACCTTCCAGAAATCAAGCGGATTGTAAGGTAAGCTAATGTTTCTCGGCATGAACAAGTGCTTCTACTATATAGATCATCTCGTTTGCCTGTACCTATTTGGAACACATATGTTATATGGATGGTTTGTTACTGCAGGCATAGGCACTTACCTAAGCCAATCTACAAGGCTGCCAACTTAAGGCGTACAATGATTGAAGCAGAAAACCGTAAAGAAGAAAGAAGGCGAGCGCACAGTGCTCCAGGGAGCATGCCTGTCCAGCCCTTCAGGAAAAGAAGAATCATCAAAGAAGTCGAGTAGGGGTGATCTGAGTATCACGAAGTCAAACACAGTGGCATTCCAAACTTCAATCCCATTGTTTTGTTGATTTTAAGGTGGAAACAGATCTAGTTATGCTGCTTTCTCCCCCATCATGGAGATAAGTTTGTTCAGGCCGAATTGAGATTACGCAAGGTTGGAGAAATGGAAATGCTTACTTTCGCCTGACAGCGCTGAAGTTTTGCCTCTTCTATGCATGTGTTATATTATTTTGTTCTTATTGCCATGTAAAAGTGTTACCTTTTGAATAACTTGTGGAGCAGATATGCTAATTTATGGATATTAGATCTTTAATTAAAGCCAGTGCTACATGGTTGCAAATGCAAGTTGAAAATATCTTCGTCAATCGTTCGGTATCTACAGCGCAGAAACGTGCAAGAAATCATATAAAACTCTATTATTGGTTTAGTACGGCGCCCGCCCGCTGCTAGCTACGCGTGTTCACAAAGAATTGTAGAAATTGCAGTGTTTCGCGGGTCCAGACGCGTTCGATCGGTTATAGCGGCCGTTTGCTCTCACATGCTCGTATTTTATCTCGCATGCCATTTCATGAACCGTTCTTAAGCTCAGTTGGCCGAGAGCATACACTTCCAGCAATAGGCCTTGGCTTCGAATTCGGAAAAATTAGTCCAGTGACACTCAATTTGTTGGTTTTTAGGGATATATTTATGATACATAGGTTCATCTGAGTGTATGACAGTGGCCATAGTGTCATAAAGTAAATCATGAGTTTTAAAGAGTGTCAGTGGCATCAATCTCCCTTCGAATTCAGGTGGCGCAAGTCACGGTAACAGCTTCAGTGTTTTCTTCTTCTTTTTTTTGAAAGCAGAGAAGATAATAAACTTTGCTAAGTTGATTGAGTTATTAAATCATATCGTAAAATTTTGAAACTTTTTAGAATGGTCCTCAAAGCATGCCTAACTTACCATAAAAAATTTAGATCAAGATCAAATTTATGCGATTTTTAAAAATTCTAACTATACTACTATGCATTTAAAACAACTTCGCCGATTTAATTGAGCTACTAAATTTGCAAATTCTTGTAAATTTTTAAGAAGGGTCTTGAGAACATGCCTACGTTTAGAGATGAAAACGGAAACGGAATTTCCGACCGTTCCAGAGAAAAACGGAAGTAGAAGCCTTTTTTCGGAAACGGAAACGGAAAATGTCGGTACGGAAACGGAAATGGAATTTTTTTGTCGGAAACGAAAACAGGAGAGCCATTTCCATCGGTAATTCTGTATAAGTGAAACCAAAAATTAAGTCGGAAACTTAGCCCACTTGGTCCAAAAATGAGAATAGAGAATTTACATTTATTTTCGAATTAAAATAATTTTAGAAATATAAATGGTTTTATAGAAAATATCAAATAGAGTTCAAAATTTTCAAAAAATTCTCAAAAATACTTTGGAACATTTTGAACTTAGAAAAATTATTTTTGGCATAATTTTGGCTTATTTTTCATGAATAAATTAATTATATAAATCCAAAAAATAGCAAAATGGCATTTATAAACTCCAGAAAATCCAGGATAAATCTCAAAAAATTATAAATGAACATTAAATAATAATATGTAAATTTTAGGGCATTACATCTTTATAGCTGGAGGAGCAAGAGAATTTTGATGATAATAATATGGAGGAGGACATGATAGTCTGATCTAAGGGACAAATAGTGAGCCTTCAACTGACAAACTTGAGAAAAAACTTCCTAGTGGTACCGGTGAATATAACATTGTTCTTGTGTCCGCCTTTGAAGTGGAATGAGTTACATTGTTTTTGCGGTCATGTATATTGTGATCATATACTATGTTCTTGTGGAATTTTTCACTTTCATTTTCGTATCTGTTTTCGAGGTTCCCAATGTCGTTTCCGTTACCGGTAAAAGATGTGGAAACGGAAACGGAACAACCATATACCGACCATTTCCTTTCCGTTTTCATCCCTACCTATGTTAGCGTAAAGATTTCAAATCATGATCAAACTTTTGCAATTTTTAAAAATTCTAACAATGCTACTGTCGGTGTACTTTGCACCGGGGTACCTTTTCCGCCGCAGATTGGTGGGCCCAAGAAGCGGCTTTGGCGAGCAGTGGGCGATCACGTCCTTTCTCGCGGCGGAAGCCCACGTGGCGGCTCGGCAGCGGTGAGCGATCAAGCCACCACGGGCGTCGGCCCGTGGTGGCTGGCGGCGAGTAGGTGGTCACGCCTGCTGCGTGAAAGCCCGTGGCGGCTGGCGGCGGTGGGCGATCAAGCCTCGCCGTCGGCGTCGGCCCCATGGCGGCTTAGCAGCGGTGGGCGATCGCCGGTGGAAGCCCGTGGTGGCCTAGCGGGCAGGTGGGCGATCAAGCTCTATCTGCCGGGCGTCAGCCCCAGTGGTGGCCTGGCGAGCAGGTGGGCGATCAAGTCTTGCCCGCCGGGCGTTGGCCTCCGTGACGGCTTGGCGGGCAGGTGGGCGATCAAGCCCTACCCACCGGGCTAGAAGCCCACGTGGCGGCCTGGCGAGTGGGCGGGCGTTCGGGCCCCCCTCGTTAGGCCACAAAGGCAACCAAAGGAATGAGGAGAAGGCTTCGCCTCGAAGTCTCCTTCCCCTGACACGCTGTGTCAGGGCATTGATTGCGAAGAATTCTGCTATCGACACGACGACGACCCATCCCTCTGACGTCTCTCACCAAACCCGTCACAGGAGCGTCATATCCCGAGCGGACCAGGCGAAGCCACGCAGCGGCATTAAATGGGGTTTGAAGGACAAGGCTACAATGATAGGTGTAATAAATGAATCGTGGGTCGGTGTGATAAGATCGCAATGATTAGTGTAATTAATGAGTTGTAGATCAATATAGCGTCACCTTTTCACCTGCCCGAGCCAACCCTGTCTATATAAGGGCGCTCTGGTGCATGAAGAAGAGGGTCGGATCCAAAGGACTCATCCAAGCTCGAAACCAAAAGAACTACTGTAATCGCCTCCATATTTCCTCAACAAAGATCTAGCAGGACGTACGGCTATTACCCATGCTGGGGGCCTGAACCTGGATACATCACTGCGTTCATTGATCTGTTGGTCTCCAGAATCCCTCGCGCGAGAGTCATTAGGGTTTCCAACCACGAAGAAGCCCTCTACCGAACCCTATCCTCCATCCTCGGAGTAATCAACCCTGTCCGTTGACGGGATCCTGTCCAGTGAAATACGCCGACAGCTACTGACACACTTAAAGCAAGTTCACTGATTTAATTGAGCTATTAAATTTGTAAATTCTTTAAAATTTATAATAAGGGTCCTGAGAGCATGCCTGAGTTACCATAAAAAAAATTCAGATCATGATCAAGCTTTTGTGATTTTTAAAGATTATGACAATTTGGTTTTCTTTTTTGAGGTGTGTAAAAAAGTTTTTTTCTATGTTAAAATCTTTGCCTGTGTCAGAGCATCTCCAAGAGGAGCCCTAAATAGGTTGCTAATTGTAATTATAGGGCTTTGATGAAAAAAGCACTCAACAGAGGTTGTATTTTGAGAAAAATTATCAAAATAGGTTTAGGACTCGAACCTGTTGCTATATTTAGCAACGCTTCTCTCCGGCCCTAAAGAAGGGATGAATGAAGGATTGGAGATTTAGGGTCTAATTGCTGGAGTTAATAGCTATCTTGGGTCCTAATTTTTTTAGCTTAGACCCTATTTTGAGGTATAGGACTCTATTTTAAGGCTTGACTGCTGGAGATGCTCTCAGCAATTCCTTTCACCCACAACAATGCGAAAACCCGTTACGCATCTAGTATGTATACAGATCGGATGAAGAAGCGGGGGTTGGACTTGAATTCAGCCGGCCATGAAAAGCAACATCTAGTTTGAAAAAATGAATGTCCCTTTCCCAACCATCCGCACAGAAGCATTTCACTTTTGAATTGCTTGGTCATAGGGTAATCCGATAATTGGATTTGGACGTCAATCAATAACAACACCTATACCCGCAAGAATTGGAGACAAACCGGCAAGCCACCTGTCACCTTGCGATTTTGCAAAAAAACCCTTCTATTTCTCCAAAATTACGAATAGGTCCCTATGCGATTTTTTGTGAGACAAGAATATTTTTTTTGCTTCGCGTTAGGTCCTTGGCGGTATTTTTTGGAAAAAGCCTCCCGTTAGTTTGAATCACGAACAAGTCCTTTTCTAATTTTTTCGGGATAGCGAACAGGTCCAAAAAATAACATCCGGGTCCTGCTTCTTACGTTCGGTCCTTTCTTCGTTTTTCGAAAAAAATGTTTTGCCACCAAAAACCGGAAAAATTTTTTCGCCACCCAAAAACCGGAAAAAATGTTTTCGTCACCAAAAACGCAGATTCATCAAGTTTTATAGCAACTTATTTATTTGCCAGCGGATCGTAATCATGGTTTTTAAAAAATGTAGATTAAATCGACAACTTATGTATTTGCCAGCGGATCGTAAGCATGGTTTTTTAAAAAATGTAGATTCGTCATGATTTATAGCGACGTGGATTCGCCGGTGGGTCCTAACGACCCATTTTTTTAACGAACGCAACCAAAAAACGGAAAAATATTTTCGACACCCAAAAACGAAACAATGTTTTCGTCCATGGATTCGCCGGTGGGTCCTAACGACCCATTTTTTTAACAAACGCAACAAAAACCCGAAAAAATGTTTTCGGCTAAAAAAACGAAAACAATGTTTTCGTCACCAAAAACAGGATTCATCGAAGGTTTATATCAACTTATGAATTTGCCAACGGGTCATAACCGCGCATGCTATCGAAATTCAACCGGCGCAGCGTAGCGCGCTTTCCCACCTAGTTCTACTAGTGTATGAAAGTAATGTTGTAGAATGCACTGTGCCATCTGGCATCTCCATTCTCATGGATCCACTTATGCCATATTGCCATCACGTGCGGTGTACGAGCATCACTAGTTCAAGGACGTACATGTCGGGTGGTGCCTAAACTAGATGGCACGTTTGATGTCTGACCTTTGATGCCCTGATCTGAATTATTTTTTAGAATAAAGTATTTTTTAAAATAATTTTATAAAAATAATATGCGAAACAAAATTTTATAAAAATACATTTCTGTCGCTATGTCAAACAACGATAGAAGCTCTATCATTATTTGAATTGCTAATAAAGTCGACAGATTATTTTGTCGTAGATTCACTTAATTGGTTGACAAGGTTGAGATTTTTATCGCCACTTGAATTGGCGACAAAACCCTATTACCAATTTAAATTGTAATATAGGTGTATTTTTATAAAATTTTGTTTCGGCATATTATTTTTGTAAAATTATTTAAAATGTATTATTTAAAATAATTCTTGATCTACTATCCCAATTTGGATGTTGGACAATGACGAATACTCATATCAAGGGTACCCCACAGCAAGGTATACATCTATTTCAAGATCGTTTTTCTCTCAGTCGTATGGACATGGCGGCAAGATCGGCAGCGATGCAGAGTGCTGGAGGGGTATTGCCAAAGTCTCCGTCCCTCACAGATGGGATTATCACTGAATATTAGCTGGAAACACCAAATGATCCGTCTTGGGCCCAACTCTAGGCCTCGTGGGGCCACGATGGATCCTCGGCCTCGTTCAGGCCCACCAGGGGCGGTCTGACCTGGCCACAGATCGGGCGCTCCCGCAGGCTCCGACCTAGCCACAGATCGGGCGCTCCCACAGGCTCCGACCCTGCCACAGGCCGGACGTGCACTTCGAGGCTCCGACCTAGCCACGCAGGCTGGGCGCCCCAGAGTTCGACCTGCCTCGGTCGAATCCCTAACGAGCTCCGACTCAGCGACCTCCGCCACGCCACCAGTCGACTTCATGCAGGTCACCTACCCCGTGGACACGACGGCCATGCTAGGGCAGGTGGCTCCTTCCCAAGGTGGTCCGGGCGCCTAAATCAAGCGCCTGTCCCTTCATCCCGTCATACACAGTGGAGAGACGCGCTCCCTCCCGAGGCGACACCAGAGCGCAATATAGACGACGCGTCGGCATCGACAAAGCATAGATGGCAGTCGCCCCTTCCCGACGGAAAGGCGCTCGCTGTGTCTACCAACCCAGGCGTGGGATGAGTAGGGACCCGTCGATCGCCGATCATCGCCAAGATCGGGACTCGGGCGTAGACCTTTTTCTCCAAACTCCGTGTAACACCTTGCCTCGCCTATATAAAGAAAATTGCATATATACCCCAACTCCGGATGACCTCGTTATTTTGCCCCATAGTTTGTGCCATCCTATACCCATTTTTACCTTTTTTCTCCAAACTCCTCTAATCTAATCGTGTAATCTGCCATTGGGTTCCTCCGCCTATATAAAGGGAGGCAGGACCCTCAGGGAAGGGCATTCGATTCGATTCAATTCGATTCATCCGGATCCGATCCAAGCATCCAAACTCCCCCGAGCACATAGCTCTCCCTCATCTTACTCGGACGAGGCGCATTAGGCCAGCCTTGTTGCCCTCGCTTGTAACACTCTGTAATCCTCTACACCCCGAGCAATACAAAACCACCACTACGAACTGGACGTAGGGATATTCGGCCCGAACCAGTATACATCTTGGACTCCCTTCGTCTAACCATACAAGGAGAGGGAACGCGCGGCCCCTATACTTACAAATTTACTTGCCGGTTTACAAAACACCGACAGACATTGTCAATTAATTGAGGCCAGAATAAAAATAAAAAACAAAATAATAATTCTAAACTCCATTAGCCCCTTGCCCTTGACATATCATATGAAGCAAACGACTGTGAATTAAACTGTATATTTGTTTCTGAAAGACCATGTGGAGGTCTACCTATGTTTGTGATGAGTATTTGACTAAAATCTAAATTTGGTTTGTTTTGATTTGAATGTGATTTTCAATTTGAAACAATTTGAGATTTGTTTGCCTTTTTCGATGCTACCGATCATGGTAGCACGGTGCTATCGGCCGAGCAGTAGCACCGGACTCTATTATGGTGTGAAAAAAAAATCCAAGAATGGTGTTTTAGGGGTTTAGACAATCCGGTGCTACCAGCCATATCAGCCCGGTGCTACCGGCGGAGCAGTGATACCGGCCTCTTGGCCAGTGTGAAATTTCTAGAGAGAGTGTTTTTTTGGGTATTTCAGTAGAGCAGTGCTACCGGCCTAGGGCGGTAGCATCGGCCTACTATGAGCGGTGCTACTGGCCTGGGGGTGGTAGCACTGGATTATTTGAGCGTGATTGATTTAATTAATGATTTTGTGATGATTATTGTATATCTTTTTGGATATTGCTACGTGATGGATTTTCCTTGTCTTTGAAGGTTGCAGGATGATGGTGCTAGGTAATGGTGAGGCGGAGGATGACTGGGACTAGGCGAGGAGCGTCAGAGATCTAGATGGTCAAGGATCACCGGAAGATGATCGAGAAGGAGTCTTAGCAAGCCTAAAAGACAAGGAAAGGAGAAGATACTAGCTAGATGCCATGTGGATCAAGGAGGGCCATCGGATTATGGTCTAGTTGATAGGATAGCGGGTCTAATTAGTATGCTTTTAAAATCGTGCAAAAAACCCATTATTTGTGTGGGTTTTGGGTTAGCCCTTGCATGGCTGTGTGAGTGGGTTAATCCTAACCCTTGATGAGTGCTCTAGAGTTGAGGGGCTCATCCAAGGGTGGTAGGTGACCCAAGAGTAGTATAAATAGGGGTGAAGGGGTAGCCCTCCCCTAAGAAGGTTTTAGAGGTTCTTGTGCTCCTTTGAGATTTACCTACTTTGTTGTAAGGTTTTGTAAACCTCCTCTTCCTAAAATGCAAATCATTTTCATATATGCTTGAACTTACATTACGCATTTACTTTATGTCTTAAATTCAACAATTAAATTTCGCATTCAAATTTTCGCAATTTACTTTCTTGCAATTTGGATTTGCCTCCTCTCCTTCTACATGCCTGTGCTTCTTATGCCGAAGATGATGATTGTTGGTTAAATCTTCTACAGATCATAACTCAATCATCTAGGTAAATCCTTATGTTTTTCTTGAGGAAGGTTGATTTTGAGTTCTTGAGTGAGTGATTCTTATGAATCAAGTTTCTGTGAGTTTTGACTTAAGTTCTTGCTTGCTATGACATGTGGGTAGCTATCCAAGATTATCTTGATCATCAAAAACCCACGAGCAAGTATTAGATCGAGTTCTTGAACTTTTCGTAAACTTAGTATGTTCTTCCTTCTAAGGGAAAAAGATCAGAACTTTGACATTAATCCTTACAATTGAAGATTGAAACAAGTTCCTGATATCCCTAGAGTCACATCTACCAAGTTTCGTTAAGTTTTGATAAGCCAATCAAAAGATTCCTCAAAATTTGCTTTTGACTCGGGTTGTTTTCAGAGCTGTTCTTGAGCCCAGTGCTATCGGCCTCCGGTGCTACCGGACTTCCAGCGGTAGCATCGGTCTGTAGAATATTTCCTCTTTTGATTCACCTCCTTTTGCGGATTTTTGTTGTAGGGTTGTTTAGAGTATTTTGAGTGGGGAAAATTTTATTTTGCAACCATTCATCGTCCCTCTGTTCGCCATCTCGATACTTCAATTGGTATCAGAGCCGGTTTCGCTCTTCCATAGATCTTGACCGTTCTCAAGAGCCATGGCAACGGACAAATATTCCACCAAGTCTCCTATCTTTTTTGGAGTTGATTTTTCATTTCGGAAGTCTCGGATGGAGTCATATATTACTGCTCAGGGCTTCCTGATATGGCAGAAGGTGAAACTCCCGTATGTGGTTCCTGCCGGTGAGCACGTCACGGCCGGCAATATGGCTGACGTCAGGCAAATGGTAAAGCAAGGAACATCCTTATACAATGCCTCAGCCACAGTGAGTATGATAGTATCTCTCCGCTCACGAGATTTGGGTGACCCTTGATGCTTACCATGAGGGCACTACCCAAATCAAGACCGTGAGGTAGGATCAGCGCAAGCGTGAATACAACAAATTTGAACAATACGCTGGTGAGAGTATTGATGAGTGCTTTGGTCATTTTACAAAGATTTTGAGCGACCTCTAAGTAGTCGGTTGCACATACCCTAACTCGAATAATGCTCGACATTTCTTGACCGCACTCGATCTTTAAGTTTGAAAAATGAAAGTTACCACCATCAAGGACACTACCGACTTATCGACTCTGACTCTTGATTGGCTCTATTCCTAACTCAAGACTCATGAGATCAATGTCATCTCTCACAAGGTGAAATCTCAGTCGATGGCTTTGGTCACTGATCAACTGGATCTTCTCTTGATCTTTCTACTAGATTTTGTCTCTCTGCCCTTTGCGAGCTAAGCGATGACCAACTGGAAAAATTTTCAGAAAATGAGTTTGCTCTTTTGGCTCGCAAATTCTCTCATGCATACAAGAGGGTGAGAGAGAGAAAGAGGTGGCGTGATCACCCGCTTCGAATGTGGTGGCCTTAACCACATTCGAGCGAACTATCCTAAACTAAAGAAGGGCAAGAATGACTCCGACGATTCGAGAAAGATCGACTACATCGATAAGAACTACAACAAGAAGCCTCTAGCTCGTGAGCCGGCACGTGAGAAGAAGTACTGCAACTTCTCGAAGAACAAGAAGCTCTTCCACCGCGTCCTTGCCACCTTCGATGACATCAGCCTCTCTGACACGGAGACGTGAAGCGACGAAGGCAAGGACAATCCACAAGATAAGGTGGTGACGAGTTCTCCGACATGTGCTTTATGGTGGACGCCAACGACATCAACGACTTGAACGAGGTACCCTCTTATGACCAGCTCAATGAGACTTTCTGCAAACTAGAAAAATTTCATGCTAGAGTTAGAGCTAGGTGTATAGAGCTTGAGAAGGAAATAGGTACCTTGACTCGGGAGTTAGCTTCTCTTAGATCTTCTCCCTCCCGAGTCACTGATGACTGTTCTTTATGTGATGCCTTACTTGTGGAGTTAGATAACCTAAGGGCTATGCATGATAGTGTGCTTCTGAGCTTGAGAGTCTTAGGTTGAAGAATGCTTGCACTTATTCTAATGTTATGCCTTTAGATGCTAGTTTCCTTCATACGCACTTTACTCCATCTTGTGTTAACTGCCTTAAATTACTTGCTAAAATTGATGTCATGAGTACTCACCTTAAGAAGCTTTCTGCTAGAAATAATAAACTTAAAATGCATGCTTATAAGGACCTTGTCAGCTCATGTGAGGGCTATAAGCAACTAAAACTTGATAATGAATCTTGAAATGTCAACTTTGCTAAACTTACTAAGGACTTACTAAATAAGTTACAAAAAAATTGCTTGCAATATTCTATGATTGAGAAGGATTTGGATAAAATTCAAGTTGAATTTAGGAAGAAGCTAAAAGATCAAGCCCTTAGGATTAGAAATGCTCATTGCGTTTCTTGTGAGGCCCTTAAGATTGAGGAGTCGTGCTAAGGGAGAAAAATGCATGTACTGGTAGTTTTTCTCCTTCTGGTTCTTCTTATTCCTCTCATCCCTATTCTTCATGTGCCTCTCTCTTCCGGGAGTGTGAGTAAGAAGCTCAATCTCATTCTACACCAATCAAAGTTTAGTCGCCTTAATCAGGGTCTAGAATTTGACTACTTGGAGCACGCTAGGACGCATCCTCCCACAATTGTACGTGGCTCCAAGAGTGATGAAATTGTGGTAGCTCTCAAGGTGAGTACCAGTGTGTTTAGATATACTGGGGTTATCCATGAGACTTCTAATCGGAAGGTTGCTACTTCTGCCTCTAGCAAGGCAAAATACTCATGTACATTCTGTCAAAAAGATGGTCACCTAGTAGATTTCTGTTTCAGGCACGCCAAGATCACTAGGCGTGAGCGTGCTGTTGCTCTTAGGGGTATTCAGGGTCATCCCTAAACTCTAAGTGCTTCTAAGACACACACTGCTACTAGACAGGTTAGAGAGTCTCCTGTTTTTGGACAACGTTCAGGACTTGGTTTTCATGTTGTTCATTCGAGTTTTAGTCTTGAAGTTGCACGTGGTCAATCTTACCACTGTCCTCTTGATATTCCTCTTTTTTCCCATCGAGATAGATATCAGCGTTGTGAGGCTTTGTAAACCTCCCCTTCCTGAAATACAAATCATTTTCATCTATACTTGAACTTACATTATGCATTTACTTTATGTCTTAAATTCATCACTTAAATTCCATATTTAAATTCCCACAATTTACTTTCTTGTAATTTGGATCATCAAAAACCCACGAGTAAGTCTTAAATTGAGTTCTTGAACTTTTTGTAAACTTGGTATGTTCTTCTTTCTAAGGGACAAAGATCAGAACTTTGACGTTAATCCTTGCGATCGAAGGTTGGAACAAGTTCCTGATATCCCTAGGGTCACATCTACCAAGTTTCGTGAAGTTTTGATCAGCCGATCAAAAGATTCCTCAAAATTTGCTTTTGACTTGGGCTATTTTCAAAGCTGCTCTTCAACTGTTCTTGAGCCCGATGCTACCGGTCTTCGGTGTTATCGGACTTCTAGCGGTAGCACCAGCCTGGCAGAATATTGCCTCTTTTGATTCGCCTCCTTTTGGGGATTTTCATGGCAGGGTTGTTTGGAGTATTTTGAGTGGGGGAAAATTTTATTTTGCAACCATTCACCCCCTCTACTCGCCATCTCAAATCCTTTAGTTTCTAAAGATATTGGGAAATTATAACCAACAATGTTCTTTGGCACTACCACTAGGCCCATTAGCGGCCCCTTTGATAATATGAAATATTCTAACCAAGGCATGTACATCACAATCGATTCTTTTTCATCATCACAATCAAATTTATTGGCGATATAAAGTTATTAGAGAATGATCATGATGCACCATCACAGTCGGTTTTCATCTGATAGTATTGAATGGTCATATAATCGGTTCTTCCTTAAAATCGATTGTAATCTGCCCATCATTATCACAATTTGTCTTGCTCAGAACCGATTGTGATGATGGACACATCACAATCGTTTTTGAGTAAGAACAGGTTGTGGTGTAGCCCTCATCATAATTGGTTCTTGTTCAGAACTGATTGTGATGAGGGCCACACCACAATTAGTTCTTGCTCAGAACCAATTGTGATGATGGGAATATCACAATCGGTTTTGAGCAAAAACCGATTGTGATAAGGGCTTGGGGGTTGGTTCTCTGTACATCCTCCCAAAAACAACAGATTACACACAATATGTATATTACATTCTTAATATATATAGAAGAACAAGACTTCACAATATACACATCACATTCGTTCACAATATATAACACAAATATACTTAACAGTTAGTACATATATCACATTCGTTCACATTATAGAACACAAACATACTAATAGAAGCCTGTCAGATCTCTAAACCTACTATCCTCTGCTATAACTTCTATCCAAAACCATTGGCATATGTGGTCTCATAATTTGTTGAAATATTTGTTTTGTAAGCTCTTACAGGGAATATCAATATTCTGCAAAATAAAAATGAGTACACTAATTTAAATTTTAAAATTTGTATGTAAAAGATTGAGTGTATTATGCATGTACATATACTTTAGGGAGAAGGTATGAGCCGCCAATCAGGATCAGCATGTGATGCATGACGTAAAAGTTGCACAGGTTGTCACACCCCTGTTGATTACATTGTGAACAAAGAAAATCAAATTAAGAGATGAAAAATAGATGTCAAAAAATTAATCCTATGCTAGGTACTTGTACCTTGAAGTGGTTCCACTTCAGCTGGTCACCTCGTTTGTGATCGTGTTGCCTTCCTTCAGCAACGTAAGACAAGAAAGATCTACATACATTGGAGAGATGCTATTAAGGAAAAAAAATAAATGTAGTTTAATACAGAATGTACTTTCTTCTGCAAAACAGGCTTGGTCGCATAGGCCATCGGTCTCTTCTCGATCGAGTTAAAAGTGTAGACTTTGTTTTCACTCAGAGTAATGATGAGTAGAACCCAAATGGTTGCTTATTAAATTGTACGTATGCAGTGCAAGAAAATAAGTTCATATACGGTTTAAGTGCGTACAAGTAATTAAAGGGTAAAGTAATACTTACTCCTCGTGATAGGGAATAGAACGAATTCCTTTTCGCCTCAGCCTGCAATGCCTGCTTGATGTAGTTGGTAAGAAACTCCGATTGAAGCCTAGCTATGGTCGCAGACATCATCTCGAGGTCAACGAACCCATTTGGTGCTTATCCATCACGACTTACTGCCTCATTATCCTGCAACTCATGTCAAATATTAAAAAATATAATACAAAATCCTATAACAATCATAGACTCATGTTGTATGGTGCAATACTCATAGCGTCCAGGATCGTACAGTAGAAATATCAATGGCTTTCAGGTTATACAAATAGAAGAGATCCTTAAAACTGACTGATAATGTCCCATACTACTCGTGGTGGAAATGCGCCCCTTGACACCTCACATTGAAATTGATGTGACTCTCGGTCTTATTTACCTTGTCAATGTACCATCCATGGAGCAAGCGAGTGGATATGTCTAGAGCGTTCAATTTGTTGTTAGGGACAAAGGGCTTTCTATGTACATACCCTTTATAATCTCAATGAGGCTCTATGGCCTCTGTCAACTTTACTTTCTCGACAGAAAGAGTCTTCGAGGTTGGGACAAGGTGCTTTCCATGTATTTCAGGGGGCATTGTGGCCTCTATCAACTTTGTCTTCTTCACAGAGAGAATCTCTGAGGTCTCTTGTGGTTCTTTGGCTGTCGCGCTAGTCATTTTATGCACCAGCTTTGCACTCTATGTAGGAGGCGACTTGGACAGAGAACTCATCATGGTGGCGGGAGCAGAAGCAGGTGCAGGTAAGATAGAAACCTACGAAGCACATGCATATGTAATGTGTTGCAGTACTTGAATGATTGAGAAGATAGGGGATTTTTACCTTGAGTAGGACGACACCCATCGTGGGCCACTTGATTAATGACATCTGTCTTATTTGAGAGTGGTGTAAGATCGAGGATGCTGACTAGAGGGGGTGAATAGGCGGCTATAAAAATTTCTTCTAAGGTTAATTAAAATCTCACCTAAGTACCCTTTATGTAAAAACCTAAAGGACAATAGATGTGGAAGCGATAAACTATAGTTTTGACAATTAAAGTCTAAGTCAACTTGGCTCACTAAGTGCACTAACTATTTATGTCTCTAACAATAATTTGCAATCTAATATACAAGCAATCAAACCATCAATTTGTAGCGACCCCCATTTTTATATAAATGCAAAAATGAAAATCTCATGTGCATACAATACTAGTCCCATGATCAGTGGTTAGCATGCACTTTTACAATAATTGATATCACATCCATACACTTTATTACAAATAATAATGGTAATTTATACAATAAGGTCGTACAATACAGAGTGAATTACAGTGGAAAGAATTATAGTCTTGTAGTGTGCCCATCCAACCCTCAGGCAACTGACAAGGCATAATCCCTAGAAAAACTTGTTATCAATATTCCCGCATCCTGCGTCAAAATATGTCATCTGGAAGTACGCTAACTTCACCTAAAAACAATGAATAAGTAAGGGTGAGTACTTTAGGTACTCCGCAAGACTTTTGCAAAACCTATAATATATGCAGGTCATTTCAAAGGAAAGACTTCTACGGTTAATTTGCATAAAGCCAATTTGAAATGTAAATACAGAATAGTAGATTGCAAATGGAATTTAAGTAAAAGCAATTTCATATGTAAAATAACAGTATGTAAATACGAATAAGTAAATTTCATGAACCTGGGTAGCATGACCATATCCACGAACCAATTTCTACCACCACCCAGTAGAATCCAGAGTTTTATGAAAATAAAAACATTTAATTAGTGCTGACACACCAAGACTCCCATAACTGTGGGAATAGCTTTTTAAAAAGTTTCACACTCTGCAGAGGGGTACATCTTTACCCACAAGTCATGACCTTTTCTTTTTACCGTATGTTTCATGCACCTTTGGTGTGTGGCCAGAATATTCATGATAAAACCTTTACATTATCTAGCTTAACTTTGCACCAACACGAGACAAAAACCCATAGTATGGCAGAAGAACTCAAAGCATAAATATGATGGAACTCCCCATAGCATAGCGTACACCATTGTATCGGCAAATGTTTGATCCATGATCACCTCGGTGTGGACGTCCCTTCGAGCAATCCATTAAGAAACAACTCATACTTCTCTAGCCTTCCAATGTGCAAAGTTAAACTAGATAACTTAATTGGTTTAAGGATATCCCATACCAGCACTTGTGGTTATACAGTAATTCTTGGGTTTAACGAACACTGAGTTCAGTTTTTAATCTGGCACGAGCAATAATCTCCCCTACACTATGTGCAAGTCCCTTACACACCCAGCTATTGCTAATAATCATCTGCATCTAAACCATCATTTTATTTTCATTTTTAATCAAAATACCAACCATAAAGAAAAGGTCATCCTAACATCTTGTCATATCCAACATTTTTAACCACATTGAAATTTTAAATTTCTTTAAGCATGGCTAAGCATGATACCTAGGTGTGAGTAACCCAAATTGACATCAAGTATTGTCTATGTTATTCTAAGGTTATCAAGACTCACAAATCCATACTTATTAAGGAAGTTTCATGCAATTACAAGTGTAACTACCAACACCCACAAAACAGCAAAGTTTAATAAACATACACATGCAATAAAAATATTTAATAAAACATTTATAAATCTGGGATTAACATGGTCAAAGGGGGTGCTTGCCTTGCTTATTTACTATTTATGATGAAGTCGAGGTCGTAGTCAGCATTGGTGACAATGGAAGTAGTTACGTCAGGTTCTATACGTCGTGAACAAAGAACATAACCGTCGATGATTCGGGAACGGGTCCCTCGCCAAGCTTACTTGTTGAATGAGGGATCAACAGGGCCCCTTTCCTGCAAAGGGTTTAGCATCCGAGGACTTACCGAGCTAGGGGGATGGTCGGATGGTTGGGAACAAGACAACAGACAATAGTCTTTTTATATTGGTTCGGGCCTCTCGTGGGGGAGATAACGACCCTACGTCCAGTGGCTTCACTACTGTCAAAGGATGATTTACAGGGTGCTTGCTCGGTGGTGTCAAGCTTTCTCTCTTCTCTCCACTTCTTACAGACACGCTTGGGTGTTTGTCTTTTTACAGTCTCTTCTCTAGAGGATCGTCGTCTTTTTCTAACTTATGCAAAGACTGACTAACTCCCCCCCTTTGTTATATACAACGGGGTATTTATAGATGATTACAATTTTACATCATTTATTACAGAATGACATGCCACTACTGTGCCCGGACGTGGGTGTAACTGCTGCTCTTGCTTTTTGCCATGCCGTGATGTGGGCGTAGTGGGCTTAGAATGTGGCCGTACGGTTCTTCGAGTCGCTGAGTGATTAATGCCACGTCGTCTTCGTGGGCCGTGCCCGAGAACTTCCTTCAGCCTCGGTCGTCCGTCGCACCCCTCCGAGCAGGAACGCTCGGAAACAAAGGCACATGCTCGGGGATGAGCTTGGTCGTGGTCAGGGCAGACCCATAGGTTGATCTACCCGAAGGTCTTCCTTGGGGACACCGTCCAAGGGTAAGTATAGTCAGCCGTCGATTGGCCACCGGGGTACGGTGGTCTTCATGGGAGTTACCCAATCCCCGACAGCTAGCCCCCGAGGCTCAAGCAGAAAGCTGCTCGACGGGGCCTTCCCCATGAGCCTTCAGACTCACAGGAGGGATTGGGACCTCGCAACGAAAAACTATCATGCGTCTGAGTTAGAATCTTGCAAATAAGCACCATCTGCGAAGATCCGAGCAACCCTTGCTCATAAGCGAGCATGCTCCGTGGGACCGAGCATCTTGCTCCAGTCTCCACCAAAGCGGGCTCGGAATGGAATTAGAATCTTGCAGCGAAACACTCTTCGAAGATCCGAGCAACCCTTGCTCGCAGTTTAGCATGTCTCGACGGGGACCGAGCATCTTGCTCCAGGCCCAACCAAAGCGGGGCTCGGGAAAGGAATTAGAACCTTGCAGCGAAAGGTCGTGACGGTTCCTTCTCCGAGAAGCCTCGCGGGTACGGTTCTGACAGTTTTTTGAAAATCACGCCTTTACTAGACAGTTTTTTGAAAATCGCGCCTTTACTAGACAGTTTTGGAAACCGTGCTGCCGTGTGTCAGTTCACGAATGGGCGGGGGCGGTTTCCTGTCCGTTCGGCTTCTCCGCATATATATATATGGTGGGGACAGTACAGAGACTTTCTTCTTTCGCATCTCGCAGCCAAACTCTAAAATTTTCCAAACCTTCGAGCCCTTTTGCCCTCGCGCCCCTTTTCTCCAGCCTTTCCTCATGGCGAAGTTCGGTCCGAGCAAGATCACCAAGGAGAGGCTGCAGGTGCTCGAGGACTTCGGATACCTTGATGCGGGCACCTGGCGGATCCCTCATGGTGAAGGAGCTCCCGTGTCGCACGATGACGAGGTTGTCACCTGCGACCTCTACACCGTCAACGGCTTTGAAAGCCCGAGAGTGAGTTCCTTGAATCCGTACTCGCCCACTACGAGTGCGAGATCACCAACTTGAACTCCAACTCCATCCTTATCTTGACCATCTTCTCACACCTTTGCGAGGGATTCGTGGGCATCTTGCCCACAACGAGCCTCTTTTTCCATTTTTATTCCTTGTTCCACTTGGGTGGGGCTTCTCCCTAAGCCTCAACGCATATTCGATTGCGCCCAACCGACCATCAAAGTATACTTTCTTCACACTCGAAGACTCGGTGTCGGGCTGGGCCAATTTTTGGTTTTATCTGAGGAAGGCGGAGGGAAGCACTCTCCGCTACTCTGGAATGGTGGCGCCCAGCGTCGAGACCCCGCGCCCACCCATGCAAGACGAGGAGGAGCAGTCTTGATGATGATCAGCGAGCTCACAAACATGAGGCTCACTGGTCGTGACATCGTCCGGGACTTCCTCAGGAACCGGGTGTCCCCTCTGAGGAACAGGGAGCACACTTTCTTCAAGGTCTCTGGGTGGCAAGAACTCACCCGAGAGGCCGACTCCGGTAAGCTTCATGGTCTTGATTAATTTCTGCTTCTCATGTGCGATCTATGCTCGTGCTGACGCTTTCTATTGATCGGTTGCAACCCCAAACTTCGACTGGGTGGACAAACGGGTTGCCGAGATGTTCGGCACCCCGAAGGGCAAGGAGCTCGAGCATGGGCGGCAAGTCCCGAAGAATGTGCTCTAACATTTTCTTATTTTTGGCAGGAGAAAGTCGCCCCCGAAGCGGTGATAGCCGAGCTTAAGCCACTGTCCGAGGCCAGGGGGTGCTCGTCCCTGCCGCTAAGACCAAGAAGGCGAGGGGCAAGAGACAACCTCCGTCGCCGCCCTACTCGTCGATGAAGAGGCGGCTGACCTCGACCAAAGCCTCCCAAGAACACTTGGAGTTCGCCGACCGGAAGGAGGTAAGTGACCTGAAGGCCTGGATGAAAAGTTACATCAAGAAGAAATTGGGGTTGCGCTTGCAGCAGCTCACGGAGCAGGCGAAGTTGGTCGAGGCGGCGAGGAAGGCCGAGCAAGATCACCAAGGAGAGGCTGCAGGTGCTCGAGGACTTCGGATACCTTGATGCGGGCACCTGGCGGATCCCTCATGGTGAAGGAGCTCCCGTGTCGCCATACGATGTGAGGTTGTCACCGCGACCTCTACACCGAATCAGCGGCTTTGAAAGCAGAGAGTGAGTTCCTTGAATCGTACTCGCCCACTACGAGTGCGAGATCACCAACTTGAACTCCAACTCCATCCTTATCTTGACCATCTTCTCACACCTTTGCGAGGGATTCGTGGGCATCTTGCCCATGACGAGCCTCTTTTTCCATTTTTATTCCTTGTTCCGCACCGGTGGGGCTTCTCCCACCGGTTCTGCATATTTCTGATTGCGGCCCAACCGACCATACGAGTATACTTTCTTCACACTCGAAGACTCGGTGTCGGGCTGGGCCAATTTTTGGTTTTATCTCGAGGAAGGCGGAGGAAGCACTCTCCGCTACTCTGGAATGGTGGCGCCCGTGTCGAGACCCGCCCCCACCCATGCAAGACGAGGAGGAGCAGGCCTTGATGATGATCACGAGCTCACAAACATGAGGCTCCTTTGGTCGTGACATCGTCCGGGACTTCCTCGAGGCAAGGGTGTCCCTCTCGAGGAAGAGGGAGCACCCTTTCTTCAAGGTCTCTGGGTGGCAAGAACTCACCCGAGAGGCCGACTCCGGTAAGCTTCATGGTCTTGATTAATTTCTGCTTCTCATGTGCGAACTATGCTCGTCTTGGCGCTTTCTATTGATCGGTTGCAACCCCAAACTTATTTGGGTGGACAAGCGGGTTGCCGAGATGTTCGGCACCCAAGAACAAGGAGCTCGAGCATGGGCGGCAAGTCCCGAAGAATGTGCTCTAACATTTTCTTATTTTTGGCAGGAGAAAGTCGCCCCCGAAGCGGTGATAGCCGAGCTTAAGCCACTGTCCGAGGCCAGGGGGTGCTCGTCCCTGCCGCTAAGACCAAGAAGGCGAGGGGCAAGAGACAACCTCCGTCGCCGCCCCCTACTCGGTCGATGAAGAGGCGGGCGACCTCGACCAAGAGCCCTCCCCGGCAACACTTGGAGTTCGCCGACCGGAAGGAGGTAAGTGACCTGAAGGCCTGGATGAAAAGTTACATCAAGAAGAAATTGGGGTTGCGCTTGCAGCAGCTCACGGAGCAGGCGAAGTTGGTCGGGCGGCGAGGAAGGCAAAGATCACCAAGGAGAGGTGCAGGTGCTCGAGGACTTGGATACCTTGATCACGGGCACTGGCGGATCCCTCATGGTGAAGGAGCTCCGTGCCGCCGATGTGAGGTTGTCACTGCGACCTCTACACGATCAGCGGCTTTGAAAGCGAGAGTGAGTTCCTTGAATCCGTGCTCGCCCACTCTGAGTCGAGATCACCAACGAACTCCAACTCCATCCTTATCTTGACCATCTTCTCACACCTTTGCGAGGATTCGTGGGCATCTTGCCCATGGCGAGCCTCTTTTTCCATTTTATTCCTTGTTCCTTGGGTGGGGCTTCTCCCACGGTTACGCATATTCGATTGCGGCCCAACCGACCATCTGAGTATACTTTCTTCACACTCGAAGACTCGGTGTCGAAATTTGGCCAATTTTAGTTTTATCGAGGAAGGCGGAGAAGCACTCTCCGCTAATCTGGAATGGTGGCGCCAGCGTCGAGACCCAGCGCCCACCCATGCAAGGCGAGGAGGAGCAGGCCTTGATGATGATCGTGAGCTCACAAACATGAGGCTCCTTGGTGCGTGACATCGTCAGGGACTTTCTCGAGGCAAGGTGTCCCCTCTGAGGAAGAGGAGCACCCTTTCTTCAAAGATCTCTGGTGGCAGAACTCACAGAGGCCGACTCGATACTTCATGGTCTTGATTAATTACGCTTCTCATGTGCGAACTATGCTCGTCTTGGCCTTTCTATTGATCGGTTGCAACCAGAACCCATTTGGGTGGACAAGCGGGTTGCCGAGATGTTCGGCACCCAAGAACAAGGAGCTCGAGCATGGGCGGCAAGTCGAAGAATGTGCTATAACATTTTCTTATTTTTTGGTAGGAGAAAGTGGCCCCAGGCGGTGATAGCCGAGCTTAAGCCTTGTCAGGGCGGGGGTGCTCGTCCTACCGCTAAGACCAAGAGGCGAGGGCAGAGACAACCTCGTCGCCGCCCCTACTCGATCGATGAAGAGTGGGCGACCTCGACCAAGAGCCCTCCCGGCAACACTTGGAGTTCGCCGGCGGAAGGAGGTAAGTGACACGAGGCTGGATGAAAAGTTACATCAAGAAGCGGGGTTAACTTGCGGCAGCTCACGGGGCGGCGAGTTGGTCGGCGGAAGGCCGGCGAGGCTGGAAGGGCAGCTTACCGAGCTCAAGGCCAAGCTCACCCAGGCTACATTGGGCTCCCGGGCTGGGAAGCCCGAGGAGGAGGAGGACGAGGATGCGGCGCCTCTCGTGACGAGGCGCCGGCGCTTGAAGAAGACGCTGGAGGAGGTTGACATGGAAAAGGTCGACCCCCTCCTGGCGAGGATCAACCACGCCGTGGAGGAGAGGGCCGAGCTCATGGTCGCGGCGGCGGCCAACCCTGCCGAAGATGACAGTTAGGAGCTCGCCCAAGGTAGTCTTCAACCTCCGTCTTTTCTTCCTGTTGTTTTTGTTGCTTGCCCTTGTCCGAGCTAACCCCACTTCGTTGACGTGGGCATGATAGCTCCTAGGGTCTTTTTGGATTGCGGGGCAATAGTTGATGAAATCCTTGGTCGTGTCATAGAGAGCGGCTCGCCTCGTCCTTGGCCAGCGTGATGGCGGCCGTCGACCTCGCGACGGCGGAAAAAGCTCATCGACGACGCTGACCAAGGAGCCGTGGAGCACCTCGGCTTTGAGGGACCAACACCTAGGCGCGCCACAGCCCTCCGAAACCTTGCGGGCCTTCGGGAGGAAGAAGAAGACCCCACGATCTTGGGCGATGACGAATACTCATACCAGGGATACCCCACAGTAAAGGGGACGCGAAGGATCCTCGGCCTCGTCGGGCCCACGGGCGCCCAGCCGGACACAGGGTCCAGGCGTCCCGTGGTTTCCGATCGGAGGCTGGTCGGGCATCCCGAAGGCCAGACCGGCCTAGTCGAGCCTTGGCAACTCCTTCAACGACCTTCCGTGTGTCGCCGGTCGGCTCGGTTAGCCACGCCCTTGGACCGCGATGTAGCGTTGGGGCGAGGCTCCTTCCCAAGATGGCGGGGGCCGCCAAAGGTCAAATGCCGATCCCATCACTCCGGCAGTAGCGATGGTGAGACGCGTCTCCACCGAAACAACGCCGGTAATCTGACATAATGACGTCGGCATTTGTGACGTCTTGAGAGGCGAGTCGCACCTTCCCAGCGAACGTCACCCGTTGTGTCTACCAACCCGGCATGGGATGGACAAGAATCCGTCAGTCGTCAAGACCGAAGGCCGGGACTCCCGGGTGTAGCCTACCCCTACCTCTTTTCTCTAAAAATCCGTGTAACACCCCTCAGAGCTATATAAAGGGGCGGGGCCCTCTAAAGCGGGCGAAAAAACTCTCTCATTTCTGACACTCTGCCTCATTGCTCTACCGACCCGATTCGAGCCTTCTGACCTGGGTGGGCGTTCATAGCTCCTGAGCTTCCTCGCTCGGATGAGCACTAAGGGCCTGTCCTTAGTTCTTGCTTGTAATCCACCACACTCTGAGCAACGAGATCTACCACCACGAACTGGAAGTAGGGATATTCAGCCCGAACCAGTATAAATCTTGGACTCCCGAGTCTAACCATTCAAGGAGCGGGGACGTGCGGCCCCTAGACTTACAAATTTACTGCCGGATTTGCGAAACACCGACAGTTGGCGCGCCAGGTAGGGGCCTCGCGCGTCATCTTCGTGATCTCTGGATTCCCATCTCCCTCCTTGATGGCTTTCTTCATCAACGACCGCACATTTACGTCAAGAAAATTTGGGCTTGCCGTCTGAACTCGTGACTTATGGCCGCCGAGAGGCGAAGGGCCAAGCTCAGCGACTCCCATGCCGACTGGGCGAGATCGGCTGAGCCACCGCATGTTACTGGCGTGTCTTGGCGCAGCGTCTTGCGTCTGGATCTGATAACTACCCAAGGGGTCACACGGCCTTCCGTGCGTCCCCCACACCGACCGGAACATCGTTGCAGCGGTAGTACCGCTCCGCGGCGTTCCCAAGCCGAGGGACAGGAGGGCCAGCGCCGGCGGTCGGAACCTCCGGGATCGGTGAGGCGAGCTGCCGTTTAGAACGTACTGCCCTTCCGATTCCCTTAACCTTGACGGAGTCCTCGGTCGGCACCTTCGACCAATGACGTCGAGTATCCTGCTGTGTCGAACGCCCGAAATATTGAAGCTAAAAATTCTTGTCACGACTTTCGTCTTTATCCGCGCCTTCCTCAAATCCTTTGGGTCCATGGCTGCTTGCGCCCTTGTAGCGACTTCACCATTGTTTGCTTGCATCTTTGTCTAAGATGGCGTCCGATCGGCCATTGGGTCCCCTATGGTGGTGACCCTCTCAGCAGGTGCTGACTGCTGCCCGGCTGACTTCTGATTGCAAGTGGCATACTGTGGGGAAAAAGAGCCGCAGAAAGTGATCCATAGTGCGACCTCGGGCCTTACTTATTTAAATTTGTCGGGCCCTTGGCGTTTTCGCGTCGCCTCAAGATCTTAGCTTTTCGGATGTGAGGAACCGTCCCCAGGACTCCTTGATTCACCCAAGCGTGGCATATCTCAAGTGAATCAAAGGAACCTCGGGCGTCCGTGATTATACCGTGTTGGTCCCGGGATAGTTCGCCAACACGAGCATTCTCATCAACGATTGATATCACAACACATACATAATTAGCGGAAGCATAAGCGTTATTACATACCAAAAGGAGGACTGCTGTCCATAACGACATATTTAAAGTTATTACATCAAGTAGCGGCGAAATCACAAGATAAACACAAAAGGGCCAGCATGGCATGCCCCAAACCCTCGGGCAACCAAGCGGGGCAAACGGCGACTAAGCGTTAGAACCATCGAAATCTGCCGGTAAAAGTCCGGGTAATGTCTCATCCTCACTGCAGCAAGTGGACAATCCGATTGAGTACAAAGAGTGTACTCGCACAATAATATACATTTCATGCTGATCTCTAGCTACATGTGGTTGATACATCAAGGAAGGCATAGTGGCAATTTCAGCATAAAGCAATATTTGAGATAAATCATAAGCAAGTATAGATTGAAAGATTTGCATTTAGTAAACATTTGCAAAGTCTAGTGCATAATATAACATCATCATAATCACATTCATATCATGCCTTCAAGCATTCTCCGAAACATGAGTTCCATCGCTCATGTTCCAACACACACACAAGTACTCCAATACTTGTGTCTCTTTTCCCACTCCCATCCCATTCTTACCAAGTCCTTAATACTGCTTGATGGTGACAATTCAAGAGATCGTCCTTAACCATGGGCGGCTATTGAATAGTTTAAACTCTGCGAGATGCGACTTTACCCACACGACCGTCACGCTCGTAAGCCAAGCTATTAGCACATTTCCTTGGATGTGCGGTAGAATGAGCGTGACAAACCATTTTCGATATGCATGGTAGTGTATCTAAACCATCAGGATAGTGTGACCCTCGATCCGCGTGCCCGATGCTCGGTGTGTGTGGATCAAGGAGTACACCGTTGTTGGACATCCCCAACTCAACAAAGTTCGAGGACTCAGGGACATTCCTGACACTCCACTAAGCCCGGGAATTCGTGATCATTCCTGGCGCTCCACTAAGCTCAAGGAATTCGAGTGCACATGGTTTACATACCCTAGTCATACACAAGTACTTGGTTCGCCGGTCCATAAGCGGCGTGTGGTTACTACGATAGTTACTCAAAAAGCGTCACGAGATTTAATCCTTAGGGTCCTTAACCAAAATCTCTACTCATTAACAACAATTAAAACAACATCATCATAATAATTCTCAATCATTGCGACCAATGGACTAAGTCCATCTATCGCGGTTTCTAACGACGTTCTAAGCATGGCTAAGCAATTCACACGAACCCATATATAATAATAAACCAACCACCTAGGGCGACAATAGCACACGTAAAGAACATGATAAGGGGATAACATCATAATGTGGGAATAGCTAAGATTTCTACCCAATCATAATTGTAATTGAAAAGTAAGCATGCAATTGCTAAAATACTTTTGAAAATGTAACTTTCAAATAGTAGGAGCAATCATGGTCAAAGAGTAAGGTAGTGCCTTGCTGCTCGATCTTGGTCTCAAAAGCGTAGTCGTACTCGGGTGTGCCCTCCGAAAGCGTCAACACCTAACGGAAAATCCAATTCAATAAACACCAAACAAGGATTCAAATAGTGCACATGAGTAAAAGATGCATGACATGCTCATGATGTGTAATATTAATCATAATATGCAAGTACTAATTGAGTTTTAGCGCCAAAAGTTCAAGTCTTAGGGCTTTTATCGAATTATGTTGGAGTATCAGGATGTCACTTGAATTGTCGAGTGGACCCTCTCGGTATGAAATTGAATTATGTTGGACTATCCGGTGTCACTTGAATTTGTCAAAGCAGACTCTCGGTATGAAGTTTAAATTCTCTTGATTTGTCAGAAATATGATTGAATATCAGAAGGTAGGTTCAGAGTATCAGGGGGTACCTCGGAATGTCAAGCAGACCTTCTCGGTTAGCCAATGCAGCCCTCAAGTTAAAATCCTATTCGGACTGTCCGAAATTCTATTCGAGTGTCAGAAGGGTTGAATGTCAGTGAAATCTCGGACTATCCAGTAGGGCGTCTCTGTTTCAAAACGACTATTTGTCTATTATCCTCTACACTTCCAAGTAATGAGCTAGGGTTTTAAAGGGATGGACTAGGGCTTCAAAGGGATGGACTAAGGTAGAAACTTACCACTACAAGGTTGCCTTTGCCCAAAGTGGATGTTGGCTTTGGCGAGAAGCAGCGAAGAATGTCTGCTTGCGGTCTTCGCGGTTCACCTCCTCCTAGCTCGAGTAGCGACAATGCCCTCACTTGCTCGTGTTTGCAGCAGCTACTAGACCTCCTCCTCAAGCTTCCATCGACATCTGTGACCGATTCAAAGTGTGAGGATGGATTCCATGGGGAAAATAGCAATGCGTTACAAGAGCAGAAATTTCAGAATAAGGATAGCAAAAAAGCGATTGCCACTTACCCAAAACTTGGTTCCTCAAGAATCCATTTGGATGGATGTGAAGCTCTTAACCTTGGCTACAAGGTGGTGTAACATGCACAAACCAAAACCCAAGTTTGGAGGGGATTTGAGAGGGAGAAATGGCAAGAGTGGAGAAGAACACCTTGCTGTTTTTCTGTTCTTGAGTTGAGCAAATGAGCAGGAAAGGGGAGAAGAAACCAAGGTTGAGACCTTATATAGGCTGCCCACTCATGCCTTACATGTGGGGCTAGGTCCCACATGTCATAGAGTAGGTGGAAGAGTGGGTATGGGTGGTTGAAGTGAGAAAAAGCTTGGATAGGATGTGCAGTCCACAATTTTCTAAGCAATGGTAGGTCCCATGTGTCATTGACTTGTCATGTACATAGGTAGGGGTGAGTAGTGTAGCAACTAGTAGGGTAGGTATGTGCAGCCTTCACTCCTCTCTTTTATTCATATGGCCCACATGTCAATGACTAAGGCAAAATGGCATGTGTGCAGTTTGGAAAATGATGTTTAGGGTTTTGCTACTCCCTCTTAATGCAAGATGAATGTCCTAACACTTGTATGATTATTATTAGCGAGGATGCAACGACAATTATGGGAGATGTTAGCGCGACAAGCCTCACTTACGGACTAGAGAAAAATCGGTACATTACAAGCCTCCCCCCCTTAAAAGAATCTCGTCCTCGAGATTACACCGCTTCATTGAAGAGGTAGGGGTATTCGGCTCGAAGATGATCCTCACGCTCCCATGTGGCTTCATCAGGGGTGTGATTACTCCATTGAACCTTAAAGAATTTGATGGTGTGGTTTTGAGTAACCGCTCCCTCTCGTCGAGAATACAAATGGGTTGCTCCTTGTAGGATAGATCGGGTTGCAATTCAAGAGTGTCAACTCGGTGGCCGGTTGGGACACGAAGACATTTCTTCAATTGAGAGACATGAAAGACATCATGTACATCGGCTAGTGAAGAGAAGCTCAATTGATACGCCACGCTCCTCGCCTTGCTAAAATCCGGAAGGTCCGATATAACGAGGGCTAGCTTTCCTCTCACTTGAAACCGAGCGAACACCTTTCATTGGCGAGACTTTGAGATAGACGTGATCGCCAACCGAACTTAAGCTCACGGCGGCGATCGGCGTAGCTCTTTTAGCGAGGCTAGCGGTTCGCAACCGTTCACGAATCATCGAACTTGCTCTTAAGCCCGGCGACTAGTTCGGGACCAAGAGGGTCTCTCTCGGACTCGGACCCGATTAAGTGGAGTTACGCAAGATCTCCCATAGAAACCTCGAATGGACTCATTTGGAGACTAGCTTGATAGCTATTGTTGTAGGAGAATTCTGCGAAAGGTAGACATTTCTCCCAATTCTTGCCGTGAGTAAGGGCACAAGCTCTAAGCATATCTTCAAGAATTTGGTTCACTCGCTCGGTTTGTCCATCGGTTTGAGGATGATAAGTTACGTGCTAAAAGCGAGTTGAGTCCCCATGGCCTTGTGGAGGCATTGCCAAAAGTCGAGGTGGGCCGAGTACCTCGATCTGAGACAATCCTTTTGGGAACACCATGAAGAGACACAATTCGATTAAGATATAACTCCGCTAACTTGCTCCTTTGTATCCGTCGTCTTGGCAGGAAGAAAATGGCGATCTTGGTCAATCGGTCAGCGATTACCCATATGGAATCGAAACCTTTTTGCGTCTTGGGCAAACCGGTGATGAAATCCATACCAATCTCTTCCCACTTCCACATAGGAATGGGCAGGGGTTGAAGTGTGCTGCTGCACGCAAATGGTCGACTTTCACCGTGACATCGTCGCACTTTCGGCGACATATCGAACAATCTCTCGTTTCATCGGGTCCACCAAAGTCTTGGCTTAAGATCTTGATACATTTTACGTACTCCGGGATGAATGGAGAATGTGGAATTATGAGCCTTATTAAAATTAGTGCCTTCAATTTCTTACAATTTGGCACCACTAACCGTTGGTCAAACCATAAGACACCTTGTGGGTCCTCGGTGAAACAATTGGCCTTGCCTTGCTTGATCTTGCGGGCTCGGATGAGTGCTATGCCCTTGTCATCTTTTAAGCCTCTTTGATTTGGTCTAAGAGATTAGATTTGACTTCCATGACAGCAAGGAATCCTCCTTAATCACTTCTAGGTTGAGCTTAAAATTAAGGCGCATATGGCGTCGATTAGGTTCTATTGAAAAACGATTGCATTGAGACTTTCGGCCTAGAGCATCGGCAACAATATTGGCCTTTCGGGATGATAATGGAGTCCCATATCATAGTCTTTGATCAATTGAGCCACCTCCTTTGCCTCAAGTTCAGATCGGCTTGAGTAAAGATGTACTTGAGCTCTTGTGATCGGTGTAAACTTCACAGCGATTCTGGATGAGGAAATGTCGCTTGATTTTTAGAGCATGTACCACTTCTGCCACTCTAAATCATGGGTGGGGTAATTCATCTCATGAGGTCTCAATTGCCTCGATGCATCGCCACAACTCGGCCTCCTTGCATAAGTACACAACCCAACTTGAGGCGGGATGCATCGCATAATATATGTCGAAGCCCTTGTGAATATCCGGCGAGGACTAAGATGGAGTGCGATGGTTAGCGAGTCTTCAATAATTGAAAGCTTGCCTCACAAGCTGCTGACCATATGAACTTGTTCTCCTTCTTCAAAAGTTCGATCGATTGGCCCGCGATTTTGGAGAAATTCTCTCTGAACCGTGGTAATAACCCGCATAACCAGAAAACTTGAACATCCGTGATGTTCTTAGGCTACTCCCAATCAAGTACAGTCTGTATCTTCTTTGGGGTCAACCTTAACTCCGCCTTCCGATAGCACATGGCCTAAGAAGGCAACCTCCTTCTTGAACTTCGCACTTGCTGAATTTTGCATAGAGTTGGTGCTCTCGCGACTTTTCTAGGACTTGCTTAGAAGATGTACTTCATGCTCCTCTTGGACTTGGAATAAATGAGAATATCATCAATGAAGATGACAACGAACTTGTCGAGATACTCCATGAAAACTGAATTCATAAGGTTCATGAAGTAGGCGGTGCATTGGTCAAACCGAAAGACATGACGGTATACTCATACTGAGCCATAACGAGTGGAGAATCCGTCTTTGGAATGTCTTCCGTTCTAATCTTGATCGATGGTAGCCCAATCTCAAGTCAATCTTGGAGAAAACACAGGCTCGGTCATTTGGTCGAACAAATCATCGATCATGAAGTGGATACTTGTTCTTGACCGTGACCTCATTTAATGGGCGGTAATCAACACACATCCATGAGCTATCATCCTTTTTCTTCACAAATATCGCGGGCATCCCCAAGGTGAGGAGCTCGGCGAATGAAGCCCTTCTCTTGCAGCTCCGTAAGTTGTTTCTTTAATTCGATCAACTCATTTGGAGGCATACGGTAAGGTCGCCGATATCGGGGCCGTTAGGGTAGAAGCTCAATAGCGAACTCAACCTCCGGTCGGTGGCATCCCGAGCAACTCTTACGGAAATACATCCGAGTAATCACATACCACCGGTATGCTACTTATCCCAAGGAATGGCTCACCCTTCAAGGCACAAAGGTGAGCATAATCTGACTTAGCGCAAACCACGACTTGTTTGCGCTTGCGTTAGTAAGTGAAATAGATCTGCTTGCACAATTGATGCATCCTTGGTGCTTGGATAGCCAATCCATCCCAAGAATAACTTCAATTCCCTCCGTTTTAATTATTATCAAATCAGCTAGGAACTCTACCCCATTGACTTCAATCTTTACTTCCCGGCAGACTTGATCGGTCCTTAACTCCGATCCCGGGGTTTTAATGAGAAGTGGTGGATGCATAAGGTGTATAGGGAACTCATGATGCATGTCAAACTTCTCTTTAATAAATGAATGAGATGCTCCGGAATCGAATTATCCGGACAGCAAGTCACACAAATTTAAACTCTACATGTATGCAGCAAGAAAACATGCACCAAGTCCAAAAGACATCAAAATAAGAAGCTTCTCAAGCCACAACATCACCCATGAAAGCAAATAACAAGATTCCGATACAATAACACAAGTTCACAACCCGTAGGTCAAGGGTGACAGCTAAGGGTGACTAAAACCAATAGCCCAAAACTCAAGCATCACGTTGAAAAGGATAAGAGGAGTTAGAAACTTGTTTGCATAATCAAATGAACATAAGGGTAAGATATAGAACTAGAGGGTAAGAAATAAAAAAATTCACAATGTTATCAGTTCTGAAATTACTTCATAGCAAAATAATTTTTGACTCAAAACATCTTCTAACTAATTAAGTAGCATGGCCGTTCTAACCTCTGATCGGTATGGCTCGATACCAAGCTTTGTGAGAACCGTCCGGGACTCCTTGATTCACTAACGCGTGGCATATCTCAAGTGAATCAAGGGAACCTCGGGCGTCCGTGATTATACCGTGTTGGTCCCGGATAGTTCGCCAACACGAGCATTCTCATCAACAGTTGATATCACAACACATACATAATTAGCGGAAGCATAAATGTTATTACATACCAAAAGGAGGACTGCTGTCCATAACGACATATTTAAAGTTATTACATCAAGTAGCAGCGAAAATCACAAGATAAACACAAAAGGGCCAGCATGGCATGCCCCCAAACCCTCGGGCAACCAAGCTGGGGCAAGAACGGCGACTAAGCGTTAGAACCATCGAAATCGCGGTAAAGTCCCCGGGTAATGTCTCATCCTCACCTGCAGCAAGTGGACAATCCGATTGAGTACAAAGAGTGTACTCGCACAATAATATACATTTCATGCTGATCTCTAGCTACATGTGGTTGATACATCAAGGAAGGCATAGTGGCAATTTCAGCATAAAGCAATATTTGAGATAAATCATAAGCAAGTATAGATTGAAAGATTTGCATTTAGTAAACATTTGCAAAGTCTAGTGCATAATATAACATCATCATAATCACATTCATATCATGCCTTCAAGCATTCTCCGAAACATGAGTTCCATCGCTCATGTTCCAACACACCTACAAGTACTCCAATACTTGTGTCTCTTTCCACTCCATCCCATTCTTACCAAGTCCTTAATACTAGCCCGATGGTGACAATTCAAGAGATCGTCCTTAACCATGGGCGGCTATTCGAATAGTTTAAACTCTGCGGAGAATGCGACTTTACCCACACGACCGTCACGCTCGTAAGCCAAGCTATTAGCACATTTCCTTGGATGTGCGGTAGAAGTGAGCGTGACAAACCATTTTCGATATGCATGGTAGTGTATCTAAACCATCCGGATGGTGTGACCCTCGATCCGCGTGCCCGATGCTCGGTGTGTGTGGATCAAGGTACACCGTTGTTGGACATCCCCAACTCAACAAAGTTCGAGGACTCAGGGACATTCCACAACACTCCACTAAGCCCGAGGAATTCGTGATCATTCCTTGCGCTCCACTAAGCTCAAGAATTCGAGTGCACATGGTTTACATACCTAGTCATACACAAGTACTTGGTTCTGCGGTCCCATAAGCGGCGTGTGGTTACTACGATAGTTACTCAAAAAGCGTCACGAGATTTAATCCTTAGGGTCCTTAACCAAAATCTCTACTCATTAACAACAATTAAAACAACATCATCATAATAATTCTCAATCATTGCGACCAATGGACTAAGTCCATCTATCGCGGTTTCTAACGACGTTCTAAGCATGGCTAAGCAATTCACACGAACCCATATATAATAATAAACCAACCACCTAGGCGACAATAGCACCGTAAAGAACATGATAAGGGGATAACATCATAATGTGGGAATAGCTAAGATTTCTACCCAATCATAATTGTAATTGAAAAGTAAGCATGCAATTGCTAAAATACTTTTGAAAATGTAACTTTCAAATAGTAGGAGCAATCATGGTCAAAGAAGTAAGGTAGTGCCTTCTTTGCTCGATCTTAGTCTCAAAAGCGTAGTCGTACTCGGGTGTGCCCTCAAAGCGTCAACACCTAACGAGAAAATCCAATTCAATAAACACCAAACAAGGATTCAAATAGTGCACATGAGTAAAAGATGCATGACATGCTCATGATGTGTAATATTAATCATAATATGCAAGTACTAATTGAGTTTTAGCGCCAAAAGTTCAAGTCTTAGGGCTTTTATCGAATTATGTTAGAGTATCCGGATGTCACTTGATTGTCAAGTGGACCCTCTCGGTATGAAGTTGAATTATGTTCGGACTATCAAGTGTCACTTGGACTGTCGAGCGGACTCTCTCGGTATGAAGTTTAAATTCTCTTGAATGTCAGAAATATGATTCGAGTATCCGAAGGTAGGTTCGAGTATCAGGGTACCTCGGAATGTCCGAAAGAGACCTTCTCGGTTAGCCAATGCAGCCCTCAAGTTAAAATCCTATTCGGACTGTCAGAAATTCTATTGGAGTATCAGAAGGTTGGAATGTCAGAGTGAAATCTCGGACTATCCGAGTGGGCGTCTCTGTTTCAAAAGCGGCTATTTGTCTATTATCCTCTACACTTCCAAGTAATGAGCTAGGGTTTTAAAGGGATGGACTAGGGCTTCAAAGGGATGGACTAAGGTAGAAACTTACCACTACAAGGTTGCCTTTGCCCAAAGTGGATGTTGGCTTTGGCGAGAAGCAGCGAAGAATGTCTACTTGCCGGTCTTCGCGGTTCACCTCCTCCTAGCTCGAGTAGCAAACAATGCCCTCACTTGCTCGTGTTTGCAGCAGCTACTAGACCTCCTCCTCAAGCTTCCATCGACATCTGCGACCGATTCAAAGTGTGAGGATGGATTCCATGGGGAAAATAGCAATGCGTTACAAGAGCAGAAATTTCAGAACAAGGATAGCAAGAAAAGCGATTGCCACTTACCCAAAACTTGGTTCCTCAAGAATCCATTTGGATGGATGTGAAGCTCTTAACCTTGGCTACAAGGTGGTGTAACATGCACAAACCAAAACCCAAGTTTGGAGGGATTTGAGGGAGAAATGGCAAGAGTGGAGAAGAACACCTTGCTGTTTTTCTGTTCTTGAGTTGAGCAAATGAGCAGGAAGGGAGAAGAAACCAAGGTTGAGACCTTATATAGGCTGCCCACTCATGCCTTACATGTGGGGCTAGGTCCCACATGTCATAGAGTAGGTGGAAGAGTGGGTATGGGTGGTTGAAGTGAGAAAAAGCATGGATAGGATGTGCAGTCCACAATTTTCTAAGCAATGGTAGGTCCCATGTGTCATTGACTTGTCATGTACATAGGTAGGGGTGAGTAGTGTAGCAACTAGTAGGGTAGGTATGTGCAGCCTTCACTCCTCTCTTTTATTCATATGGCCCACATGTCAATGACTAAGGCAAAATGGCATGTGTGCAGTTTGGAAAATGATGTTTAGGGTTTTGCTACTCCTCTTAATGCAAGATGAATGTCCTAACACTTGTATGATTATTATTAGCGAGGATGCAACGACGGTATGGGAGATGTTAGCGCGACAAGCCTCACTTACGGACTAGAGAAAATCGAGGCATTACAAGCCTCCCCTTAAAAGAATCTAGTCCTCGAGATTACACGCTTCATTGAAGAGGTAGGGGTATTCGACTCGAAGATGATCCTCACGCTCCCATGTGGCTTCATCGGTGTGATTACTCCATTGAACCTTAAAGAATTTGATGGTGTGGTTTGAGTAACACGCTCCCTCTCGTCGAGAATACAAATGGGTTGCTCCTTGTAGGATAGATCGGGTTGCAATTCAAGAGTGTCCAACTCGGTGGCCGGTTGGGACACGAAGACATTTCTTCAATTGAGAGACATGAAAGACATCATGTACATCGGCTAGTGAAGAGGAAGCTCAATTGATCGCCACCGCTCCTCGCCTTGCTAAAATCCGGAAAGGTCCGATATAACGAGGGCTAGCTTTCCTCTCACTTGAAGCAAGCGAACACCTTTCATTGGCGAGACTTTGAGATAGGCGTGATCGCCAACCGAACTTAAGCTCACGGCGGCGGCGATCGGCGTAGCTCTTTTAGCCAGGCTACGCGGTTACGCAACCGTTCACGAATCATCGAACTTGCTCTTCCGCCCGGCGACTAGTTCGGGACCAAGAGGGTCTCTCTCGGACTCGGACCGAGTTAAGTGGAGTTACGCAAGATCTCCCATAGAAACCTCGAATGGACTCATTTGGAGACTAGCTTGATAGCTATTGTTGTAGGAGAATTCTGCGAAAGGTAGACATTTCTCCCAATTCTTGCGTAGGTAAGGGCACAAGCTCTAAGCATATCTTCAAGAATTTGGTTCACTCGCTCGGTTTGTCCATCGGTTTGAGGATGATAAGGCATGCTAAAGAGAGTTGAGTCCCCATGGCCTTGTGGAGGCATTGCCAAAAGTGCGAGGTGAGCCGAGTACCTCGATCTGAGACAATCCTTTTGGGAACACCATGAAGAGACACAATTCGATTAAGATATAACTCCGCTAACTTGCTCCTTTGTATCCGTCGTCTTGGCGGAAGAAAATGGCGATCTTGGTCATCGGTCAGCGATTACCCATATGGAATCGAAACCTTTTTGCGTCTTGGGCAAACCGGTGATGAAATCCATACCAATCTCTTCCCACTTCCACATAGGAATGGGCAGGGGTTGAAGTGTGCTGCTGCTGCATAAATGGTCGACTTTCACCCGTGACATCGTCGCTTTCGGCGACATATCGAACAATCTCTCGTTTCATCGGGTCCACCAAAGTCTTGGCTTAAGATCTTGATACATTTTCGTACTCCGGGATGAATGGAGAATGTGGAATTATGAGCCTTATTAAAATTAGTGCCTTCAATTTCTTACAATTTGGCACCACTAACCGTTGTCAAACCATAAGACACCTTGTGGGTCCTCGGTGAAACAATTGGCCTTGCCTTGCTTGATCTTGGGCTCGGATGAGTGCTATGCCCTTATGCATCTTTTAAGCCTCTTTGATTTGGTCTAAGAGATTAGATTTGACTTCCATGACAGCAAGGAATCCCTCCTTAATCACTTCTAGGTTGAGCTTCCGAAATTCGGCGCATATGGCGTCCGATTCCGGTTCTATTGAAAGACGATTGCATTGAGACTTTTGGCCTAGAGCATCGGCAACAATATTGGCCTTTCCAGGATGATAATGGAGTCCCATATCATAGTCTTTGATCAATTCGAGCCACCTCCTTTGCCTCAAGTTCAGATCGGCTTGAGTAAAGATGTACTTGAGCTCTTGTGATCGGTGTAAACTTCTAGCGATTACTGATGAGGAAATGTCGCGATTTTTAGAGCATGTACCACTGCTGCCAGCTCTAAATCATGGGTGGGGTAATTCATCTCATGAGGTCTCAATTGCCTCGATGCATCGCCACAACTCGGCCTCCTTGCATAAGTACACAACCCAACCCGGGCGGGATGCATCATAATATATGTCGAGCCCTTGTGAATATCCGGCGAGGACTAAGATGGAGTGCGATGGTTAGCGAGTCTTCAATAATTGAAAGCTTGCCTCACAAGCTGACCATATGAACTTGTTCTCCTTCTTCAAAAGTTCGATTCGATTGGCCAGCGATTTTGGAGAAATTCTCTCTGAACCGGCGGTAATAACCCATAAACCAGAAAACTTGAACATCCGTGATGTTCTTAGGTACTCCCAATCAAGTGCAGTCGTATCTTCTTTGGGGTCAACCGCAACTCCGCCTTCCGATAGCACATGGCCTAAGAAGGCAACCTCCTTTAGCGAACTACGCACTTGCTGAATTTTGCATAGAGTTGGTGCTCTCATGACTTTTCTAGGACTGCTAGAAGATGTACTTCATGCTCCTCTTGGACTTGGAATAAATGAGAATATCATCAATGAAGATGACAACGAACTTGTCGAGATACTCCATGAAAACTGAATTCATAAGGTTCATGAAGTAGGCGGTGCATTGGTCAAACCGAAAGACATGACGGTATACTCATCTGAGCCATAACAGTGGAGAATGCCGTCTTTGGAATGTCTTCGTTCTAATCTTGATCGATGGTAGCCCAATCTCAAGTCAATCTTGGAGAAAACACAGGCTCCGGTCATTTGGTCGAACAAATCATCGATCCGCGGAAGTGGATACTTGTTCTTGACCGTGACCTCATTTAATGGACGGTAATCAACACACATCCATGAGCTATCATCCTTTTCTTCACAAATATCGCGGGCATCCCCAAGGTGAGGAGCTCGGCGAATGAAGCCCTTCTCTTGTAGCTCCGTAAGTTGTTTCTTTAATTCGATCAACTCATTTGGAGGCATACGGTAAGGTAAACCCGATATCGGGGCCGTTCGGGTAGAAGCTCAATAGCGAACTCAACCTCCGGTCGGTGGCATCCCGACAACTCTTACGGAAATACATCAGAGTAATCACATACCCTTTGGTATGCTACTTATCCCAAGGAATGGCTCACCCTTCAAGGCACAAAGGTGAGCATAATCTGGACTTGACGCAAACACGACTTGTTTGCCGCTTGCGTTGGTAAGTGAAATAGATCTGCTTGCACAATTGATGCATCCTTGGTGCTTGGATAGCCAATCCATCCCAAGAATAACTTCAATTCCCTCCGTTTTAATTATTATCAAATCAGCTAGGAACTCTACCCCATTGACTTCAATCTTTACTTCCCGGCAGACTTGATCGGTCCTTAACTCCGATCCGGGGTTTTAATGAAAGTGGTGGATGCATAAGGTGTATAGGGAACTCATGATGCATGTCAAACTTCTCTTTAATAAATGAATGAGATGCTCAGGAATCGAATTATCCAGAACGACAAGTCACACAAATTTAAACTCTACATGTATGCACAAGAAAACATGCACCAAGTCCAAAAGACATCAAAATAAGAAGCTTCTCAAGCCACAACATCACCCATGAAAGCAAATAACAAGATTAGATACAATAACACAAGTTCACAACCCGTAGGTCAAGGGTGACACTAAGGGTGACTAAAACCAATAGCCCAAAACTCAAGCATCACGTTGAAAAGGATAAGAGGAGTTAGAAACTTGTTTGCATAATCAAATGAACATAAGGGTAAGATATAGAACTAACGAGGGGTAGAAATAAAAAGAAATTCACAATGTTATCAGTTCTGAAATTACTTCATAGCAAAATAATTTTTGACTCAAAACATCTTCTAACTAGTCGTAGCATGGCGTTCTAACCTCTGATCGGTATGGCTCGATACCAAGCTTTGTGAGGAAGTCCCAGGACTCCTTGATTCACTAACGTGGCATATCTCAAGTGAATCAAAGGAACCTCGGGCGTCGTGATTATACCGTGTTGGTCGGGATAGTTCGCCAACACGAGCATTCTCATCCAACGTTGATATCACAACACATACATAATTAGCGGAAGCATAAATGTTATTACATACCAAAAGGAGGACTGCTGTCCATAACGACATATTTAAAGTTATTACATCAAGTAGCAGCGAAAATCACAAGATAAACACAAAAGGGCCAGCATGGCATACCCCCAAACCCTCAAGCAACCAAGCTGGGGCAAACGGCGACTAAGCGTTAGAACCATCGAAATCTGCCGGTAAAAGTCCGGGTAATGTCTCATCCTCACTGCAGCAAGTGGACAATCCGATTGAGTACAAAGAGTGTACTCGCACAATAATATACATTTCATGCTGATCTCTAGCTACATGTGGTTGATACATCAAGGAAGGCATAGTGGCAATTTCAGCATAAAGCAATATTTGAGATAAATCATAAGCAAGTATAGATTGAAAGATTTGCATTTAGTAAACATTTGCAAAGTCTAGTGCATAATATAACATCATCATAATCACATTCATATCATGCCTTCAAGCATTCTCCGAAACATGAGTTCCATCGCTCATGTTCCAACACACCTAAGTACTCAATACTTGTGTCTCTTTTCCACTCCCATCCCATTCTTACCAAGTCCTTAATACTACGCCCGGTGGTGACAATTCAAGAGATCGTCCTTAACCATGGGCGGCTATTCGAATAGTTTAAACTCTGCGAGATGCGACTTTACCCACACGACCGTCACGCTCGTAAGCCAAGCTATTAGCACATTTCCTTGGATGTGCGGTAGAAGTGAGCGTGACAAACCATTTTCGGTATGCATGGTAGTGTATCTAAACCATCAGGATAGTTGTGACCCTCGATCCGCGTGCCCGGTGCTCGGTGTGTGTGGATCAAGGTACACCCGTTGTTGGACATCCCCAACTCAACAAAGTTCGAGGACTCAGGGACATTCCTGACACTCCACTAAGCCGAGGAATTCCGTGATCATTCCTTGGCGCTCCACTAAGCTCAAGGAATTCGAGTGCACATGGTTTACATACCTAGTCATACACAAGTACTTGGTTCTGCCGGTCCCATAAGCGGCGTGTGGTTATACGATAGTTACTCAAAAAAGCGTCACGAGATTTAATCCTTAGGGTCCTTAACCAAAATCTCTACTCATTAACAACAATTAAAACAACATCATCATAATAATTCTCAATCATTGCGACCAATGGACTAAGTCCATCTATCGCGGTTTCTAACGACGTTCTAAGCATGGCTAAGCAATTCACACGAACCCATATATAATAATAAACCAACCACCTAGAGGCGACAATAGCACCGTAAAGAACATGATAAGGGGATAACATCATAATGTGGGAATAGCTAAGATTTCTACCCAATCATAATTGTAATTGAAAAGTAAGCATGCAATTGCTAAAATACTTTTGAAAATGTAACTTTCAAATAGTAGGAGCAATCATGGTCAAAAAGTAAGGTAGTGCCTTCTTTGCTCGATCTTAGTCTCAAAAGCGTGGTCGTGCTCGGGTGTGCCCTCGAAAGCGTCAACACCTAACGGGAAAATCCAATTCAATAAACACCAAACAAGGATTCAAATAGTGCACATGAGTAAAAGATGCATGACATGCTCATGATGTGTAATATTAATCATAATATGCAAGTACTAATTGAGTTTTAAGCGCCAAAAGTTCAAGTCTTAGGGCTTTTATCGAATTATGTTAGGAGTATCCGGATGTCACTTGAATTGTCAGTGGACCCTCTCGGTATGAAGTTGAATTATGTTAGGACTATCAGAGTGTCACTTGAATTGTCAAAGCAGACTCTCTCGGTATGAAGTTTAAATTCTCTTGATTTGTCAGAAATATGATTGAATATCCGAAGGTAGGTTGAATATCAGAGGGTACCTCGGAATGTCAAAGCAGACCTTCTCGGTTAGCCAATGCAGCCCTCAAGTTAAAATCCTATTCGGACTGTCAGAAATTCTATTGGAGTATCAGAAGGGTTGAATGTCGAGTGAAATCTCGGACTATCCGAGCTGGGCGTCTCTGTTTCAAAACGACTGTTTGTCTATTATCCTCTACACTTCCAAGTAATGAGCTAGGGTTTTAAAGGGATGGACTAGGGCTTCAAGGGATGGACTAAGGTAGAAACTTACCACTACAAGGTTGCCTTTGCCCAAAGTGGATGTTGGCTTTGGCGAGAAGCGAAAAAGAATGTCTGCTTGCCGGTCTTGGGTTCACCTCCTCCTAGCTCGAGTAGCCGACAATGCCCTCACTTGCTCGTGTTTGCAGCAGCTACTAGACCTCCTCCTCAAGCTTCCATCGACATCTTGACCGATTCAAAGTGTGAGGATGGATTCCATGGGGAAAATAGCAATGCGTTACAAGAGCAGAAATTTCAGAACAAGGATAGCAAGAAAAGCGATTGCCACTTACCCAAAACTTGGTTCCTCAAGAATCCATTTGGATGGATGTGAAGCTCTTAACCTTGGCTACAAGGTGGTGTAACATGCACAAACCAAAACCCAAGTTTGGAGGGATTTGAGGGAGAAATGGCAAGAGTGGAGAAGAACACCTTGCTGTTTTCTGTTCTTGAGTTGAGCAAATGAGCAGGAAAGGGAGAAGAAACCAAGGTTGAGACCTTATATAGGCTGCCCACTCATGCCTTACATGTGGGGCTAGGTCCCACATGTCATAGAGTAGGTGGAAGAGTGGGTATGGGTGGTTGAAGTGAGAAAAAGCATGGATAGGATGTGCAGTCCACAATTTTCTAAGCAATGGTAGGTCCCATGTGTCATTGACTTGTCATGTACATAGGTAGGGGTGAGTAGTGTAGCAACTAGTAGGGTAGGTATGTGCAGCCTTCACTCCTCTCTTTTATTCATATGGCCCACATGTCAATGACTAAGGCAAAATGGCATGTGTGCAGTTTGGAAAATGATGTTTAGGGTTTTGCTACTCCCTCTTAATGCAAGATGAATGTCCTAACACTTGTATGATTATTATTAACTGAGGATGCAACGACAGTATGGGAGATATTAGCGCGACAAGCCTCACTTACCGAACTAGAGAAAAATCGGGCTGTTACATCGGACCTACGCTCAAGCGACCCCCGTGGTTCCTAAGAGCTATGGTCGCTCGACGAGTGTACATTCCGGAGAAGAAATGCAAAAAGTCTGGCAAAATCCCCCCAAAAAAATCCATGATGTCAAGCATACACATAATTACACCTCCGAGAAGCAAAAGTTAGACACGACCGCCTGGAGGTTCATCCGGTGAAATTGTCATCCTCGGGTATCCTTTCTCCACGTCCGTGGTGACGAGCGAACCACGATCTCCGTCGCCAACCGCACCTCGGCAGCGCTGACCGCGTCTCCTTCTACCCCACCGACGGTCACGATCGGGTCGAAGGCGGCGTTGCGGTGGCGCGGCGACCAACACATACTCATACCGTGGCGGCGATCCCCGCCCTCGTGGGTAGGCGCTTCGCGTAAAGCGCGGAAGGTAGGTCGCCAGAAGCGTTGGCGCGCGAGAGGCCAAAAGCGTAATGCGACTCATTACGCTCTGGCGGATCTGCGGCTCCACCCCCGGATGCAAGCACGGCCATGCACTCGAAAATGGGCCGAAACGCGTTCATGAGATCATCGCCTGCGGCCGCTCTTCGTGCGCCTTGGCGGCGCTTCTTCCGCGCCACGGCAAACCGCAACGCCGCACCTCCTCGCCGCGCCTCGGTGAGTTTAGCCTCCATGGCTCGAATCGAGCCGTCGCTGCGACCTCTCGCCTCTTGGCGGCGGCCGCGGGCGGATCCTTCGCGAGTCTCGGTGCGCCTCCACGAATCGGCTCGAGCCGAGGACCGCTGGCGCTTCGGAGGGTATCTTGGCGGCCCAGCGGTGCCCACCTCCCCTGCCAAAGGCGGTCATCGCGGCCGCAGAGCAGTGAGGCGATCGAGCGAAGCTGCGATGAAGAAGGAAAAAGCTCGGCGTCGGCAAGCGGGATTAAAACCGTCTCGACATTAAGCAAAAAGCTCACTCGAGAGGGTCCCGGCGGAAGGTCGACAAGGGTAATCTGAGCCCCCTCTCGCTCGCCGGGGCGCCCGAGCGGTGGTCGAGGCCTCTTAGGTCGACCCGGGATCGCCACCGCCTCCGCTTGGGTCCTTCGATCGTCGCCCTGCTGCGCCATCACTACTTAAGCCTTCTAACTCTTCCCTTCCTTTATCGCGAAGAGGCAAAGGGAGAGGCTGGAAAACGAAAAGAATAGCTCTGGCGTGGATGCTCCTCTTCTCCGTGTTATATGCACAGGCGAAGGCGGTCGGCGGGCGTCGCCACTGGCGACGCCGCCTGCGCAGTAACTTCACGTCCTGGCGGGGCGTGTCCATCCACGCCTCCGCCTCGCATTAAAATGCGGCGAGGCGATAAGTAGCGTATCGCTTCGACCGAAGAGGGCGCGCGACTCTTCGATTACGGCCCGAGTCGGTGGTTTGCTTGGTGGCTAGCGTGAAGCATCACCGGTCATTGCGGCCCGAGTTGGCGAGAGGACCAATAGTCCGAAACCGCCGGCCAAGGGCGAACGAAAAGCCAAAGCGCCATTGACATCTTTACCTCGCGGAGTAAAAGATAAAGCGATTTCTTCACCTAGGCCTTTTCATTCTGTGCATTTTTCTGTTCCTCACGGGCTCGGCGCGCGTAGGAACCTAAGCTTAGTTCCCCGCGGCGCTCGAGAGCGCGCAGTTCGCACACTCCGTGGGTCGATGACCCGCCGAGCTACTCGGTTCCCTAGCGGTAACCCTCTCGACGGCGCTTCGGCCTCGCCCGGTGGCTACGGTTGCAAGTAAGCGCTTTGCGGTGGAAAAATTGCGGCGATTCGAGCCCTTGCCGGTCGAGATTCTCCTTTCCCGTGATAAGTGCGAGCGAGCATCTCGCTCCTCAGGTCCTTGTTCTTTTTCGAGCCTTCCCCAAAGGCGTTGACATGTCGACATACGCTTATGCAACCTCCGCGGTTCCTAAAAAGCTATGATTATTGAATGTTCATCATCTTTGGAAAAGCGTGAAAAACGGGATCAGGCCTGCGGAACAGCCCGACAAAAAACGAAATTTCTGTTCATTACAAAAACAAAAATATCTAATTTTCTTCTTGCTGTCGATGGAGGATGCTTTCTGGTGGTATCCGGCTGGCGATCACCTCGGCGTGCGGGGCGGCCTCGTCCCTGAGGTCTTCGACCTCTTCATCGGTCCGATTCGCCGCAACCTCGCTGCTGACGACGGCCGGGTCGATGCCGTGGTAATGGGAAAGTACGAAGACCAGCGCCGAGCAAGCCGCGAGCTCAATTCCCTCGCTTACAGAGCTCTTGACGTGCTCCGGCACGCGAGCCAGCGTGGCGGCAAGCGAGCCTGGGCCTTGCCCGGTGGTCCCAAGCACTTGATCACGAATCTCCCCACCGACTACCTGAAGGGTCGTCAACTCGGAGGTTTGCTCGAGCAAGTCCTTCTCCGCCATTTCGCCGCCGTTAAGGCCGCGCGTGGCGTGACGGCGCATCACGTTCCTCCACCCAACCTGCGCCTCTCGGCATCGGCGAGACCCTTCCGCGACTCTACAATATTGAAGCACAATTAAAAGAAGGTTCAACGACCCGCGATCGCAGAGAGCTAAGCTGGGCTTGGTTTGCTTACCAGCTGTGGAGATCTCCGATCATTGGAGGTTCTCCTCGGCCTTGCAAGACCTCTTGCTCGCGCAAGGCATCCGCCTAGCGAGTCCATCTCCTTAGAGAGCACAGTGGCGTTAAGCCTGGCGCACCACTTCGTCGCGTGGCCTTTTCATGGCGGCAGTAGCATCCATGGCGTTGTTGGCTGCCACGAAGTGCCTCGAGTTCGGATATCCTCGTCTCTTGGGACTCGGTTATCAAGCGCTTCTCGGCGACTCTGCCGGACCCCTTCCGCCTCCGTCCGCTCGCGCACCAGGGCTTCTTGAGCCTCGTGCGATTCAGAGTGCTGACGATCGTCCTTCTCCGCAGCGGCCGTCAGCCGTTTATGCAAAATATGAAGGGACGCCGACTTCTCTCCGACCGGGTCTTGCGATAATCGCAATAGCAGGCACTCCGTTTAACTTTCTGGGTACTTCATGAGTATAAAATCGAGGCTGAGCAGGCAGTCGGGTTTACTGGCGGTCGGGCGGTTGACCTCGGACACAACTTTGGCGCCCGCCCGGCCGGGCCAGGGCAAAGGCGGACCATCTTGAATCTGGTCCAGGTGAGCCTCCACTCGTTTTGCACCCTCTTGAAGGGCCCCCCACGACCTGACCTCTACCTCGATGTCCAGCACGAGCAACGGTTTGCCGGTAGGATCGCTGCCCAACAAAGTTAGCCTGAGCCGGGGGCCGGGGGTGGGAGGGCCTTAGCCTCGCCTCGCGCTGCTCAGTACTGCCTCCGTCTGCGGCTCGGTACCAGCCGCCTCCGGCGTCGGGATCACCCTCTCCGTCGGGCCTTTGGGCTCCGACGTCAAGGCCGCAACAAGCGCCAAGATTGCGCCAGTTGGCACAGGCCCCGGTGGTGGCAGCGGAAGTTCTCTTTCATCCCCTGCGGCCTCCGTCGGGACCCTGACCCGTCAAGAGGCCCCAGGATCTCCTCGCGCCTCGACCCCTCTGGAGCCTCTGATGGAGGTCGCGATTTTGCCGACGGCGGCGGCCCGGCGACCAGCGCCCCAACCGCCGCTGAGGGCGGATCCGGCGTCGGATCTCACCGAACCGCCACCGTCGAGCGAGGAAATGGCAGCAGCTGCGTCCTCTTCACCAGCCTCCCCGGCGGAGGCGAATCGCCTTTCCGCTTTCCCAGAGGCATCTTCCCCCAGGGGACCTCGGCCTGGGACCCGACGATAGCAGCGCTTGTACTGGCGCCCTCGGTGGGCTCCCCGCTGGACCGCGGCCCAAGGAAGGCCTCATACGGATCGTCAAAGATGTCACCATCACCGTCGCTTGAGGACGACCCCGCGTCGGCCATACTGACAGCAGTCGACACGGAGGCCTCCTCGCCGCGCGCAAACTTAATCGCGCGCTCTCTCCTCCTCTTCCCCCTTTCTTCCTTCTGCCGCTTCTTGTGGTCGGATTCCTTCAAAGTAGCCGCCTCATGGTTGGAGCCTCTCTTTGTTTCTCCTGGCGGCATCATGACACCATCTGCCCGACCCACAGGAAACGCAGGCGCCAATCAAACCGCATGCTAAAGGCCAAGGGGGTAAAATGAAAAGAAAAAAGGCGTCGGACGGCTCACCAAATCTGGGGGGTTCCCCACCGAGAAAGGGTCGGGGCCACCACCCGCCGCTACGGTGGCGCTCCCGACTAGCACGACGATCACCCTGGCTTCAAGCTCCGACGCGGCGAGCTCTGCTGCGACCATCCTCATGGGGTCGGATGCCCCGCCATATAGGTACATTGGGCGCACCCTTTCCATAAGGGTTGCAGCGCATTCTCATGAGCGCCGTACAACAACCGCCGGTTAGGCCCGCTCATTGGAGCTGATTCGCTCGAAATCGGCTCCATCTTCTTCTTTTCCCTTTTATCGGGGCCCGGCCCGCTCGTCTTCAACTCGGGGAGGCGGCGGTGAAGGCCGGTATTTGCCTCCTAGGTTCGGCGTAGAACCACTTGGAGTGCCACCCCGTTCGGCGATGAAAACTTCAAGGGATGTACTCAGGCCCACGGCGAGCGCGATTCGCGGGGCCGCCCCCCATGGGCCGTAGCATCCACCGCCTTGTCTCTCCACTGCGGGCGTAGAAGAAATACTTCTACAATGCCCAGTGGGGCTCGATCCCCAGGAATGCCTCGCACAGCGTCATGAAGATCGCTATGTGGAGCACGCCGTTTGGGTTGAGATGGTGAACCTCTACTGACGAATACTCATACCAGGGATACCCCACAGTAAAGGGGACGCGAAGGATCCTCGGCCTCGATCAGGCCCACCAGGGGCGCCCCGACCGGGCCACTGGTCGGGCGTCCCCGTGGTTCCCGATCAGAGGGCTGGTCGGGCGTCCCCGAAGGCCCCGACCAGGCCCCCAGTCGGAGCCTTGGCAACTCCGCTTCAACGACCTTCACCGTGTCGCGGCCGGCTCGAGTTGGCCACCTACCCTTGGACCACGATGGCAACGTTAGGCGGAGGCTCCATCCCAAGATGGCGAGGGCCGCCAAAGGTCAAGTGCAGTCCCCATCACTCGATAAGCGCGATGGTGAGGCGCGTCTCCACCCGAGGCAACACCAGCGACAACATGACGGCATCGGCATCCGACAGCGCAGAGGGCGAGTCGCACCTTCCCGACGGAGGCGTCACCGTTATGTCTACCAACCCGGCATGGGATGGGCGAGAATCCGTCGATCGTCAAGACCAAAGGTCGGGACTCCGGGTGTAGCCTACCCTACCTCTTTTCTCTAAAATCCATGTAACCCCTTGCTTCGACTATATAAAGGGGCAGGCCCTCTAGGAATCTTGACGAAAAAACTCTCTCATTTCGACACTCTTCCTCATTGCTCTCTGGGCAGATTCGAGCCTTGAGGCAGGGTGGGCGTTCATAGCTCTGAGCTTCCTCACTCGGATGAGCACTAAGGGCATGTCCTTAGTTCTTGCTTGTAATCCACCACACTCGAGCAGCGAGATCTACCACCACTGGCTGGAAGTAGGGATATTCAGCCCGAACAAGATAAATCTTGGACTCCAGTCTAACCATTCAAGGAGCGGGGCGTCGGCCCTAGACTTACAAATTCTTCTGGGATTTGAAACAAGCGACAGCGAAAGCTGCCCAAGAGAGCACGAGGTCCTGGCGAATCACACTTGGGACAAAACCTGAGCCCCGAGCGGGCGGCATGCCCGGGAGGACCTTCTTGCGATCCTCGGCGAACCACATGCTCGGGAGGACAGTGAGAAGACCCTAAGCGAACCAGCTGCTCAGGAGGGAGGCGCAACGTCCCCGGGCGAACTACATGCCCGGAAGGACAGCGAGGGGATCCCGGGCAAACTTCCTGCCCGGGAGGAAGGCCAAATCTCCTGCTGAAGTCCCTGCGGGAATTCTCGCGGATCTTCAGGAGGCAGACATCGCCAAAGCCTTCCGAGATAACCTCTGCGCGCGTCTCGGCCGGGTAAGTATACTTCTTTTTTGGTAGTTTCTTCTTTGGAGTCCGGGGGTGTCTAAGACGTTCTTGCCCACATGTTCTTCAAGAGACTATGAAGGACTTCGACTCGGCGACGGTCCCTCCCGAGGTCCTGGCCAAGATGCACACCGATCATGACGCCAAGGTGGCCGAGCTCGAGCAGCGGATGGCTGTGCTTAAGGCCGAGGATCTGCTGATCTTGGAGAAGTGCCGCCAGGCCGAGGAAAACGCCACCAAGAACATTTAATAAAACATTTATAAAACTGGGATTAATATGGTCAAAGGGGGTGCTTGCCTTACTTATTTACTGTTTATGATGAAGTCGAGGTCGTAGTCAGCGTTGGCGACAATGGAAGTAGTTACGTTAGGTTCTATACATCGCGAACAAAGAATATAACAAATAACAAGTTTTCAATAAGGGCAAAAAGAAATCAGATGGAAATCCAATTAGAAACAAATCATAGAAAACAAGTATAGTTTATAGTTGGGTTCCTATGATTTTACATATTCGGATTTTAATCGATCTTATATAGTTAGCAATTATATTGTATCTTGTTTTATGAATTCATTTTCTTTATTTTATGGATTTAAGAGGCTAAAATTATATATCTTATATTTATAGTTTCAATTTTCAAGAAATTAAAGTCATATGAATTAATATTGGATTATTACTATCCATGTGCCAAACTTATATATTTCTATATTGAACACTAATTATTTTTGCATAATCAGGTTTATAAGGACTTAAGGAATCTAATAAAATTTATTTTACTCAATTTGGAGTTCATTTACAAAAATTCTATAAATGACATATTTTATACCTTCTCTTTAAATTTAAATTAAAAATTTTAATATAGTTTATTTTAAAATATTTTTGCATATTCTAAAAGTACATGATTTTATATGAATATAGAAATTTATTTAATTTTATTTGGAGTTGAAATGCAAAAGATATGATTGTTTGAATATGCTAGGTTTAACAAAATACTGAAAAGCCAGAAATTTTTCATTTTCAAAAAGTACGCTTTTGAGCCAGGACCAGGCACTGGTAGCTGGGCCCTCTATGGTAGAGACCATATGTGAGTGGCTACTACTGACATGTGGGTCCTGATGGGCAGCGACAGAGAGAGGCGATAGCTGACGGTTGGGCCCGCGATGCGAGAGACTTGCGCAGCACAAGGGGCTGACAGCTCGGTCCCATCTCATAGCGAAAGAAAACAGGGCTAGCCATTTTTGGGCTTGTCGCCGGCGAATCATTGCCAGAGAAGGAGAATGGGTAGCACAGAAAGGATCTGCATGTGATTGCGCATGTAGGGACGTGCTCGTCGTCACCGGAGGTGGTCGGTGCCAGCGTGCCACCATGTGAGAACGGTGGCGGCCATGGCCGACCGGCGAGGAAGAAGAAAGAGTTCTTCCTGAGCAACATTTTCACCACTAACAGCATCAACAAGATACAGGGATTCCATTTTTCCACTTATTCAAGAAAAAGAGTGGTCCGATCGAGTCCTCACAGTGCGAGGGCGACGACGAACGAAGGAGCTAGGTGCGGTGGCTCTTCAATGAAGATGAGCTTCAGTTGAGACCAGGAACAAGTACTGGGCTTCAAGAAGCTCTAGTCTCGTTGGATTACATAATGGCTCAACAATGGCTTGGTTCGGGTTCCTCCCCCTTTCTCAGGTTTTTACCGATAGAGGAAAGAATGGCGTTGTATTTTGGCACAAATGGCTAGGCTCGGCTGTGGTTGATGTAGTGGAGGAGATGGGTGGGCGATGTGGACCTAGTTGAAGTTCAACCATGCTTAAATAGATGGCCAAGTCGGTGGATACAATATTTGAATGTGGTTTGATTTTGTAGCGGCAATCAAGATTGCGGTGGAAGCTCTCGGTTGTTCAAGGAATGGCTCAACAACCAAGAAAATCTAGTAACAGAGGGGTTTCAGGTGACATGGGTGGCCTTGGGTTGCACAATTACGGCACTGACTAGAGAAATTGACAAGGGAAAAGGGTGGTGCAGCTCGGCCGGTTTCGCACGGGAGAGAGAGGAGAGGAGGAGAACGACTGAGGAAGATGGAACTGGCGTGTAGGGTCTCCGGGCACACGGCAGTGAAATGGAGAGGAGACTAGAGAGTTCTGGCACCTGGGCCAGTTAGTAGGGAGAGAGGGTTAGTCGGGCCCACTTGCAAGAGAGTGAAAGAGGAAACTTAGGAGAGATTTCTGGACAGACCAGCTTGATCTGCAAGATAGAACTAGAAAACTCATTCAAAATTTTATAAAACTTTTTATAGAGGTCGGCAATACAAGTTAGGTTATCCAACAAAAATATCAGGTTAAGATTCACTGTATAAAATTTAATAAAATTCTAACAATGCATGTTATCCATTTCTTCCTATTCTATTTTTCATTTAATTAAAGATCAAAATGAGGTTTATATTTTATATAGATTTTCATGGATATTTAGAATAACAATATTTATCATTTGAAAATTTTTTAGATTTTTATCTTTGATTTAAATTCTAACATTGGTATTTTTAGCTTTACTTATTTCCTGTTTTTGATTTTTTAAAAGCTTTAAATATAAGTTTTAATTTTTAATATTTTTATCAGAGGTAGATAAGGTTTTGATGTCAGCATGGTAAAAATCTTGGCTGAATATAATCTATAGAGAATTCCTAAAAATCTGGCAAGTTCTGGATTGATTTATTCACTCATGATTACATCTACCTTTTATTTTATTTTAATGGTTCAGATCCCTTCAAGTGTCACATTTGGGGTTCTGGATGGCTCTAACATTTATTTATAATTTTTGGAGATTTTTGATAATTTTGTGTTTTTACCCTTTAACTTTTATCATTTTACCATTTCAATATACAAGACTTTTCCTTTTAATGCAAAAACTCAAGAAGAACCAATAATGCTAGATAATAAGTCAAACTCTCTAGCTTGAGCTCCACCAAGTACAACACATGTACAATAGTGATCACCGAGTGCAACACATGCACAAGGCTTCCCTCAAGTGCAACACATGCATAAAAGCCTTCCAATCCTCTTCTACTTGCAACACATGCAATTAAAGCTCACTCTTAACTCAAAAACTAAATTAGAGGATGCAACATATGCAAAACTCAACCACAAAGAGCAATAACCACTCCAAAACCTCAACAAGCACAAATGCCAACCTCCAAGGCTTCTTTTATAGCCTCTACAAGAAAAACTAGTCGTTGGAGGGAAAAATAGGCAAAAATACCCAAGAAACCCGATCATATAACCCTAGGGCCGATATGACCACTCCTCAGAGGACAACGACTAAAAAACAAGCCGTTACTTAGAAAATCCGGTCATACTGGAGAGGGTCCAATCATATCAGGCCTAAAATTTGCCTCTTCAGCCAAAATACATCTTCTCTGGAAAAAAACAAGCCGAAATGACCCCGGTATGGTCCGGTCATACCGGACTTGGGGCGGTATGACCGGACTAGGGGAGGTCATACCACTCTTTCAGCCACTAAGGCCCTATTTGTTTCAGCTGGGGATTGTGAAAAGCATCTTTTAAAAGCTGGAAGGGCAATAAACAACAAATTTTTAGTCTAGATTGTAACAATCTGGAGGCCAGATTGTAGCAATCTTACAATCCACTCTTCCCCAGCTTTCCCCAACTTTTTTTTTTGCAAAAGACCACAATACCCATCCAACTTCAACCAAAATTACCCACCATTGCCCCCAGCTTTCCCCAGCTTTCACGGTCGAGCCCGCATCTGTTCACATCTTCACATCCAAGCACAAAGCGCGTCGGTTCACACCTTCAAATCCAAGCACAAAAAAATCTCCAACCCTAGACGCCATGGAGGACCTCCCTGCCAGCGCGTCGGCCTCCTTCGCCGGCGGCACGGCGCCCCCATCCTCGGCAGCCTGACACGACGCCCTATTTTCGGAGCGGCCAGGCCCGCGTCGTCGATCGCCGGCATAGCGGCCTCCTTCTCCGACAATGGCGCCATCCATCCCGGCCAAGACCTCCTTCCCCAGCGGTCGGCGCCCGGCTCCTCCCTAGCCCAGAGTGGCAACAGCGCCGCCTTGTTTCCCGGCCGTACGACCTTGACACCGTCATGGCCTTGGTTCCCTCCCCGGCAATGTGTAGGAAAATATTTTGTATGGACAAGAGTTCGAGCTTATATGAATGATATATTTTTTGCTATTAAATTATGCATTTCCGTATTTTATAAATAAGCTACAAGTGTGAAAAAATGAAAATAAGGCAACAAAATAGGTCGATGGTACTATAGACTTTTGTCAAGCAGAAACAACAATCCAAACACACTATAATCTGGGTAACCAAACAGTCATGAGCTTTTCAACCTCCATCTTTTTAACAATCCAGCTTTTACAATCTAGTTTTTAAAAGCTGCATTTCACAATCCCCAGCTGAAACAAACAGGGCCTAAAACGTCCATAACTTTTTGCTTCGAACTCCGATTTAGGTGTTCTTAGGCTCTGTGTGAAGCTTATCAAGAGGGCTACAATCTCTACCAATTTTCAAGATTTAAGCAACCATAGATATTTTTAAATATCACCAAAACAAAAACTCCAATATAGTCATTCAAGCCTAAAATATGATTTTCTGAAAATCCTTCACGAAGACTTGATTAAAAACATGACTACAAGCTAGAATGAGTCAATAAGATCAAATATAAAGCCATGTAATGACCAACTCATGATCAAAATAAATTTTCAAAATATATTTGCAAATAAATCGAGAACCTATGAGATCAATCCTCAAACCATGTAAGAATCAACACATGATCCCAACACTTTGCAAAACCCATTTGCAAACGCCAACACATACTCTAGGATAGAAACCCATAACCTCTAGCTTATTTGCAAAATACATTTACAAATAACAAGTCAATATTTTGCAAAAACACATTTTGCAAACACAAAATATGAACTTTACTTAACCTTGTGATGATCAACACATGATCAAGTCACAAACTACGACTCCGATGCATGGGCTCTCTATTTACAACACATACAAATATCTAGATCCATGCAAACAACCACCTAAACCGAGCTCTATGCAAAAACCAGATCAAGATTCAATAAGAAGCAAGCATGAGCTCCCTTATTTGCAACACATGCAAATACATAGCTCATACAAAAACCAAATAAGAGAGTGAGCTAGAGTGAATCGGATTAAGTTCATCAACTCATGATGAAGCTCAAGCTAAATGACTCAACCCCTCTTAATAGTGTGGCAACCTATACTAACAACCCAGTCTCCCATCCAAACACCGAGACTAGTAAAAGACTAGGAACACATTCTTAACCCTAGCTAATTATACCTTTGCCTCTAATACATCCACTTAGAGCTTTTATGATTTTCATCATCTTCTCTCCAAGTCGGGTCCTTTCTTCTTGTTCATTAACACATGATGAACCTTCTCTAGCTTTACTTCACGACGGGATTCATCCTCGAAACTCATCAACATATCATGACTTCTTCTCGATTCTTTATTTTCTTGGACTCAATCTATTTCACAACTCATGGAAGATTGTTAGTCCAACAAACATAGTTGTCTCAATCATAATGGATGCCCTCTTGATCAATTGAGCACAACCCTAATCAATTTGAATGATTTAAAGGTGTCTTTAGTACTTTAATGCAACTAATAATTTATTATACTCAAGAATTTTCCACTTATCCTTAACCAATGAAGAAATGCCATCAACATATGATGAAGCGTCCTTTGATTGATTGAAAGACAGCCGAACTCAGTTTAAATTTTATTTAAATTGACATGAGCATATATTAACTACACAAGTTTCATATACTCATTTTGATGGTTACTAAGTAATGATCTAAATTATGTTGGAGTGGTGGAAAGGGATCAATACTCTTAATACCATCAACCATTGAATAAACTCTATTAAATATATCCATATAAATAATTGAACTTAGAATCAATATGCACATAATCAAACTTAGATAGCTTTTGAGTTTATCCTATATTAACATGAATATACTACAACTACACAAGTTACATATACTCAAGGGATTGTTTCAATGTCTTGATCCTATATGTTGTTTGGCAAGAGGATATGGATCAATACTATTGAAACATCAAGGTAAAGTATGAACTCCTTCTAAATGTGTGCATTCATATATATATATATATATAATTGAAACATTAATGCATATCTTGAGGTTTAAATAATGGTAAAGTTCATCCTTTAACTTGAATCCAAAATATGCATTAAGATATGATAAAATGAATACGAGTGTATATTTTGGGTTTTCCATTTTTCAATGAGATGAGACTAATCAAAGATATACTCAATAAAAGAGTTAGTCTCATATTTAGATTTATCAATTTGATCATGAAAATTATATCCAAGGAATGCAACAAGATATGATAATATGAAGTCGAATGCATACCTTTGATATTTTCACCTTTTTCATTCAAAAGAGACTAATAAGAGTTGAATTCAATAAAAGAGTTAGTGTCATAAAAAGATTTTTCATTAATTAACAATTGATACTAATCAATATTATAATTATTAAAAGAGTTAGTCTCAATATTATATTTGTCATTAGCACCAAAATTAAATTAATGGAGCTTGAACATTTAAGTGGTAATATCTTCGTTCGGGGAGAACTGCAGCACATGAGATAAGAAGTCTTCGTAGATATAGTCCACCTGCACCCTCGTGTAACCCTTCCCTAAAGGGTTACCATACACCGTATCAGTCTCCTTGCATGAAAATGTAATCCCGTGTCCATTTTCAACTGGAAATCCGTCTTCCATCACAACGAGCTGGCACTTGGCAAGCGCCTAAAAAAGTGCACAACTTGATCAGAAATATTGTTTAACTAACTCTCGTACCTTTAGTTAGAAAAAATTATTACCTTTAGCTGGGGACCAATCTGATCATTTTTGAAAGCGCAATTGCTAGGGTAAGGCACAGGCCTTTCTATGAATGGTGAGGCCATATGAGTTTGACTCTAGGAGATCATCGCCATCATCTTGGCCCTTAGACACTCCTCATGTGCTATCATCTCCCTCTTGAGCTCCCCACTTAGCTCCTCCCTCAACGTGTCCTTGAGGCGCTCCACACATGCCTCTCATGATTTTGATCTAGCACTGGCAGCTTCCTCTTAGAAAAAAGATCTCTTCGTATGCCCTGCACCTATGGCAAGCACCTGACCCTTATGGTCGGGCTTTCTGATGACCGAAGACAGGATGTCCTTCGACCCTTGGCTCTGAAGGGTTTCCTGCTCTTTCTGCTGGCTTACCTCCTCCTACAAGAAGTAAGTATAAATTAGTTCTAAAATACAACGGAAATGGTCAACTGCAATGTACAAAGTTTGATGTCTTATGATAGTAGAGACGATCTACGCAGTCGTAGGGTTTGGAACTACAAGCCGACCACTAGAGATTTTCTTCATCCTTGCTAATACCCAATCATGTGCCTGCTCCTCATATATATGGGAGTAAGGCATCGCCGTCCCAGAGTTTGCACACTCCTTGGCTAGTCACGCCCACTCTACCTTCTTCCCTTCATAGCAGGCAGAACCAAGGTGGTACACGTATGTATTCTGCCTCTGGATAGCGACGTTCTTCTCTCTCAGCTCCTTCGCCTTGGACGTACTATTTATCCTTGTGAACTCCCAAATATCGAGTCACAAATAGATATTGTCGAAGGGAGTACGACCTTTTAGCATGTACTCAACATGCATGATAACCCTAAAGTGTCAAACTAACATTCTTTGGTAGAATATTTCTGATTGCAACATGGAGCATTTGGGTTATCAAGGCATAAAAGTTGTGGGACTTCATACCAACCAACTTCAAATCATCCATGGACACAAGCTTCTTAATGTTTGCGGAGTAACCCGATGAAACTTTAATATCTTGAAAACACTTGTAGAGGTCTTATTTCTGTTTCTTGTACAAGGTGTAGCATGTAGCGGGGATGTACGGACCTTTTCATCCTCCTCTATCGATGCAAGCTTGGGCCTGATTCCCATGTAGGCTATGTCGCTACAAGTATTTACACCATCCTTGGTTTTCCAAGGTGTGTTCAGCATGATACCAACTAAATTGTCACAAACATTCTTCTTAACATGTATGACATCAATACAATACTAGATATCTAACTTCTTTTAGTAAGGTAAGTTCCAAAATATCGACCTCTTCTAAATGGTTCTGGGACGAACATATTTATAGCTCTTTCCATGCTGAATATTGATATCCTCCATAAGTGAATATACTTGCCTTTTACTCATAGGCTGCAGGGCCAAACGAATTTCCCTCTTCCAAAAATTTTATAATCCAACTTAAGGTATCGACGACTTCTAAGTAAAAACCTATGGTAACCCATGTACATAGTTTTCTTTGAATTCGACAGCCACAAGTTCTCAGTCTCCTCTTCACAAAAAGAACAAACTTTGGCACCCTTCGTAATCATTTATGGTGCAAAATATCATAGTCCATAGGGTGGAATTCTCTCTTTTATATGCATCCCACACCGTGACCCCCTCGTTCCATAATTTTACCAAATCCTCAATCAGTAGTGCTAAGTACATATTAATATCATTTTTCGGCTGTTTGAGTCCTGATATTAGTAATGATATCATGTTATACTTCTGCTTCATGCACAACCAAGTAGGAGATTGTAGATACATAACAGAACTGGCTAAGTGATGTGATGACTGCTCATATTACCAAATGAATTTATTCCATCTGTACTCAATTTAAATCTTATGTTCCTCACTTCGGTACCAAATTCCTCATATTTTCAATCAATATTTGTAACATCCCAAAAATTTCAAAAATAACAAAAATAGAAATTTGGAAATTTGAAATGGGATTTAATAAAAATTTCATTTGAAATCAAGGTTTTTAATTTGAAATGTTATGAATCTTGAATTTCAGCCTTCAAGCAAAGTTTCAATAACAAAACTTTTCTTCCAAAACAAACAAACTAAAAAATGAATTTGAAATGTGATCTTAATTTGAATTTTCATTTCTTGAGTTTTCTAGAAATATTGTTTTTTCTTGAGTTTTTGCTTTAAAAGAAAAGTCTCATAAATTGAAATGGTAAAATGGTAAAAAGATAAAAAGGTAAAATTAAAATCTTGAAAAATTGATATTAAAAATATTAAGTATTCAGGTGAATTATTTCAGCTAGTAAATAAATTTTTAATACCCATAATAGTGAGAGGATAATTGAAAAGACATCTTTTTGACTGGAAACAATGCATGGTCAAAATTGATAAAAAATCTTTGAACTTTATCTATATCTAGGAAAATTTACCATAATATCTTCAATGCATTAGTTACCCCTGGTAAAAATTTGAAAAATTAATAATATCATTTAAGGCCTTTTAAAATTCAAAAATAGAAACTATAAAAATCTAAAAAATGGAATGTCAAAATTCTTATAAAATAAATACAAATATATTAACGTGAAATTTTTATGGAAATATCCTCAACTCGAATCTAATTCTTAAAAAAAGTTTCAATAATAAATCAAATACTTTTTACCCTTAAATAAAACAAAACACATTGACTTAAAAATTTTATTGGAAGATAAAAATTACCAGGATACATCGTTCAAAAAATTTTACAGTGATTTAATGGGTGAATTAATGCTAGAACCGAGTTGTCCGAGCTGAGCTTATCTCTTTGACCATTTTATCTCGTCGACAGGTGGGCCTGTGCACTATGCCGTAAACGTTCATTGGTAAAGCAATAGGAAAGCTGCCCCCTCACTGCTCGATGGACCTAGCCCCACTTGCCATCCTCACTTTTTCCCTCTCTTCTTTCTCCCGCAAGCCAAGTCCCTCCATTTTCTCTCACCCGATCACGTCTGTCGTGCGCCTTCTTCGCTCGACTCAGTGGGATCACCTCGGCGCCCACACTCGTAAGTCACCACGTTTGTCCTCAGCCTCTACCAGTGCCTTGCTCTGTCTCGTCCTAGCACCAGAAGATCTGCACCACTCACCACCTGGAACAACAATCCTAGCCATAATTTCTTCCTCGATCAGACCCTATGCTCAAACCGCCTTGATCGCCTATTTAAGTAGCTCAAGGCCTCTTTAGCACCCACCACTCTTCACTGAACCGAACCAAACACAATTCTCATAAGCTATGCCATTGTTCTTCTCCAATGCCAGCAAAATACCAGAAAGGGGCGAAACCGAATCCGAGCAATCCGATGAGTCACTTCTTAAATTGATCACTCATGTGGTACTCTAGCACTCTTAAGCTCTACCATACCTTCAATTTCAGCCTTGAATCTCCAGAGCACCACTTGCCACTGTTCTTCTTCCTCTCAACCGATGATCAATGGTAGCTGTCTCGGTTGATCTCCAACTACATTAGCAGGTGAAATGGAACTCAAATCTCTCAATGATGCTTTCAAAGCCATCAGCAGGTGATATCGAACAAAAATTTTGAGCTTCTATCAAACCGGCCATGGCGTCGCCGCCCCCTCTCAGTGGTCAAGCACTTTTGGTCATCTCCAGTGGCCATAAAGCCCACTGACAGATGCGCAAGAATGCCACGGTGCTATTCCCACCGCCGGCCAGTCGGCTCAGCCACGCCTCCGTCGTCGATGTGATGCCCTAGCCGAACCTCTATTTTGCCTCACTGACATCTGGGTCCTAGTATCAGTGGCGGTAGGCTGAATTTAAAAGCTCAAACGCCAAATAAAGGAATACGTTTTCAGTTTGAAGAAAGTGTATTGTCGGGACCCGAATCGCAAATCTGGACCCTCTGTGTATTCTGTACTAGTCCAGGATCACGCTAGTACACACAGGATAAACAGGTTGAAGTACCACAATCATACAGCGAATTAATAATAAAGTACTTCAAACATGAATATAAGCGAGTTACAAGACCTTATGGTCACCTTACAATAATTAAGCCACGCGAGCGATAAATATCAAAGTAGCACAAGTTCCATAAGCGGAAGCAAAAGTGCGGTAATGGAACCCTCGAAACCACAGAACAACCGACGAGGCCAAACCTAATCCTCGACCTTCGGTGAATTCCTCCTCCCAAGCTAGCACAGCTTCTTCTTCTGAGGTTTTTGTCGAAGCAAGGATGAGTATACAACGTACTCAACAAGTCATGCACAATGCAGTTCTATTACTACATGCATGGCTTATTCCAAAGGAAAGGCTTCAATGGTTATTTTGCATAAAGCGGCATTTCTTTTAACAGGTAATCCTATTAGATTAAAAGCGGTAAAACCAATATTATTAATAATTAATTTGTCAATTCTTTTTCCAGAGTTTGGCACACAGCCCTAGTTCATTCATCAGTCTTTGGCACACAGCCACCCATTCCACATTTTATTTTTAAAAGTCTAACCCTTGACTGTAATCCCGAAGATTGTCCAATACCGCGGATGCGGCTATTCGAATAGATTTAACACACGCACTCTGCAGAGGTTGTACACTTTACCCACAGGATACAGTCGCTCACCACACAGGTGATTGATTGCAACAAAGTCTTTCGGAGACTAACACTTAACCAGTGAACCTCCCCAGTATTGCCTTTCTAACACTTCCCTCACACGGAGCCAAAGTTTAGAACAAAGAATCTGATTGGATGGGTACCAAGCAGTAGCACGTGCGCTCCCCATACTGATTACATTTCTATGTAACTGTCGCCCCGAGGTGCCAAAAGAAAGATATTAGAAACCTACTAAACTAGGTCCGTCCCATTCCGGACAAGTGGTTGTACGAGAAACTCAGATCAAAGGCTCGCAAGGTGAAGTCCTTAACTGTCCCGGGCAAGACATCCATTTTATAATTCACGGCACACAGCCTTAACCATCACAATACAACCCATTGCCACACAGGCCCACATGGCACGAAGCCTTCTTGCCACTTGCCCCGTCCAAATCATTTCCCACCGGGTTTGCATTTATGCAACACATGCCAATGCTTACGTCATTGCACGAGTAGAACCACAGTCGCTACCCCAATTCCATCTCATGACATCATCGCATTATTCCAAAATCGTTTCATAATTGTTTAGTCAATATTCTTTTGCCAATTTGAAAGTCATTTCACGCGCACAAGCATACTAAGCGACTAATCACGGTCTAGCCTCCGTGTTGGCTTTATAATAACAACCAACTCGAATTAATATCTTAAGTTGACAAGGATTGCGGGGCATACGATTAATATTAACAAGGTGGTATTAACAAGGTAGGGTATTATCTAAACTACCCAAGATTTATCAATGTCATTTTCTTAATGAATATAGCATGCATAGTTTAAATGAAAATACATTTTAAAAGGCTAGGGGCAATATGGTCAAAGCATGACTTGCCTTCGAATAGCAGTTGATTCTGGTCTGGCTCTTGTGACGGGTCCTCAAATTCTTCCCCGGCAACTTCCGGCAACTCGGAGTCTACTCGGAACAAACGTGCACACAATAAATATACTAAAACAGACAGCAATATCATCACTAAAATAAAATAAAATCACCATTAAATAGTTTACATTTTTACAAATTTTTAGGAACTGGAATCACCCAATTCGAGTAAAAATGCAAACGTTATAGCATTTGCAAGTTTCTAAAATTCAATTTAAAGAAAAAACGAATTTATTCTATTTATTTTCCTCTTGAAAACCGGTTAAATCCTCAGGCGACACGTGTCGCACCGGGGACTGCCACGTCGCTCTCGACCATCGACACGTGGGCCCCAGATGACGCCATCTTGGCGTCGCCGCCTGGCGGCCAGACCTGGCGACAAGTGGGCCCGGTGAACCGTGCTTGCCCCACTCAGCAATTGACACGCGGCGCACATCCATTGGGCCACGCGGTCACCTACGCTCCTGCCCGTTGGATTCAAATCCAACGGTCGGTCGGCGCACGGTCGACCCATCCACGTGGCGACATCCACATCGCACATTTCAAATCCTACGGCTCAGATTCGGCTTGGCGAACGGCCTGACCTAGCGACGACGTGGACGCACCGGCGCGGTCGGATGAAGATCCAACGGCGGAGGCTTACCGAGCTGTTTCCTATTCACCGCACCTACGCGGCTTAATCTCAGCCGCAAAACAAGAATCGAGCGACCATTATCAAAACTTCTACGCAGTGACTCGTGGATGCACGGGCGATCGGATGAGATTCTAACGGTCATTTTACGATAAAATCCCAATCTAGCGCTACAGAGGAAAGAATGTGTTGTTACCTTGGTCGTCCGATGAAAATCCTACGGCTACCGTTACTCGGGGAGTTTACTATTCACTAGCCTGCGTGGATGCACCGGAGCGGTCGGATGAGAATCTAACGGCGGAGGCTAACCGAAGCTACTTGAGTGAGTCTATGGCTACAGGAGAGGAGGCGTGGCGTTACTAGAGCCGAGCGATGGAGATCCGACGGTGGCAGTGAGTCGCGATGCTCGAAGAAGAGGCGGTGGTGCTTGTCGCCGGACTTGGAGCAGACGACGCAGCTGGTGGCATTTCCGGACGTCTCCGATGAGAAGAGGTACTCCATCCGACGCGTCTCGGCACGGCGGACTTGGGACAAGCTTCGGTTGCGGCGGAGAGTGAGGGATGACGGCGAAACTCAAGGAAGAACTGAAGAGAGGAGAGTAGCTACTTCGGCAAGCTCGGGCGGGGTCTACGGTGGATGGCAGAGCTCGAGCGAATAGGCAAAATGGATGGAGCGAAGTGCTGCATGCGATGGGTTTTATCTCCCGCTCGGACAAGCCTCGAGTTGCGCGCAAAATCTCTGACAAGATCCACGGCGGCCTACCGGCGACGACGGTGCATAGTCGCGCCCTCCCGATATGCACAGTCACATCCCACCGTCCGATCACGATCCGACGGTGCGAAAAAGATAACGGTTCGGCGATACGGTGACACGCGGCAAAATCCTAACAGCTACTTACTAAGATCCGACGATCCACGCGATAAGGCAACACGGCTCATCCACGACCGCTCGATCGGGATCGCACGACTCGGAATCAGTGGCGTTAGGGTTTTCCCGGCGCGAGCACAGTGTTGGGCTCGGCCCGACACTATAGCTAGCGATTTTCCGGCTTTTCTCAATAAAAATAATTACAGAAATTCAAAGTAATTAATTAGGGCACTAAAAATACTCGAAAAATTCTAGAAAAATTCGAGAAAATATTTCAGAGCATTTTGGGCCTAAATAAAATATTTTTATTTATTTTTGATAAATACCTTTTCTGATATTTAATTATTCAAGAGAGGATAATCTAAATTAATTCCAATTAAATCCAATAATTCCCCAAAATTCAGATAAATTCAATTAAATGCAAATAAATGTTAATTAATTCACAAAATTTAAATAACTAGTATCGGACAAGATGACCACTTTCGTGACAATTATAGCACACATGTGGTTCTGTGACCATCTTCTTGAAATGATGCCTTAAGAAGAACAAGCATCCTTTGTAACCATAATCATCGGTCAAGATAATGGTTCGATGATTATATCGAGAAAGATTCTAGAGTCATTAAATCGTACCCTCCTAACCAAGCATCACATATGTGAAACCCAAGTAATCCTTCTCCGCGAATCTGCATGTGAGATGAGAAACCGCTTGTCGAGACGAACTTGAAACTAGTTGCTGTCCTAGCCTATTTTTCCTTCGAAAACATCTTATCGTCTACAAGCGATGAATCTTTTCAAACTTTGTCGTCGTCTATTTGTTTCAAAAATGGATGTCTGTTCTTTTGAATCTTCATCAAAACCTTGAAAAAATGACCATATCTCATAGAAGACTCGATCAAAATTATAACTTCAAGAATAGGAGGAGTAAAGTCAAAGCGGTTTACTCGAAAAATCGATTAAAGAAATGACACTTGAGCATAGACACTTGTCCCAGAGGAATTCTGCTCAACTCCACTTTGAATTTCAATTATCATTTGTCATCCCTCCAAAGCGCCAATGAACATCATGTTACTTAAAAACTGGAAAGCCAAAATTTCTTGCTTTTGTTATGGTAAATGTGGGCATTATGCCAACAGCTTGCCTAAAGAGAAACAAACTCTGTTTCATTCTCAACCCGAAGCATTGTAACAACCTTAAAAATGACTTCAAGAGTCGAAGACCAACATTTCCTTAGATATGCATCCGATCTAACTCAAAACATCAATCCCGGTTATCCGCAACACTTGTTATAAAGAAATTTATAATCTACTTGGTGCGATACTAGGAAAGATACTTATGTATTTGAACCCTACCAACATTCAAAATTAATTCCCAGGTCAATTCTTTAATCCTAGTCATTACTTGATCATTTATGTTATAACATCGACAAACAATCTTTCTATTGTTTTGAATAAAAGAGACAATATCACTGCATCAATCGAGAGGGACTTGGACACTTCACAATATTTGTCCAAGAATACTCTTACTTCACCTTGTCAAAGGAGACATCGATGGTTTCAAGCCATCGCAAGGACTTAGAAAACATCAAGTACCCGAAATAACCCCTCGATGATAGGCTCAAATATAAACATCTTTCTTATGTGATTGCACGACACTTAATGTGGTAATGAATACATCCCTTGTGTATTCAATTCCATAATCAATATTTTTGATTCTGTACATTCCATTCATTCATTGTTGCTAAATTCAACGAAATTAAAAACTCTCTGTTTACCAAGGTGATCAAATGAATAAAATCATCGGGATCATCTTATAATTCTCTTGCCTCAACCCAATCTTTGAAGTTACACGTGCCTGTTCTCAATCTAACAACAACTTGGAATAATATTTGTTACGAACTAATGTCGAGATATATAGATCAACCATTGTATTAAGATATTCTTCTTGATGTTAATAGTCGATTCTTCCCAAATGAATCTAATAAGGATACATCTTTTCTTTCACTCCAAATTCTAAAACATACCACATGCCACTCTATAAACTAAACTACCCTTAGTAACAATATTGATTATACAATCAAACTAGATACGTATAAAAATATTAGTATCTCTCATCTACTTACCTAGAACTCAAATAGAATTCTTTTCTATTTCTCTTACGTCAACTTGGAATCACAAGGCGAAGATTGATAAAAGCAATTGCAATGAAGATGACGTATCAACAAGAATGACAAAGTCACCTCGAGAAAGAATTCCCAAATCTATCTTATCCTCGAAAATTGTAAAGTTCGCGGTATTCACCGTTTCTAAATCCGAAGTAACTTTGGCGCGACGATATCGAGGCCATATCGTATCGTTGAAGATGAAGGAAAAGAAAACATATAAATCTGAGTTGCCATCTCACCTATCCGGTGTTCATAATATCCGATGTATGTAGCAATTAAGGAAATATCTTCATCTCCTTACGAGCTCATCCATTCAAACGAAATTGATCTATAATCCGAATTAACTTATCGGAAGCATCCGACTAGAATCTTAAAAAGACGTGAACGCCACCTCGTGTCGGTCTTTGCAAGATGATCAAGGTTCAACGAACAATCGTTTTGAAGAGGAAGTATCTTGGAAGCGAGAAGACTCGACTTAGGAAGAAGTTTCTAACTTCTTTTAGAAATACTTTCCTTTAGACCCACCAAATCTCGGTCGAGATTTTTGTAAGGGGTAGATCTGTAACATCCGAAATTTTAAATAAAGTAAAAGTAAATATTTTAAATTTGAAAATATTTATTTCTAAGTTTCTTGGCATTATTGGCTTTATTTGGATTTCCTTTGGAGTTTTGCATTGCATGAAAAATCAAATAAAGAGAATTAATGAATGGATAATGGTAAAAGGCAATAATGTAAAAAGTAAAAATTTAGAAAATTGCCATGAAAACCCTGATCATTCAACTAAATCATTTGAGCCAGCAAATGAAATTTTATGTATAGAGAAATGAAGAGATAAAATGAAAAGACAACTTTTAAATCAAAGCAATGCATTGTCGATTTATGGAATATATGTAAGACTTAAATGAAGCTGAAAAATTTATCATGAAACCCTCAATGCAATTTCTACCTTTGGTTGAAATATCGTAAAATAATAATGTAATTTAGGACTTTTCTAAATTTAAAACATAGACTCACGAAAATAAGGAAATTGCAATGTCAGAATTTTTATAAAATAATGGAACCATATTTTGACCTGAAAATTTTATAGAAGCATTCGAGGTCAAATCCTTTTGAAAAACAAAATCTCAAAATAATGGACTTCAATTGCTCTCAAGGAAAAGTTCAAAATCATTTTGAATTCTAGTTAACTTTAAAGAATTATTGTATGAAAACCAAAGAAGCGAATTGAGCGAACTCAAAGAAAATGGAAACTACATACCTTAATCTATCTACATAAAAATTTCTAGAAAATTTGAAAGAGACAAAACTACTTTTAAACTAATTGAACTTATGGTCAAAATAATGGGATGCATGTACAAAGAGTGTCAACCATTATCTAGTCGCCATCGTGCTGCAACCTCAATTCCTTCGGTCCTGCCATGGTCCCGGATCCCTCACGCCAGCCCTCAAGCCATATGCATTGCACCTTGGAAAGCCAACCGTGGTAGTGCTCCACTTTCCTCTGCTTCTCCTCTTTTCTCCTCGGCGAGCGCCATTCCCGATCGCCATTTTTTTCCTTCTGCCAAGCCTCCTGGAGCTCAAGCGATTCCTGCCAGCTTCTTGATGAGAACAAGAGTAGAGCTCAGCCATTGCCCATTCCTGAACCATCAAGCTCGGTAGTGTCTTCCTCCTTGTCTTCACTGGAAGGCGAAGTTCTTCCTCCATTGTAGTGCAAGCAAGAAAAAGGAGAGGCGAAGATCGAACAAATCGGTAACCCATTTTCAAATTCCTCGCAGTCAGTATCATCTTAGGCGTCGGCGAGCCTTGATCAACCTTCAATTTCAGCTCCTCCTTCTGATCAACTACTTGCCGTCCGCCCCATTTCTTCTTCCTCGGCTCGGCGCATGGTGGCGACTCATTCGATCATTCTTCGGATCAATCAAGCGATAAGATAGAACTCCTATCACTCCTTGATGCTTTATTAGCTATCGATTTGGTGAGATTAACTTCGTCTTCTTCTCCGTGAGCTCTCGCCATTGCCGCTGCCCCTCTCGGTGGCAGCCCACTCGTCATCTCCGTGACAACCGACCCCACCATCGGATCTTGGCGTCATGAGCTCGTGCTCAAAAGCCTCGGTAGAGCTCCTCCGTCATTGCTGCATCGTCGCCAAGAAAGCGACCCTAGCCGGAGCCCCCCTTCTCCCATCCTTGCTGTGAACCCGCCTGTCATCGAGCAAAGCCCTCCGACCAAGCAGTGAAAAGGCGCTTCCTCTCATGCAAACGTATTTCCATTTTCTTTAGAATTTGAATACCCGAGTTGATTCAAACATTTATAATTTTTGCATGGTAACTCCAATTTGAATGAAATAAGTTTCTATATTCATCTAAAATCAAGTTCTTCCATAATATGCAAAAACATTCTGAAAAACAGTATTGGATGAATTTGAAATTCAAATTTGAATAAAAGGTTTAAAGATATGCTTCATATTAAAATGTTGTAAACAATCTCAAAATTGAATGAAACTAATTTTATTAGAATCCTTATGCTTCCAGGAGTTCAAATATATAAAATATTTGGATTTCAACTTTGTTTGAAATCATTTTCCATTAAAGGTTATCCTCAATACAATAAGTAATCAAAATGAATAATTGTATAAAAGAAATTCTAAGATAAATAGGATTTGTTTCTAAGCACTTGTATGGCAGTACCCTACCTTATGATGCTGAAATAATTAAGGCATGAATTTGATTTAGGCTTGTTCATGAATAATAAGTGGTTTAAATGGAAAAGATATATATATGCATGTATATGTGCATACAACAGATTAGTAGCAATAGACATATGCATACAAAGAGTATCTAATAGATGTAAAGAGTCATGAATTGGTATTAGAATGAGTAATTTGTCACTATTGAAATGTTCCTAACGAAATGTCACATGTGTACAAGTTTAATTAGCATCATGAGCATAAGTCCAAGATATGTAGAAGTATGTGTGCATGTGTAGTTAATAAAGAGCACAGTCATGATAAGGAACTAGATTTTAAATATCTTATGTAATCAAACTAATTGATTCAACAGGAATCATTACAATAAGGCTATAACTAACACTCAACCAAATAATCGAAATTCCAATACTTGTATGATTTGAATTGTCATAACCTTCACAAATGAACATCAAATTTGACGAAACTAAAACCTGGAACCTTAAAAAGTAATATCCTTGCTGATTATGTAAAAATACTTCATATTAATACAAAGTTGAGCTAAGTATACATTAGGCCCTAATGAACACTTATATGAAAAGCATCTCGGATAAAAGCCAAATATCACGAAAACCACTTTAAAACACTCTTAAGATTATTCCCTACTTATGCCAGAAAAATAAGTAAATTATCATGTATAGTGTAGTCGTAAGTTGAGATTTAATCGACCCAAAATAGTGTTCTGCGATTAGTCTCTGAAGCCTTTTAGTCCACTCGTAGAATACCTCGTCTAAGTGCAAATTCTATGTAGAATAGCTCAAAAATGATGTTTAGGATATGTACTTAAATTTTCGAGAAAATATTCTATTCTGACTCTTGGATCATGTAGTTTACGCTCGTGCAAAACCCTTAAGCGATAAGAGTTCCTGCCTCTTTTGGCCGATTTCTTATATCGTAAATCGTAGCATTGTATAAGCCTCTTTAGCAGTGAGTTTCATAGCTCGTCTAAACCCAAAAATTTAGGAAAGTGCCTTAGAAGTGATAACCAAAGTATATTCTAGCTTGTTTAGGATTAGAACCCTTATTTCATCAAGTCTAGTATAGTAATGCAAGCAGTTAAACAACCTCAAGTTTTATCGTCTTTATGTTTTGTATATGAGTCTGTAAGCATTAAATAACCTATTGCTAAGATGCCCTTTTTAACAGAACCTTTCCAAAACCATGAGTGTATGGTTGGTAGACTACCCTTAAGGATCTGTCTTGTTGGAAACTACTTTTAGTGCTAGGTTAGCTAAAGATCTTTCGACATGGTAGCTAATGATCTAATTGTATTAATCTAAATTATCTTTGCATCTTGAATTCTATATTATAAATAAAAGAATACCCAATTCAGCTTCTTAAATTCATAAACCAAAGATAGATAATCTAAAAAAAGCCATGCCTTGCCCAACCTAAAAGTTATTAATAAATAGATGTCTAATCAACTAAAAGCGAAATATGTTGAAATCATCTAATCCAACTCAAGATGTTCTTGTTTTCTGCGATGATTCTTTATTTGGATTTTATGTCTATCTCTGTTTTCCCTTATTAAAGTAGTTTATTTGCGTTATTTCCGTTGATCGGCGTGTAGAACCCGACGTTGTTGGTTCCGTCGTGCGTAAATCGCCAACCGCAATCCTCGTCTTCATAGTAATCGGTGATTAAGCAAGGCAAGCACCCTTGACCATATTGATCCCAGTATTTTATATTCCTTTTGTGCATCAAATTGTTTTATGCATGCGATTACTTTATGTAAATTGCTATCTTGGGGTTTTGGTAGATATACCTGCTGCCACATGAATCTCCTTTGATGATTATGCACATGTGAACTTTGATAACCATAGATTGAGGTTAGGCATTACTTAATGTCTTCATGGGTATATCGATCATATTTAACACCTTAGCCATGCTTTAGAGTCAATAATGTACATGATCAAATCAATATTTGTTTTCCGAAAACATTAAAAATAACTTTGTTGGTTGCGGTACTTTGATTAAAACCCAAAAGAAAACTATGCTTTGATGCGGGCGATTATTGGCGATAGCGGATGTCGAAAAGGAATTGCACGTAGTGTAGGGTGGAGTATCGCTTTGTGTCGGATTAAGGACCGAGCAATGGGGCGCTATCGATCCGAAATTCCGTGCAACCACGAGGGCTATTATGGGGTAGCCTTAGCCTATTAAGTTGTTTAGACATGACTTTGTTCATTGGTAGGCGGAGATATACGGGTATTCCTGTCGAGTCTACCCGACGGGTATTCGGTCGAGTTTACTTGCTAATGCAATGGTGTATACCTGCCGTGTTTAGAAGCGTTGTGTTGGGTGTGTGAATGTGGATCCACGGCTTGGGTGTGTGTTTCTAGTTCTCTGGCGGGGTTAACGTCCGGGCTGGACCAAAGTCATGTCTAGATAATGTAACGGCTCAGATGATCGCTCTGCGGCACACCAAAGGAAGTGTGCTAATAGCTTGCGCAAAGAGTGGATCATTCCTTGTGGGTAAAGTTGTACACCTCTGCAGAGTTTAAATCTAATTAATTAGCGCTTTCCATGATCATGAGCACTCGGTGAAGTCATTCCAATGTTAGATGTTTTATTGTTTTCAAATGGGTTTGGTCTAAACTTGTTTTTAGCAATTGTTTTTTTCTGAAGAAATGGCATTGATGGACATTATGGTTTGGACAATTCGCTACTCACGATGGGTCAGGAGTATTACTTATTGCTATATCTATTTCTTATCAATTGTACATGCTCTTTTAAATTCGTTTGCAAATAACTTGATTTACAAATTCAAATTAAGCTTTATGCAAATTAACTGTAGTAGCTTCCTTTGAAATGGCCTCGCATATATCATAGGTTTGCTCAAGTCTTCTTGAGTCGTAAAGTACTCACCCTTGCCTAATTATATTGTAGGTGGTTGAGTTAGCGATGCTTGAGTCCCTTTAAATGCAAGTTGCGGGTTCTTCTTGAAGCGATTTATTTTCTAAGGACTTATGCCTGGTCAGTTGCCTGCGGGAATGGATGGGTACACTACAAGGCATTGCTTCCTTTCCTGCTTTATTCTCTGAGTTGTAATATTTATGTAATAATCGTTTCCGCTTATTTATTATATTGTATGGTTATGATTCCCAATTGTTGTAAACATGTGAGTGCTAGCTACTGATCCAGGGAATAGCACAGTAATCACATGGAGGTTCCGTTCTCGGGCAGGGTCTCACTAAACCTACCCCTAACGAATCTCGACCCGAGATTGACCTAACTAAAGAATAGGTTTGGGAACTCCTTTTTCAGATCTTCCTCTCGTTCCCATGTGGCCTCGCTCTCTGTGTGATTGCTCCACTGAACTCTGCAGAAACGGGTTGTCTTGCTCCTGGTTTTCCGATCCACTGTATCCAGAATTTTTATCGGTTGCTCTTTGTAGGTCAAGTCTTCCTGCAGTTCAGCTTCTTCCAGTGATGTTTGCTCTTCAGGCGCTCGGAGACACTTCTTGAGCTGCGATACATGACAGACATTGTGCACGCCCGCCAATGACTGCGGTAACTCCAGTTGATATGCGACTTCGCCTTTACGGCTTACAATCTTAAGCGGTCCCACATATCTTTGCGCCAGTTTACCCTTTTTGTGAAATCTCTGGACTCCATTAAGAGGCGTAACTCTGAGATACACATAATCTTCAGGTTCAAAGCTCAAATCTCTGCGGCGATTGTCCGCGTAACTCTTCTGCCTTGACTGCGCGATTTTCAACCTTTCCCTTATCAATGCTATCTGCTCTTGACTTCTTGGGTATATCGGTCCGAAGACACGACGCTCTCCGGTCTCATTCCAATTTAACGGTGTCCTACAGGGTCGACCATACAATGCTTCAAAAGGTGACATCTGAAGACTAGCCTGATAACTGTTGTTGTAACTAAACTCCGCATACGGCAAACATTTATCCCAAGTCGTTGTGTATGCCAACGCACAAGCTCTTAACATATCTTCTAATATCTGATTGACTCTTTCAGTCTGCCCATCTGTCTGCGGGTGGTAAGCTATACTGAAGTTCAAACGGGTGCCCATTGCTGTATGCCTGTATGCAATTTATCCCAAAATCTTGAGGTAAATTGGGTACCTCTGTCCGATACTATCTTCCTTGGCACTCCATGCAAGCAGACGATTCTTGCCATATATAACTCTGCTAACTTATCTCCTGAATAGGTCGTCTTTACCGGTATGAAATGCGCGACCTTGGTTAAGCGATCCACTATGACCCATATGGAGTCATAGCCTCCTTGCGTCCTTGGCAACCCGGTAATGAAATCCATTCCAATTTTTTCCCATTTCCACTCCGGTATTTTTAATGGTTGCAGCAATCCTGCCGGTCTCTGGTGCATAGCTTTGACTCGCTGACACACATCACATAATGCTACGTGCTCAGCAACCTCCCTCTTCATATTTGGCCACCAGAACCTCTCTTTTAAATCTTGGTACATTTTTGCACTTCCTGGGTGAATTGAATACTTGGAGTCGTGAGCTTCCTCCAGTATTAACTGTTTTAACTCCTTTTTGTTAGGCACACAAATGCGCTCTTTCATCCACAACGTGCCCTGTTCGTCTAGCTTAAATTCTTTTGCTTGCCCTTCCTCCATCTTGGCCTTGATGTGCTCGATCTTCTCATCATTTTTCTGACCTTCTCTAATCTGGTCTTCCAAGATAGGCTTCACCTCTAAAGCGGCTACAAATCCTTCTGGAACAACTTCCAATTTCAACCTCTGAAAATCCTTGCACAATTCTCCCTGGCTTTCTCCCACTTTCATATTTAGACCATGACTTTTCCGACTCAAGGCATCAGCCACTACATTGGCCTCACCGGGATGATAATGAATACCCATGTTGTAATCCTTGATCAGTTCTAACCATCTCCTTTGCCTCATGTTCAGGTCAGATTGGGTGAAAATGTATTTAAGGCTTTTATGGTCCGTATACACCTCACACCTGTTACCAATAAGATAGTGACGCCATATCTTCAGGGCATGCACTACGGCTGCTAGTTCTAGATCATGCGTCGGGTAATTCCCTTCATGTGGCCTTAATTGCCTTGATGCGTAAGGTACTACCTTTCCATTCTGCATTAACACGCATCTGAGTCCTTGGCGTGATGCATCGCAGTAAATAACAAAACTCTGGTGCACATCTGGCTGAACTAACACTGGTGCTGATGTCAGTCTTTTCTTCAATTCTTGAAAACTCTTCTCACAATCTGGTGTCCAAACAAACTTCATTTCTTTCTTTAGCAATTGCGTAATTGGCCTAGCAATTGTGGAAAACCCTTCTATAAATCGGCGGTAATAACCAGCCATTCCAAGAAAACTTCGAATCTGCATAACCGTCTTTGGCGGTTCCCAATGCAGTACTGTCTCCACCTTGCTTGGGTCCACTGCAATTCCCTCGGCGGTCATTACATGCCCTAGAAATTCTACCTTCCTCTTCCAGAAATCACATTTACTGAACTTTGCATACAACTGTTGCTCTCTTAGCTTCTCCAGCACTAATCTCAAATGTTGGGCGTGTTCCTTATCCGTCCTTGAATAAACCAGAATATCGTCTATGAACACGACCACAAATCTATCTAAATATTCCATGAATACTTTATTCATCAAGTTCATAAAGTATGCTGGTGCATTCGTCAATCCAAACGACATAACTGTGAACTCATAGTGTTCATATCTTGAAGAAAATGCAGTCTTGGGTATGTCCTCGATCTTGATTTTCAACTGGTGGTATCCTGACCTAAGGTCGATCTTGGAGAATACTCCTGCTCCTCTTAATTGATCAAAAAGATCGTCTATCCGGGGTAACGGGTATTTATTATTTATCGTCACTTCGTTAAGCGCACGATAATCTACACACATCCGGAAACTCCCATCCTTCTTTTTAACGAATAGAACCGGCGCTCCCCATGGTGACGAGCTTGGCCTGATGAATCCTTTTTCCAATAATTCCTCGATCTGCTTCTTCATTTCAACCAGTTCTTCGGTGGACATCCGATATGGTCTCTTTGCTATTGGTGCGGTTCCTGGTACTAGATCGATTACAAACTCTACGTCTCTGTCTGGTGGCATTCCTGGTAATTCCTCGGGAAAAACGCCCGGGTATTCACTGACCACTGGTACATCTCTTATACTGACGGTCTCCAGATTGTTTAACAACATCTGACCTTCTCGAACTGCCAACGCTTGAAATTCCACTTTTCTACCATCGGGGCTCTCAATAGACACAACTCTTAGCCCACGCCTCTATCTGACCTTATGCTTAGTCAACCAATCCATTCCGTGATAACATCTAGGGTTTGGGTATCTAATATAATAAGGTTAGCTAGGAACTCTACCCTTTTATTAATAACTTAACCCGAACAACCGACCTTAGGCGGAGTTCGATCCGAGGATTGAACTAGAAGTGTACTTTTAAGGTTAACAATATCCAGATCATTTGTCACAAGCAAAATCTCGAAAGCGAATGAATGTGAAGCTCTGAATCAAATAATACTATAGGCGGCAATCGAGTTGATAAGGAACTTACCGAGCACGACGTCTGTAGCATTCTGGACTTCGTCTGCGGAAATGTGATTAATCCTGCCTCGCGTGAATGCTTGCGGTGTAGCTCCAGCTTGGGCAGGTCCTCGGCTTCCTCCCTGGGTAGGAGTTTTAGCTGGCGTGTTCCCTAAGTTGAAGCGCACTGGTGTCACTCTTCCTTTCTTTGGGCACACATTGGCGAAATGCCCAGTCTCGTTGCAATTGTAGCAGCGTCTTCCTGACATCTGCCGATTTCCTCTGCTACGATTAACAATCTGGTAGGGGTGCAGGGAGTTTGTCCTGCTGGCCTCGGCATCGGTGACGGTGTCCTGACATTGCTTCCTTGATGGAATCGAGAAAATTGCTGAGGTATCATCCTTGGTTTCTACTGGCCATGGCGTCCTCCCTGCTGTGCCATGCGGCGTTTATGGTTATCATCAAGCTCTTTGCACTTATCTTCCAATATGGCGCCTTATTAACCAGCTTCTTGAAAATCGGGAAAGGTGTGGGTGATCAATCCCACCAGAGACCGATGTTAAGTCCCTTCATGAAGCGGGATTGCTCGGCCTTATCGCCGCTTCGTCTTCGGGGCGTAGCATGCAAGTTGAGTGAATTTATTGGATAATCACCACCGTTCGGCCTCCTTGCTTCAGCGCTCTGAATTCCTCCTTTTTAAACTCCATGATACCCTCCGGCACATGGTATAGACGAAAAGCTATAGTGAATTCTTCCCAAGTAATTTCCTGCGGGTTCTCCTGCGATGCGTAGTAATTTTCCCACCATTCAGCGGCAGTTCCCTCAAGCTGGTGAGAGGCGTAAAGCACCCTCTCATTTCCATCACATTGAGTTATATGCAGTTTCCTCTCTATGGTTCTCAACCAATCATCTGCCTCTAACGGGCTAGCATTGCCTGAGAAAGTAGGCGGACGTGTCCTCATAAATTCGGACAGTCTCGAGTAGGGGCGTGGCACATTGTTAACAGCTTGGTTGTTGGCGACTGCTTGGGTGTTGATTTGTTGTACGGTTGCCATCATGGTCTGCATTAATTGAGTTTGAGCTGCAAGAAAGGCTCCCAGATTCTGCATGTCAATGGCGGTCTTTTGTGGTGGTGGTGTCTTGCTCTGGCTGCCTCGGGGCGTGAACCATTGCCTCGGCTCCGTTGTTGCGAGTGTTCACCATCTGCTGATTGCTTCGATGGTTTAGAGATAAGGGGGAAAAAGAAAATAGATACGTAGAAGAACTTATGGGGGAAACAGGTGTAACTTAAAACCCTTTTAAACATTAAAGCATAGATAATAGATAGGTATGGTTTCTTACATAGTCTAGGGACTATGCTGTCTATGCAACCATGATAACAGTCACAACATCACTTCAAATAGTTCATTACAACATCGCACATCTAAGCTCGAAATTTAAAGACGCGACTCAAAACAGGTGAGTCTCAACGCAAAAGCTGACTACCACGACTCTGAAAGAACTCACTCCTCCAACCATCCTGGCTGCGGCTCGCCAATCACGTACACAGGCGGGTGAGCTGGCATCGGGGCAAACTGATCCCCATGCCCTCCCACTGGTGCAGCTGGGGGCACCACAGGCTGCTGGTCCTCTGGCACGGGCTCCTGCTCCTCCGGCTCCTCCTCGTCCTCGTCGTCAAGCTCCATGACGGCCTCAGGCTCTCCGTGACCGTAGATAGCCTCCTCCAGCTCGGCGATCCTCTGAACGGCGTGCTCTCTGGTCTCTCGCAAGGCCACCTCGGTCTCCTCCAAGGCGGTACAACTGCAACTCCGTAGTCGTGGGTCCATGACCTCCTCTGAGCCGCAAACCGGCCCAGTGCTTGACAGCAGCGTCGTCCTCCGCTCAAGCGCGCTGGAGGGGTCCTCCCACGTCTTGGTGCACACGAAGCAAGTCCCACACTCGTGGCCGTAGTCCCCGCTAACCCGACGCAGCGCTACCGGGCACACTCTCAGATGCCCCTCGTGGCTGGCTCGCTTCACCGCGAGGTGGAGCGGACGCCTGCACGCGTGCTCCGGGCATACAAGGTGAGGGTCGCGTGAGCAGCGGTTGATCCGTTGACTATCGGTGCGGGATCGGTAGAGAGGGCGGTCGAAGCCTCCCAGCACCTGGAGCATCCTCCAAAGCTCCTCTGCGTAGCCTCCGTGACGCTTGCGCGAAAGAGTGAACCATCCGCATCTGCCAAAGCAACGCGTCGATATTAAAATTTTAAAATAATACAAAAGTAATAGCAAAATACTGACATAGGTATGAAGTAAGGAAGAAGAGATGAGTCGAGATTTCATTGATTATTCTTGCCCAAATTTTATTCTTTAGAAATTAATTTGTATTCCTCTAAGACGGCCAGTCTAACTAGGGTCAAGTCCTACAGTTAGTATGGCTCTGATACCAACCCTGTCGGGACCCGAATCTGCAAATCTGGACCCTCAGGTATTCTCAGACTAGTCCAGATCACGCTAGTACACACAGATAAGCAGGTTGAAGTACCACAATCATACACAGCGGAATTAATAATAAAGTACTTCAAACATGAATATAAACGAGTTACAAGACCTTATGGTCACCTTACAATAATTCGCCACGCAGGGCGATAAATATCAAAGTAGCACAAGTTCCATAGCGGAAGCAAAAGTACGGTAATGGAACCCCTCGAAGCCACAGGCAACCGACGAGGCCAAACCCTAATCCTCCTGACCTTCGGTGAATTCCTCCTCCCAAGCTGGCACAGCTTCTTCTTCTGAGGTTTTTGTCGAAGCAAGGATGAGTATACAACGTACTCAACAAGTCATGCACAATGCAGTTCTATTACTACATGCATGGCTTATTCCAAAGGAAAGGCTTCAATGGTTATTTTGCATAAAGCGGCATTTCTTTTAACAGGTAATCCTATTAGATTAAAAGCGGTAAAACCAATATTATTAATAATTAATTTGTCAATTCTTTTTCCAGAGTTTGGCACACAGCCCTAGTTCATTCATCAGTCTTTGGCACACAGCCACCCATTCCACATTTTATTTTTAAAAGTCTAACCCTTGACTGTAATCCCGAAGATTGTCCAATACCGCGGACGCGGCTATTCGAATAGATTTAACACACGCACTCTGCAGAGGTCAGACACTTTACCCACGAGATCTGATCGCTCACCACACGGTGATTGATTGCAACAAAGTCTTTGGAGACTAACACTTAACGATGAACCTCCCAATGATTGCCTTTCTAACACTTCCTCACACGAGCCAAAGTTTAGAACAGCGAATCTGATTGGATGGGTACCAAGTCAGTAGTACAGTACGCTCCCCATCTGATTACATTTCTATGTAACTCGCGCCGAGGTGCCAAAGGAAAGATATTAGAAACCTACTAAACTAGGTCCGTCCCATTAGGACAAGTGGTTGTCTGAGAAACTCAGATCAAAGGCTCGCAAGGTGAAGTCCTTAAGCTCGTCCCGCAAGACATCCATTTTATAATTCACGCACACACCTTAACCATCACAATACAACCCATTGCCACACAGCCCACAGCACGAAGCCTTCTTGCCACTTGCCCCCTGTCCAAATCATTTCCCACCCCGGGTTTGCATTTATGCAACACATGCCAATGCCCACGTCATTGCACGAGTAGAACCACACAGGTCGCTACCCCCAATTCCATCTCATGACATCATCGCATTATTCCAAAATACGTTTCATAATTGTTTAGTCAATATTCTTTTGCCAATTTGAAAGTCATTTCACGCGTACAAGCATACTAAGCAGCTAATCACGGTCTAGCCTCCCGTGTTGGCTTTATAATAGCAACCAACTCGAATTAATATCTTAAGTTGACAAGGATTGCAGGGCATACAGTTAATATTAACAAGGTGGTATTAACAAGGTAGGGTATTATCTAAACTACCCAAGATTTATCAATGTCATTTTCTTAATGAATATAGCATGCATAGTTTAAATGAAAATACATTTTAAAAGGCTAGGGCAATATGGTCAAAGCATGACTTGCCTTGAATAGCGCTTGATTACGTGCGGCTCTTGTGGCGGGTCCTTAAATTCTTCCCCGCAACTTCCTAACTCGAGTCTACTCGGAACAAACGTGCACACAATAAATATACTAAAACAGACAGCAATATCATCACTAAAATAAAATAAAAATCACCATTAAATAGTTTACATTTTTACAAATTTTTAGGAACTGGAATCACCCAATTCCGAGTAAAAATGCAAACGTTATAGCATTTGCAAGTTTCTAAAATTCAATTTAAAGAAAAAACGAATTTATTCTATTTATTTTCCTACTGAAAAACCGGTTAAATCCTCTGGGCGACACGTGTCAGCACCGGGGACTGCCACGTCGCTCTCGGCCACTGACACGTGGGCCCCAGATGACGCCATGCTGACGTCAGCGCCCACGGCGGCCAGCACACTGACAAGTGGGCCCGGTGAACAGTGCTTGCCCCACTCAGCAATTGACACGCGGCACACATCCACTGGGCCACGCGGTCACCTACGCTCCCGCCCGTTGGATTCAAATCCAACGGTCGGTCGGCGCACGGTCGACCCATCCACGTGGCGACATCCACATCGCACATTTCAAATCCTACGGCTCAGATTCGGCTTGGCGAACGGCCTGACCTAGCGACAACGTGGACGCACCGGCGCGGTCGGATGAAGATCCAACGGCGGAGGCTTACCGAGCTGTTTCATATTCACCGCACCTACGCGGCTTAATCTCGACCGCAAAACAAGAATCGAACGACCATTATCAAAACTTCTACGCAGCAGCTACGTGGATGCACCGGAGCGGTCGGATGAGATTCTAACGGTCATTTTTACTCGATAAAATCCCGATCTAGCGCTACAGAGGAAAGAACATGTCATTACCTTGGTCGTCTGATGAAAATCCTACGGCTACCGTTACCTGGGGAGTTTACTATTCACTAGCCTGCGTGGATGCATCGGAGCGGTTGGATGAGAATCTAACGGCGGAGGCTAACCGAAGCTACTTGAGTCTATGGCGACAGGAGAGGAGGCGTGGCGTTACCAGAGCCGAGCGATGGAGATCCGATGGTGGCGGTGAGTCGCGATGCTCGAAGAAGAGGCGGCGGTGCTTGTCGTCGGACTTGGAGAAGACGACGCAGCTGGTGGCGTTTCCGGACGTCTCCGGTGAGAAGAGGTACTCCACCCGACGCGTCTCGGCACGGCGGACTTGGGACAAGCTTCGGTTGCGGCGGAGTGTGAGGGATGATGGCGAAACTCAAGGAAGAACTGAGGAGAGGAGAGTAGCTACTTCGGCGAGCTCGAGCGAGGTCTATGGTGGATGGCAGAGCTCGAGCGAATTGGCAAAATGGACGGAGCGAAGTGCTGCATGCGATGGGTTTTATCTCCCGCTCGGACAAGCCTCGAGTTGCGCGCAAAATCTCTGACAAGATCCACGGCGGCCTACCGGCGTCGGCGGTGCACAGTCGCGCCCTCCCGATATGCACAGTCACATCCCACCGTCCGATCGCGATCCGACGGTGCGGAAAAGATAATGGTTCGACGATACGGTGACACGCGGCAAAATCCTAACGGCTACTTTCTGAGATCCGACGATCCACGCGATAAGGCAACGCGGCTCATCCACGACCGCTCGATCGGGATCGCACGGCTCGGAATCAGCGGCGTTAGGGTTTTCCCGGCACGAGCACAGTATTGGGCTCGGCCCGACACTGTAGCTAGCGATTTTCCGGCTTTTCTCAATAAAAATAATTGCAGAAATTCAAAGTAATTAATTAGGGCACTAAAAATACTCGAAAAAGTCTAGAAAAATTCCAGAAAATATTTTAGAGCATTTTGAGCCTAAATAAAATATTTTTATTTATTTTTGATAAATACCTTTTCTGATATTTAATTATTCAAGAGAGGATAATCTAAATTAATTCCAATTAAATCCAATAATTCCCCAAAAATTCAGATAAATTCAATTAAATGCAAATAAATGTTAATTAATTCACAAAAATTTAAATAACTCCAAAATTAAAATTAGGTCAAATTTCGGGACGTTACATGTATTCTCATTTCTTTCAGGATTTTGCAAAACTGAATAAGATTCAAACATTTGTAACTTTTGAATTTTCCAACCAAATTGAATGAAACAAAATTATAAAATCATCTAAAATCAAGTGATTTTATAATATGCAATAATATTTTGAAAATGATCTCTGGTTGAATTTGAAATTTAAATTTAAAAGGAAGACATAAAGAAAGACTATACATAAAATTTTAGAAACAACCTCGAAATTCAATAAAACCAATTTTAATGAAAGTATTATGCCACCAGAAACTCAAATATATAAAAATATTGGAATTTCATCTTTATTTGAATCATTTACTATTAAAGGTTATTTTCAATGCAAGAAGAACTCAAAAATGAATAAATTATGCAAAAGAAATCTAAAATAAATAAAAATGATTTCAAAACACTGGTATGTTAGTGGGATACCTAAATTTGCCAAGATGATTAAGAAATAAACTTGATTTGATTAGCTTTAAAAATAGAATATGACCCAAGTATGGAAAATGTGTATATATATGCATAGAAAATCAAATAGTTGAAATATGGATCAAATGGACTCAAAACTTGGTAAAACCAATTTGATTACACTCCAGATGTCACAAGGATACCAAATATGAAAAAGTATTTAGATTTCGACATAAGTTGCAACATATGTTCAATAGTCAAAATTCCAATACTTGTATAGTCCGAATAGTTATAACTTGCGCAAATGAAATATAAATTTGATGAAACTAAATCCTAAAACCTTGAAAAGTGATAACCTTTTTGGTTATGTAGAAACCCTTCATATCTATGCAATATTAAAAAAAGTCCACATTAGGCCCTAATGATCACTTATATGAAAAACATCTCGGATATGAGCAAAATATCATGGAATTAATGTTAAAACAATCTTAAGGACATCCCCTACTAATGTATGAAAAATGAGTAAATAATCATGTATAGTGTAGTCGCAAACTTAAAACGAAATCCAATTCTTTATAAAGTCAACTTTATGACCATTTAAGCCTTTTCGGTAGCTCATAAAATATCTCTTCTAAATGCAAATTCTATACAGATTAGCCTACAAATTATGTTTAGGATATATACTACCATAATCTGAAAAAATATTCTTTTTACAACTTGCTTTTCATATTAATCGTGCTAGTGCAATAACCCTAAGTGATATGGTCATCGAAACACATTATATGAATAGTGGAGCTTAAGAAACCTTTAGTTAATGTTCTTGTGTTGCAAGAATCATTGTATAACCATATAAATGCAGCTAGTAGCCTTAATTTGTAGATACTAACATGTATAAATCACTTTGCATGCAAAACACACAGGACTAAGTGTTAATCATGCACTTCACCTTACTCATCCGATTCCTTATAACATAAACCTTAATACCATATAAGCTATTTTAGCAGTGAATATAATGTCATGTCCAAATCCTAAAATTTATGAAATTAGCTTAGGAATGTTCCCCAAAATAGATTCTACCCTATTCTAAAGAAATAATCTCATTTCACATGCTTTGCATATGAATCTGTTAGCAAAATAACCTTAAGTATTATGGTTTCTAGACTTAATAATATGAATAAGAAAACTTAGCAATAATGAAGAAATCTATAGTCAAGATACTTGTATCATCGAACCTTCTTAAAAATCATGTATATATATGATCAAGAAACTAACTTAATAGATTTAACATTTTGAAACCGCTTTTTATGCAAAATCAATTAAGGATTAAGTACTATTCATTCACATCATACAACAAAGTGATTAATGATTTAACTCCATTATTCCAAATAAATTTTGCATCTTGAATTTGAAATTATAATTATAAAAGTACATAATTTAGCCTCTTGAATTAAGAAAACAAAAATGGATAATCTATAAAGGAAACCGTTCATTGCTCAACTTGAAGGCTAATAACGATATGAATGCTTAATCAATTAAAACATGAGAATGTGGAATCATTATATCCAAACCCTAAAATATTCCTATTTTCTCTGTGAGTTTTTGTTTGGTTTTCTATCTGTTCTTTTTGCCCTTATTGAAGTATGTTATTTGCTATATTTCCGTTGAACGATGTGTAGAACCCAACGTCGCTGATTCCGTTGTCAACTATGTCAGCTGCGATCTCGACTTTGCCAAAAGCAATGATTAAACAAGGCAAACACCCCTTTGATCATATTGATCCCAGTATTTAATTTTCATTTTGTTTATCAAATTGTTTCATGCATATGCTTATTTTCTGCAAATTCGCTATTTTGAGGTTTTGGTAGATATACCTGTTGTCTCATAAAACTTCCTTGATAAGTATGGACATGAAACCTTGATAACCATAGATTAAGAATATATATTACTTAATGTCATCATGGGTATATGCGATTACATATTATTCATGCTTAACTATGTTTTAGAATCAACGAGGTAGATGATCAGATCAAATATGTTTCTTGATGATCAGATCAACATAGTATTTTGATTAAAAACCCAAAATAAAACTATGGTTTTGACGCGGGTGATTATTGGCAATAGCTGGATGTGCTGAGGATTTGCACGTAGTGTAGGGTGAAGTATCGCCCGTGTCGGATTAAGGACCAAACAATGGGACGCTATTGATATAAGAAATCCATAAAACCACAAGTGCTGGAATGGGGCAGCCTTAACCTATTAAGTTACATAGATTTAGCTTTGCACATTGGAAGGCTGAAGTAGTACATGCTCTCCCTTCAAGGTTTGCTCAACGGGGTGCCCACACTGAGGTGTTGGGAGCAACACTTGCCAATACAACAGCGTACGCCATGCTATATTGAGTTTCATCATTTTTATGCTCTGAGTTCTTACGCCATAGTATGGTTTAAACGTCCTAGTGCTAGTGCAAAGTTAAGTCTAGGTAATGTAACGGTTATGTCATGGCTCTCTGCGGCACACCAAAGAATGTGTACTAATGATCTACATAAAGAGTAAGTCATGTCTTATGGGTAAAGTTGTATACCTCTCAGAGTGTAAATCTAATCGATTAGCCATGCCCATGGTCATAAGCACTTGGTGAAGTCATTCCAATGTTAGATTTTGGTATTTTCTAAAATGGGTTTTGGTTTGAAACTTGATAGAACGGAGTGCCCGATCTTTCGGTGAGTGGGATAATTTCGATTTGTGGAGGAGGTGACTCTACTAATCCGACTACTGAGCACGCAATCGTGGCGCCTTAGCAATCGCAGAACCAACTCCGAGCGGTTATTGACCCGTCTTGGTGGCGAATCAACTGAACACGAGGTTCTATTCTGCGAGCAATCGAAGAAACAAGCAAGAACAAGATGAAGGCAGAATGAATATCAATCACTCACGAATTGGGGTTCACAATGGCTGTCCACAGTGGCCGTTGAGCACAATCTAAGATGAAGTTGTTTGCACGATGGCTAAACTTATCAAAGAAAACCCGCCAAAGGAGGCGCGAGCCTCTAGCTAAGTAGGGGAGGAGGTGGGCGTTCACTGCCCACAAGGCAGAAACAGCGCCCAATCAGCCACGCCATCTCCTTGATCCTCATTCCTTATTTAGGTGGCGCAAACACCATCTTGGTTATTTCTTTCCAAACTAAAAATAGATAGGTGGCGCAGCACCTAGACTTTATTCTCAGGCGGGTTCATCATGATAGATGGCGCATGCACTTAGGAAACTTCGGTCCTTCATTCTTGAGAATCATCACGAGTTTAATTCACGTGCACGAGCTCGAGTGAGTGGTCTGGTGGCGCTGTCTTTGGTTTAGTTGGAGTAGCCGTTCCTTTGTCGGGTTGATGTCCTCATCATCCTCCCTTCTTGAATCGAAGTCGTCCTCGACGGCAGCTCCTCATCCTCGCCCGCATATGGTTTCAAATCTGCAACATTAAAACTAGAGGAAACACCATATTCTCGCAGCGAGTCAAGTACATAAGCATTATCATTAATTTTCGTTAACACCTTGAATGGACCAAAGACGTGGCATCGGCTTAGACTGCGCAAAAGTAGGAAGCGATCCTTGCGCAAATGCAACCAGACCAAGTCACCCGGTTCAAAAGTAACAAGTTTACGTCCTTTATTACCAACAGCCCGATTGTTAGCATTAGTGTGCGCGATGTTCTGCTGCGTCTGCTCATGGATGTCCAACATGTGTTTAACACGTGCAACAGCATCTACATGTGGGGCGTCCAAAGGATCAAGGGTCAGCAAGTCAATTGGCGCCCTTGGAATGTAACCATCGGGTGTTTTTGGCCGTCGTGTCGTCGGCTCGTTTTTGGCGTCGTCAGACTCGTCGTGCCGTCGTTGTTCCTGGCCTCCACGTCACCAGCCATCGTGTGCCTGGCCTTTGCGCCGCCGAGCCGCACCCCCCGCCCTTGATGCCGCCACTGTCGCGCTGCATTGCCTCAAGCCATAGCGCCAGCCGCACCGCGCTTTGGTTGCCGTCATGTTGGCGCGCCGTGCACCTTGCCATTGCTCGCTTCCCCCACGCCCGGCGTCGTAGCCCTTCGCCGCCCCTCCCTGCTGGCCGGCGAGCCCTTTCCCTTGGCCGATGCCATTTCCCTTGTCCCTCCCTCCATGGCCTTCTCTGTACACAGGCAAATAGAGAAGAAGCACATGAGCATATGACGCGTGGGGTCCACATGGAAGAGAGATAATAAACCAGAAAATGGAGAAAAGAAAAGATGCGAAAAGAATATTCTCGGATTTTCTATTTTCCCAATCCGATATAATTCAAATAATTGTTTCTCCTCCGTCGTAACTCCGAATCGAGTGATTCAAATTGCTAAATTCATTTAAATTCATCTTCTATCTGCCAGTATTTTTATTATAATTTTTAGTTTCTATTTATTTTATTTTATTCATTTCGTGCACCGTTTTGCGCGTAGTCGAAGAAGCGGTCGTCGTCGCCAACGAAGGAGAAGACCTTCAGAATAGCGCCGCGCACTTCATCGAAGAAGGAAAGTCTCCTTGACGCACATTCTGTAACACCCCGGTGCCAAACGCACCGCGAATGCTACCAAAAACCCTAAATAACAAACGACACCTCTACGAAAAGATTGAAACTGAATTTAATCTCTAAACTCTTAAACCGGCTTAAAACTAAGTCACCGAAATTTATAAAATTTCGCATGACCTCCTAGAACAGAGGACATCCACTCGTGCAGACATAAGAACAATAGCAATTATATAATAATATCATAAGCAACTAAAGGAACCGACCAAGCGCAAACATGGGTCATGGTGCCATCCAACCCCCATGACCCCAAGCAGTCACAAAATAACTCCCACAAATTACTTATTACAAAACATGAGCTCATTAAGTTTGAAAACACAAGGCTAAAATGAAACTAGGGTGATAAGCGTGACGTGCTACTACTCCCATCCCAATCTTGACTTGAGGAACCTACACACATTTACAATAAAGAAACGTGAGTCGAAGACTCGAGCAAGCACAACAAAGTAGCAATATCAATAAAAATTAACATGTGTAATTCATAAACATGCCCATATTTTGGAATACTAAATTAACACGATAACAAAAAGAAGAAATCACTATTAGTTACCTCATCAACTACCTTGTTCACGGATTTCACATACCTCATTAGACCACATGGAGCGAGTCCACGACTGATCCATTCTTAATCTGTAATATTACCCTCAACCCAAAGGTCATCCGCGCCATTCACCATCGACTTACTATGCAATGCATCCAACAAAACATATCTGAGGAAATTTGGCACACGACTTATTTAAACACTTTTGGGGAGTTACCTCCACACCTTACCATTCACCACAAGAGCCATTAAGTTATGTACAAAAGCTGAAATATACATCACCTGAGACATAAAATACAAAATCGCATAAGGCATCACACGAGATAGGAAAGTACAGAATCTGAATAATACATCACATGAGACATAAAATACAAAATCTGCATAAGGCATCACACGATAGGAAAGTACAGAATCTGAATAATACATCACACAGACATAAAAATACAAAATCTGCATAAGGCATCACACAGATAGGAAAGTACAGAATCTGAATAATACATCACACAGACATAAAAATACAAAATCTGCATAAGGCATCACACAGATAGGAAAGTACAGAATCTGAATAATACATCACACGGACATAAAATACAAAATCATAAGGCATCACACGATAGGAAAGTCTGAATCTGAATAATACATCACACGGACATAAAAATACAAAATCTACATAATCCATCACACTCCTACAATCATGTAATACACTCAAACCATTTGCATCGACTTTACTCGATTTCAAAACTCAAATTTCACTCCACGATATTCATACAACATAATTAGCAAAGCAAAGAAAAGAAATGCACTAATTCATCAATTCAAATTAATTTCCCCTATTTGGGTTGAATCCACGACTCGACCTCCAATTACCATAATCACCGTCCATATGACACACCTTTTACCACAACACTCATTATTAAAGATGCAATGCACATGAATGCTCATTTCCATGCACGCACTTAGAGTCTTCTTGAAAGTGCCCACCCGTCGGTGTGCACCCTCACGTCCCTTCCATCCCGTAGATGGAAGGTGCCTACTCTTCTTGTCTCGCTCCCATTCACCTCGATGAATGGGACTACGAAATAGGACTTTCGTGTTCACTACGTGTGAACACAGAGGACCACTGTCGAAATGGGTCGCCTCTTCCATCATGAATGCACAAATGCAATTAACATAAACCAATTTGCAAACTACATTCACTTCTCACATTTGCATAGCCATAGCTAAATACATGAACATCGCCCACTCCTCACATCCATAAATTACCATTCACATCCTCAACACTCATAATCGCAATTGCAACACTCAATAATCGCATTCTCAATACTCGTAATCACCGCTCAACATTCATATTCATACTCACATCACCATTACTCGAGTAATTACTAATTCCATCTATCTTGATCAAAAATCAATCCATTTTCGCAATCCAATTCCATACTTTCAAGATTCCCACTAGCCTATCAAACTAGTGAACGTAAATATGAAAGTAAGATTTAGCAAGACGTCATCACGGCATCTAGACGGAATTCATTAAACAGCGCTCATAGCATTCAATCCAGGGATGCAGCAAAATTTCATGACGGCAAGGTATATAAAGTTCACCAAACAAATCATAACACGTTCAAACAACGATACACTTGTATCAGATTACTTACCCCTTTTATCAAAAGATAATTAGCTTACTAGACATGCTTATAAACACGAATGCAACCATAGGGTAAGCATATACATAACACAAGCAAAGAACTAAACACCCTATAAGAGATATACGGGTTGCACTTGCCTTAAACCGCGGAAAGAATGGGAATATCGAGAAGTTGGCGCCTCCCTCGAAGCTACTCCTCCTGAAATTACATGGGCAACCTCAACTTTCCCATTCTAGATGGTTACAACAATAACACATGCAACACTGCTACCCCTTAGTGCAAAACAGCCCCCAAAATCTGCCGGGTGGAAATTCCGGACAGCAAGCGCTATAACTAGCTTAACTCCTAATTGGTCCAACCAAAAATGGGGTTCTTTAACTTAGTTAACTATAAGAGGCCAACCTACAACTACCTCGCAGCTACTCACGCGAGAGATGCCATGAAGGCCCCCAAAATCATACCCTAAAATTCAACCAAAAACTGAGCGTGCTGCAAATTCCCAACCGGGACAAAACTTCCAAATAGCGTAACTATTGATTGGCTCAACGGATTTTCGCGTTCTTATACTCGAAATGACCGCAAGGGAATGAACTACACAAATAATATAAACAAGCACTCTGCCAATGCACCCGCAGCTCCCAGATCGAAGATGAACACAGACTATACCAATCGCGACAAGAATTGGACAGCACTCGCTAAAATAGTCGTAACTTCCAAACCACTGAATGGAATTTAGCGATTTCAGTCTCTATTGAAAGGTGATTCAATTATCTACAACATTCGTTATAGCCAAACCCCCAGGAAACGTTTGCAGAATTTTCAATTAGCCGTCCAACCAGGGGGACAGAATTCAGCGGTCCTGGTAATTCCTCGGGAAAAACGTCCGGGTATTCACTGACCACTGGTACATCTCTTATACTGACGGTCTCCAGATTGTTTAATAACATCTGACCTTCTCGAACTGCCACTGCTTGAAATTCCACTTTTCTACCATCAGGGCTCTCAATAGACACAACTCTTCGCCCACAGTCTAATACAGCCTTATGCTTAGTCAACCAATCCATTCCCAGGATAACATCCAGGGTTTGGGTATCTAATATAATAAGGTTCGCTAGGAACTCTACCCCTTTTATTAATAACTTAATCCCAGAACAACCGACCTTAGAGCGGAGTTCTGATCCAGGGGATTGAACTAGAAGTGTACTTTTAAGGTTAACAATATCCAGATCATTTGTCACAGCAAAATCTCGAGAAACGAATGAATGTGAAGCTCCTGAATCAAATAATACTATAGCTGGCACTGAGTTGATAAGGAACTTACCGAGCACGACGTCTGTAGCATTCTGGACTTCGTCTGCGGAAATGTGATTAATCCTGCCTCGCGTGAATGCTTGCGGTGTAGCTCCGCTTGGGCAGGTCCTCGGCTTCCTCCACGGTAGGAGTTTTAGTGGCGTGTTCCCTAAGTTGAAGCGCACTGGTGTCACTCTTCCTTTCTTTGGGCACACATTGGCGAAATGCCCAGTCTCGTTGCAATTGTAGCAGCGTCTTCCTGACATCTGCTGATTTCCTCTGTTCTGATTAACAATTCTGACTGGGGTCTGGGGAGTTTGTCCTGCTGGCCTCGGCATCGGTGACGGTGTCCTGACATTGCTTCCTTGATGGAATCGAGAAAATTGCTGAGGTATCATCCTTGGTTTCTACTGGCCATGGCGTCCTCCCTGCTGTGCCATGCGGCGTTTGCGGTTATCATCAAGCTCTTTGCACTTATCTTCCAATATGAGCGCCTTATTAACCAGTTCTTGAAAATCAGGAAAGGTGTGGGTGATCAATCCCACCTGTAGACCAGTGTTAAGTCCCTTCATGAAACGGGATTGCCTGGCCTTATCGGTCGCTACGTCTTCGGGAGCGTAGCATGCAAGTTGAGTGAATTTATTCAGATAATCAGCCACTGTCTGGCCTCCTTGCTTCAGCGCTCTGAATTCCTCCTTTTTAAACTCCATGATACCCTCCGGCACATGGTATAGACGAAAAGCTATAGTGAATTCTTCCCAAGTAATTTCTGCGGGTTCTCTGCGATGCGTAGTAATTTTCCCACCATTCAATGCGGTTCCTCAAGTCGGTGAGAGGCGTAAAGCACCCTCTCATTTCCATCACATTGAGTTATATGCGTTTCCTCTCTATGGTTCTCAACCAATCATCGCCTCTAACGAGCTAGCATTGCTCGAGAAAGTAAGCGGACGTGTCCTCATAAATTCAGACGGTCTCGAGTAGGGCGTGGCACATTGTTAACAGCTTGGTTGTTGGCGACTGCTTGGGTGTTGATTTGTTGTACGGTTGCCATCATGGTCTGCATTAATTGAGTTTGAGCTGCAAGAAAGGCTCCCAGATTCTGCATGTCAACTGGCGGTGCTGCCTGTGGTGGTGGTGTACTGCTCTGACTGCCTCTGGGACGTGAACCACTGCCTCCGGCTCCGTTGTTGCGAGTGTTCACCATCTGCTGATTGCTTCGATGGTTTAGAGATAAGGGGGAAAAAGAAAATAGATACGTAGAAGAACTTATGGGGGAAACAGGTGTAACTTAAAACCCTTTTAAACATTAAAGCATAAATAATAGATAGGTATGGTTTCTTACATAGTCTAGGGACTATCTTTGTCTATGCAACCATGATATGATCACAACATCACTTCAAATAGTTCATTACAACATCGCACATCTAAGCTCGAAATTTAAAGACGCGACTCAAAAACAGTGAGTCTCAACATAAAGTCGACTACCACGACTCTGAAGAACTCACTCCTCCAACCATCCCGTGCGGCTCGCCAATCACGTACACAGGCGGGTGAGCTGGCATCGGGGCAAACTGATCCCCATGCCCTCCCACTGGTGCAGCTGGGGGCACCACAGGCTGCTGGTCCTCTGGCACGGGCTCCTGCTCCTCCGGCTCCTCCTCGTCCTCGTCGTCAAGCTCCATGACGGCCTCAGGCTCTCCGTGACCGTAGATAGCCTCCTCCAGCTCGGCGATCCTCTGAACGGCGTGCTCTCTGGTCTCTCGCAAGGCCACCTCGGTCTCCTCCAAGACGCGGTACACAGCCTGCAACTCCGTAGTCGTAGCGTCCATGACCTCCTCCTGAGCCGCGGCAAACCGGCCCAGGTGCGCGACGGCAGCGTCGTCCTCCAGCTCCAAGCGCGCCTGGAGGGGTCCTCCCACGTGCGGGTGCACACGGAAAGCAGTGTCCCACAGCTCGTAGCCGTAGTCCCTGCTAACCCGACGCAGCGCTACCCGGGCACACTCCTGTATGCCCGCCTCGTAGCTGGCTCGCTTCACCGCGAGGTGGAGCGGACGCCTGGCACGCGCGTGCTCCCGGGCATACAAGGTGAGGGTCGTCTCGTAGCCGCGGTTGATCCCGTTGACTATCCAGGTGCGGGATCGGTAGAGAGGGCGGTCGAAGCCTCCCAGCACCTGGAGCATCCTCCAAAGCTCCGCTGCGTAGCCTCCGTGACGCTCGCGCGAAAGAGTGAACCATCCGCATCTGCCAAAGCAACGCGTCAGTATTAAAATTTTAAAATAATACAAAAGTAATAGCAAAATACAGCATAGGTATGAAGTAAGGAAGAAGAGATGAGTCGAGATTTCATTGATTATTCTTGCCCAAATTTTATTCTTTAGAAATTAATTTGTATTCCTCTAAGACGGCCAGTCTAACTAGGGTCAAGTCCTACAGTTAGTATGGCTCTGATACCAACCCTGTCGGGACCCGAATCTGCAAATCTGGACCCTCTGTGTATTCTGTACTAGTCCAGGATCACGCTAGTACACACAGGATAAACAGGTTGAAGTACCACAATCATACACAATGAATTAATAATAAAGTACTTCAAACATGAATATAAGCGAGTTACAAGACCTTATGGTCACCTTACAATAATTAAGCCGCAGGAGCGATAAATATCAAAGTAGCACAAGTTCCATAGCGGAAGCAAAAGTGCGGTAATGGAACCCTCGAAACCACAGAACAACCGACGAGGCCAAACCCTAATCCTCGACCTTCGGTGAATTCCTCCTCCCAAGGCGGCATGACTTCTTCTTCGAGGTTTTTGTCGAAGCAAGGATGAGTATACAACGTACTCAACAAGTCATGCACAATGCGGTTCTATTACTACATGCATGGCTTATTCCAAAGAAAGGCTTCAATGGTTATTTTGCATAAGCGGCATTTCTTTTAACAGTAATCCTATTAGATTAAAAGCGGTAAAACCAATATTATTGATAATTAATTTGTCAATTCTTTTCGAGTTTGGCACAGCCCTAGTTCATTCATCGGTCTTTGGCACACAGCCACCCATTCCACATTTTATTTTTAAAAGTCTAACCCTTGACTGTAATCCCGAAGATTGTCCAATACCTCGGACGCGGCTATTCGAATAGATTTAACACACGCACTCTGCAGAGGCTGTACACTTTACCCACAGGATACGATCGCTCACCACACGGTGATTGATTGCAACAAAGTCTTTGGAGACTAACACTTAACGATGAACCTCCCGATGTGCCTTTCTAACACTTCCCTCACACGGAGCCAAAGTTTAGAAACAAAGTAAATCTGATTGGATGGGTACCAAGCCGTATACAGTGCGCTCCCCATACTGATTACATTTCTATGTAGCTGTCGCCCGAGGTGCCAAAGGAAAGATATTAGAAACCTACTAAACTAGGTCCGTCCCATTAGGACAAGTGGTTGTCTGAGAAACTTCAGATCAAAGGCTCGCAAGGTGAAGTCCTTAACTGTCCCGGGCAAGACATCCATTTTATAATTCACGGCACACAGCCTTAACCATCACAATACAACCCATTGCCACACAGGCCCACCTGGCACGAAGCCTTCTTGCCACTTGCCCCCTGTCCAAATCATTTCCCACCCCGGGTTTGCATTTATGCAACACATGCCAATGCCCACGTCATTGCACGAGTAGAACCACACAGGTCGCTACCCCCAATTCCATCTCATGACATCATCGCATTATTCCAAAATACGTTTCATAATTGTTTAGTCAATATTCTTTTGCCAATTTGAAAGTCATTTCACGCGTACAAGCATACTAAGCGACTAATCACGGTCTAGCCTCCGTGTTGGCTTTATAATAACAACCAACTCGAATTAATATCTTAAGTTGACAAGGATTGCGGGGCATACGATTAATATTAACAAGGTGGTATTAACAAGGTAGGGTATTATCTAAACTACCCAAGATTTATCAATGTCATTTTCTTAATGAATATAGCATGCATAGTTTAAATGAAAATACATTTTAAAAGGCTAGGGGCAATATGGTCAAAGCATGACTTGCCTTCGAATAGCAGTTGATTCTGGTCTGGCTCTTGTGACGGGTCCTTAAATTCTTCCCTGGCAACTTCCGGCAACTCGGAGTCTACTCGGAACAAACGTGCACACAATAAATATACTAAAACAGACAGCAATATCATCACTAAAATAAAATAAAAATCACCATTAAATAGTTTACATTTTTACAAATTTTTAGGAACTGGAATCACCCAATTCCGAGTAAAAATGCAAACGTTATAGCATTTGCAAGTTTCTAAAATTCAATTTAAAGAAAAAACGAATTTATTCTATTTATTTTCCTCTTGAAAAACCGGTTAAATCCTCACAGGCGACACGTGTCAAGACGGGGGACGCCATGTCGCTCTCGACCAGCGACCGTGGGCCCCGGATGACGCCATCTTGACGTCGGCGCCCACGGCCAAAGACACCGACAAGTGGGCGGTGAATGCGTGCTTGCCCCACTCAGCAATTGACACGCGGCACACATCCACAGGGCCACGCGGTCACCTACGCTCCCGCCCGTTGGATTCAAATCCAACGGTCGGTCGGCGCACGGTCGACCCATCCACGTGGCGACATCCACATCGCACATTTCAAATCCTACGGCTCAGATTCGGCTTGGCGAACGGCCTGACCTAGCGACAACGTGGACGCATCGGCGCGGTCGGATGAAGATCCAACGGCGGAGGCTTACCGAGCTGTTTCATATTCACCGCACCTACGCGGCTTAATCTCAGCCGCAAAACAAGAATCGAACGACCATTATCAAAACTTCTACGCAGCAGCTACGTGGATGCACCGGAGCGGTCGGATGAGATTCTAACGGTCATTTTTACTCGATAAAATCCCGATCTAGCGCTTCTGAGAGGAAAGAACATGTCATTACCTTGGTGCGTCGATGAAAATCCTCGACTACCGTTACAGGGAGTTTACTATTCACTAGCCTGCGTGGATGCACCGGAGCGGTCGGATGAGAATCTAACGGCGGAGGCTAACCGAAGCTACTTGAGTCTATGGCTACAGGAGAGGAGGCGTGGCGTTACCAGAGCCGAGCGATGGAGATCCGACGGTGGCGGTGAGTCGCGATGCTCGAAGAAGAGGCGGCGGTGCTTGTCGTCGGACTTGGAGAAGACGACGCAGCTGGTGGCGTTTCCGGACGTCTCCGGTGAGAAGAGGTACTCCACCCGACGCGTCTCGGCACGGCGGACTTGGGACAAGCTTCGGTTGCGGCGGAGTGTGAGGGATGATGGCGAAACTCAAGGAAGAACTGAGGAGAGGAGAGTAGCTACTTCGGCGAGCTCGAGCGAGGTCTACGGTGGATGGCAGAGCTCGAGCGAATTGGCAAAATGGACGGAGCGAAGTGCTGCATGCGATGGGTTTTATCTCCCGCTCGGACAAGCCTCGAGTTGCGCGCAAAATCTCTGACAAGATCCACGGCGGCCTACCGGCGTCGGCGGTGCACAGTCGCGCCCTCCCGATATGCACAGTCACATCCCACCGTCCGATCACGATCCGACGGTGCGGAAAAGATAATGGTTCGACGATACGGTGACACGCGGCAAAATCCTAACGGCTATTTACTGAGATCCGACGATCCACGCGATAAGGCAACGCGGCTCATCCACGACCGCTCGATCGGGATCGCACGGCTAGGAATCAGCGGCGTTAGGGTTTTCGAAGACGAGCACGATGTTAGGCTCGGCGAAACTTGTAGCTAGCGATTTTCCCGCTTTTCTCAATAAAAATAATTACGAAATTCAAAGTAATTAATTAGGGCACTAAAAATACTCGAAAAAGTCTAGAAAAATTCCAGAAAATATTTAGAGCATTTTGAGCCTAAATAAAATATTTTTATTTATTTTGATAAATACCTTTTCGATATTTAATTATTCAAGAGAGGATAATCTAAATTAATTCCAATTAAATCCAATAATTCCCCAAAATTCAGATAAATTCAATTAAATGCAAATAAATGTTAATTAATTCACAAAAATTTAAATAACTCCAAAATTAAAATTAGGTCAAATTTGGATGTTACATGTATTCTCATTTCTTTCAGGATTTTGCAAAACCGAATAAGATTCAAACATTTGTAACTTTTGAATTTTCCAACCAAATTGAATGAAACAAAATTATAAAATCATCTAAAATCAAGTGATTTTATAATATGCAATAATATTTTGAAAATGATCTCTGGTTGAATTTGAAATTTAAATTTAAAAGGAAGACATAAAGAAAGACTATACATAAAATTTTAGAAACAACCTCAGAATTCAATAAAACCAATTTTAATGAAAGTATTATGCCACCAGAAACTCAAATATATAAAAATATTGGAATTTCATCTTTATTTGAATCATTTACTATTAAAGGTTATTTTCAATGCAGTAAGAACTCAAAAATGAATAAATTATGCAAAAGAAATCTAAAATAAATAAAAATGATTTCAAAACACTGGTATGTTAGTGGGATACCTAAATTTGCCAAGATGATTAAGAAATAAACTTGATTTGATTAGCTTTAAAAATAGAATATGACCCAAGTATGGAAAATGTGTATATATATGCATAGAAAATCAAATAGTTGAAATATGGATCAAATGGACTCAAAACTTGGTAAAACCAATTTGATTACACTCCAGATGTCACAAGGATACCAAATATGAAAAAGTATTTAGATTTCGACATAAGTTGCAACATATGTTCAATAGTCAAAATTCCAATACTTGTATAGTCCTAATAGTTATAACTTGCATAAATGAAATATAAATTTGATGAAACTAAATCCTAAAACCTTGAAAAGTGATAACCTTTTTGGTTATGTAGAAACCCTTCATATCTATGCAATATTAAAAAAAGTCCACATTAGGCCCTAATGATCACTTATATGAAAAACATCTCGGATATGAGCAAAATATCATGGAATTAATGTTAAAACAATCTTAAGGACATCCCCTACTAATGTATGAAAAATGAGTAAATAATCATGTATAGTGTAGTCGCAAACTTAAAACGAAATCCAATTCTTTATAAAGTCAACTTTATGACCATTTAAGCCTTTTAAAGACTCATAAAATATCTCTTCTAAATGCAAATTCTATACTGATTAGCCTACAAATTATGTTTAGGATATATACTACCATAATCTGAAAAATATTCTTTTTACAACTTGCTTTTCATATTAATCGTGCTAGTGCAATAACCCTAAGTGATATGGTCATCGGAAACATATTATATGAATAGTGGAGCTTAAGAAACCTTTAGTTAATGTTCTTGTGTTGCAAGAATCATTGTATAACCATATAAATGCAGCTAGTAGCCTTAATTTGTAGATACTAACATGTATAAATCACTTTGCATGCAAAACACACAGGACTAAGTGTTAATCATGCACTTCACCTTACTCATCCGATTCCTTATAACATAAACCTTAATACCATATAAGCTATTTTAGCAGTGAATATAATGTCATGTCCAAATCCTAAAATTTATGAAATTAGCTTAGGAATGTTCCCCAAAATAGATTCTACCCTATTCTAAAGAAATAATCTCATTTCGTCATGCTTTGCATATGAATCCTGTTAGCAAAATAACCTTAAGTATTATGGTTTCTAGACTTAATAATATGAATAAGAAAACTTAGCAATAATGAAGAAATCTATAGTCAAGATACTTGTATCATCAGAACCTTCTTAAAAATCATGTATATATATGATCAGTAAACTAACTTAATAGATTTAACATTTTCGAAACCGCTTTTTATGCAAAATCAATTAAGGATTAAGTACTATTCATTCACATCATACAACAAAGTGATTAATGATTTAACTCCATTATTCCAAATAAATTTTGCATCTTGAATTTGAAATTATAATTATAAAAGTACATAATTTAGCCTCTTGAATTCGTAAAACAAAAATGGATAATCTATAAAGGAAACCGTTCATTGCTCAACTTGAAGGCTAATAACGATATGAATGCTTAATCAATTAAAACATGAGAATGTGGAATCATTATATCCAAACCCTAAAATATTCCTATTTTCTACAGTGAGTTTTTGTTTGGTTTTCTATCTGTTCTTTTTGCCCTTATTGAAGTATGTTATTTGCTATATTTCCGTTGAACGATGTGTAGAACCCAACGTCGCTGATTCCGTTGTCAACTATGTCAGCTGCGATCTCGACTTTGCCAAAAGCAATGATTAAACAAGGCAAACACCCCTTTGATCATATTGATCCCAGTATTTAATTTTCATTTTGTTTATCAAATTGTTTCATGCATATGCTTATTTTCTGCAAATTCGCTATTTTGAGGTTTTGGTAGATATACCTGTTGTCTCATAAAACGTCCTTGATAAGTATGGACATGAAACCTTGATAACCATAGATTAAGAATATATATTACTTAATGTCATCATGGGTATATGCGATTACATATTATTCATGCTTAACTATGTTTTAGAATCAACGAGGTAGATGATCAGATCAAATATGTTTCTTGATGATCAGATCAACATAGTATTTTGATTAAAAACCCAAAATAAAACTATGGTTTTGACGCGGGTGATTATTGGCAATAGCTGGATGTGCTGAGGGATTTGCACGTAGTGTAGGGTGAAGTATCGCCCGTGTCGGATTAAGGACCAAACAATGGGACGCTATTGATATAAGAAATCCATAAAACCACAAGTGCTGGAATGGGGCAGCCTTAACCTATTAAGTTACATAGATTTAGCTTTGCACATTGGAAGGCTGAAGTAGTACATGCTCTCCCTTCAAGGTTTGCTCAACGGGGTGCCCACACTGAGGTGTTGGGAGCAACACTTGCCAATACAACAGCGTACGCCATGCTATATTGAGTTTCATCATTTTTATGCTCTGAGTTCTTCTGCCATAGTATGGTTTAAACGTCCTAGTGCTAGTGCAAAGTTAAGTCTAGGTAATGTAACGGTTATGTCATGGCTCTCTGCGGCACACCAAAGAATGTGTACTAATGATCTACATAAAGAGTAAGTCATGTCTTATGGGTAAAGTTGTATACCTCTACAGAGTGTAAATCTAATCGATTAGCCATGCCCATGGTCATAAGCACTTGGTGAAGTCATTCCAATGTTAGATTTTGGTATTTTCTAAAAATGGGTTTTGGTTTGAAACTTGATAGAACTGGAGTGCCCGATCTTTCGGTGAGTGGGATAATTTCGATTTGTGGAGGAGGTGACTCTCGCAATCCGACTACGAACGAACAGGTCGTGGCGCCTTAGCAATCGCAGAACCAACTCCGAGCGGTTATTGACCCGTCTTTGGTGGCGAATCAACTTTGAACACGAGGTTCTATTCTGCGAGCAATCGAAGAAACAAGCAAGAACAAGATGAAGGCGAATGAATATCAATCACTCACGAATTGGGGTTCACAATGGCTGTCCACAGGTGGCCGTTGAGCACAAGCTGCGATCTGAGTTGTTTGCACGATGGCTAAACTTATCAAAAAAACCCGCCAAAGGAGGCGGCGACTAGCTAAGTAGGGGAGGAGGTGGGCGTTGACTGCCCACAAGGCAGAAACAGCGCCCAATCAGCCACGCCATCTCCTTGATCCTCATTCCTTATTTAGGTGGCGCAGCACCATCTTGGTTATTTCTTTCCAAACTAAAATAGATAGGTGGCGCAGACACCTAGACTTTATTCAGGCAGGTTCATCATGATAGATGGCGCATGCACTTAGGAAACTTCGGTCCTTCATTCTTGAGAATCATCACGAAGTTTAATTCACGTGCACGAGCTCGAGTGAGTGGTCTGGTGGCGCTGTCTTTGGTTTAGTTGGAGTAGCCGTTCCTTTGTCGGGGTTGATGTCCTCATCATCCTCCCTTCTTGAATCAAGTCGTCCTCGACGGCGGCTCCTCATCCTCGCCGCATATGGTTTCAAATCGCAACATTAAAACTAGAGGAAACACCATATTCTGCGAGCGGGTCAAGTACATAAGCATTATCATTAATTTTCGTTAACACCTTGAATGGACCCGGCTGACGTGGCATCGGCTTGAACTGCGCAAAGTAGGAAAGCGATCCTGCGCAAATGCAACCGAGACCAAGTCACGGTTCAAAAGTAACAAGTTTACGTCCTTATTACCAACGGCCGATTGTTAGCATTAGTGTGCGCGATGTTACTGCTGCGTCGCTCATGGATGTCAACATGTGTTTAACACGTGCAAAAGCATCTACATGTGGGCGTCCAAAGGATCAAGGGTCGACAAGTCAATTGGCGCCCTTGGAATGTAACCATCGGGTGTTTTTGGCGTCGTGTCGTCGGCTCGTTTTAGCGTCGTCGGACTCGTCGTCTTGCGTCGTTGTTCACGGCCTCCACGTCACCGACCATCGTGTGCTCGGCCTTTGCGCCGCCGAACCGCACCGCCGCCCTTGGATGCCGCCACTGTCGCCTTGCCCCAGCGCCATAGCGCCAGCCGCTTACCAGCGCCTTGGCCGTCATGTTGGCGCCAGGTGCACCACCGCCGGATTCATTGCCCCCACCACCGTCGTCGCGCCGCCGCCCCTCCTGTGGCCGTGAGCCATTTCCCTTGGCGATGCCATTTCCTTGTCCCACCCTCCATGGCCTTCTCTGTACACAGGCAAATAGAGAAGAAGCACATGAGCATATGACGCGTGGGGTCCACATGGAAGAGAGATAACAAACCAGAAAATGGAGAAAAGAAAAGATCGAAAAGAATATTCTCGGATTTTCTATTTTCCCAATCCGATATAATTCAAATAATTGTTTCTCCTCCGTCGTAACTCGAATCGAGTGATTCAAATTGCTAAATTCATTTAAATTCATCTTCTATCTGCCAGTATTTTTATTATAATTTTTAGTTTCTATTTATTTTATTTTATTCATTTAGGTACCGTTTTGCGTAGTCGAAGAAAGCGATTAAATAAATGCATACGAAGGAGAAGACCTTGAGAATAGCGCCAAGCACTTCATCGAAGAAGGAAAGTCTCCTTGACGCACATTACAGTAACACCCGGTGCCAAACGCACGCTAATGCTACCAAAAACCCTAAATAACAAACGACACCTCTCTGAAAAGATTGAAACTGAATTTAATCTCTAAACTCTTAAACCGGCTTAAAACTAAGTCACCGAATTTATAAAATTTCGCATGACCTCCTAGAACAGAGGACATCCACTCGTGAGACATAAGAACAATAGCAATTATATAATAATATCATAAGCAACTAAAGGAACCAAGCGCAAACATGGGTCATGGTGCCATCCAACCCCATGACCCCAGCGGTCACAAAATAACTCCCACAAATTACTTATTACAAAACATGAGCTCATTAAGTTTGAAAACACAAGGCTAAAATGAAACTAGGGTGATAAGTCGTGACGTGCTACTACTCCCATCCCACATCTTGACTTGAGGAACCTACACACATTTACAATAAAAAAACGTGAGTCGAAGACTAAAGCAAGCACAACAAAGTAGCAATATCAATAAAAATTAACATGTGTAATTCATAAACATGCCCATATTTTGGAATACTAAATTAACACGTATAACAAAAAGAAGAAATCACTATTAGTTACCTCATCAACTACCTTGTTCACGGTTTCACATACCTCATTAGACCACATGGAGCGAGTCCACGACTGATCCATTCTTAATCTGTAATATTACCCTCAACCCAAAGGTCATCATTGCCATTCACCATCGACTTACTATGCAATGCATCCAACAAAACATATCTGAGAAATTTGGCACACGACTTATTTAAACACTTTTGGGGAGTTACCTCCACACCTTACCATTCACCACAAGAGCCATTAAGTTATGTACAAAAGCTGAAATATACATCACACAGACATAAAAATACAAAATCTGCATAAGGCATCACACGATAGGAAAGTCTGAAATCTGAATAATACATCACACGACATAAAAATACAAAATCTGCATAAGGCATCACACGATAGGAAAGTACGAATCTGAATAATACATCACCTGGACATAAAATACAAAATCTGCATAAGGCATCTCACAGATAGGAAAGTCTGAGAATCTGAATAATACATCACACGTACATAAAATACAAAATCTGCATAAGGCATCACACGAGATAGGAAAGTCTGAGAATCTGAATAATACATCACCACAGGACATAAAAATACAAAATCTGCATAAGGCATCACACAGATAGGAAAGTACAGAATCTGAATAATACATCACACAGACATAAAAATACAAAATCTACATAATCCATCACACTCCTACAATCATGTAATACACTCAAACCATTTGCATCGACTTTACTCGATTTCAAAACTCAAATTTCACTCCACGATATTCATACAACATAATTAGCAAAGCAAAGAAAAGAAATGCACTAATTCATCAATTCAAATTAATTTCCCCTATTTGGGTTGAATCCACGACTCGACCTCCAATTACCATAATCACCGTCCATATGACACACCTTTTACCACAACACTCATTATTAAAGATGCAATGCACATGAATGCTCATTTCCATGCACGTACCGGTACTGCCGAGTGCCCACCCGTCGGTGTGCACCCTCACGTCCCTTCCATCCCGTAGATGGAAGGTGCCTACTCTTACTGTCTCGCTCCCATTCACCTCGATGAATGGGACTACGAGGTAGGACTTTCGTGTTCACTACGTGTGAACACAGAGGACCGCATCAGAATGGGTCGCCTCTTCCATCATGAATGCACAAATGCAATTAACATAAACCAATTTGCAAACTACATTCACTTCTCACATTTGCATAGCCATAGCTAAATACATGAACATCAGCCACTCCTCACATCCATAAATTACCATTCACATCCTCAACACTCATAATCGCAATTGCAACACTCAATAATCGCATTCTCAATACTCGTAATCACATTCAACATTCATATTCATACTCACATCACCATTACTCGAGTAATTACTAATTCCATCTATCTTGATCAAAAATCAATCCATTTTAGCAATCCAATTCCATACTTTCAAGATTCCCACTAGCCTATCAAACTAGTGAGCGTAAATATGAAAGTAAGATTTAGCAAGACGTCATCACGGCATCTAGGCGAATTCATTAAACAGCGCTCATAGCATTCAATCCAGGATGCAGCAAAATTTCATAATGACAAGGTATATAAAGTTCACCAAACAAATCATAACACGTTCAAACAACGATACACTTGTATCGGATTACTTACCCTTTTATCAAAAGATAATTAGCTTACTAGACATGCTTATAAACACGAATGCAACCATAGGGTAAGCATATACATAACACAAGCAAAGAACTAAACACCCTATAAGAGATATCTGGGTTGCACTTGCCTTAAACCGCGGAAAGAATGGGAATATCGAGAAGTTGGCGCCTCCTCGAAGCTACTCCTCCTGAAATTACATGGGCAACCTCAACTTTCCCATTCTAGATGGTTACAACAATAACACATGCAACATTTGCTACCCCTTAGTGCAAAACAGCCCCCAAAATCTGCGGGTGGAAATTCCGGACAGCAAGCGCTATAACTAGCTTAACTCCTAATTGGTCCAACCAAAAATGGGGTTCTTTAACTTAGTTAACTATAAGAGGCCAACCTACAACTACCTCGCAGCTACTCACGCGAGAGATGCCATGAAGGCCCCCAAAATCATACCCTAAAATTCAACCGAAAAACTGAGCGTGCTGCAAATTCCCAACTTCGGGACAAAACTTCCAAATAGCGTAACTATTGATTGGCTCAACGGATTTTCGCGTTCTTATACTCGAAATGACCGCAAGGGAATGAACTACACAAATAATATAAACAAGCACTCTGCCAATGCACCCGCAGCTCCCAGATCGAAGATGAACACAGACTATACCAATCGCGACAAGAATTGGACAGCACTCGCTAAAATAGTCGTAACTTCCAAACCACTGAACGGAATTTAGCGATTTCAGTCTCTATTGAAAGGTGATTCAATTATCTACAACATTCGTTATAGCCAAACCCCCAGGAAACGTTTGCAGAATTTTCAATTAGCCGTCCAACCAGGGGGACAGAATTCAGCTCAAGCAGGAATCTCCAAAAACACTCTAGACTCCAAATCCCTCAACTCAATGCATCTCAAATACAAGGATCCTAGCTGGGCATTAGATCAAACACCTTACATGCAAGAAATAAAATTCCCCAAAGACCTAGGGTTTACCTCAAATCTGACTCAAGGAGGAAAGGGAGGGAGGAGCCGAGGTAGGGCTGCCATGGGGAGGTTGCAGCCGGCCGGGGCGGCTCGCCGCCGAGGCGCCGGAGCAGCCAGGGCTCGCTTTGAGCCACTGCTGCCCTTCTTGCTTCTGCTGCACGCTTGGTGCCCTTCTTCTTTCTGCAGCTTAGGCTGCTTCTTGGTTGCTACTGAGTCAAGAGGGGCGCATGGAAGAGGCGTGACGAGGGAGCTTGGCCATGGGGATTGCAGCGCCAGAGGGAGTCGGCCATGGGCTGCAGGAGCAGGAGGAAGAAGACATGCGGTGGGACTTTGGGAAAAAAAAGTGGCTGCCACCAAGGATTCTCAACCACACAATAAAAGAAAGAGAGAGAGAGTTAGGTGAGAGATGTTAGGTGAAAAATTCCCAAACAACCCTCCTAAAACAAAAATCAACTTTTAACCAAAAGCACGACCCAAAAATTAATTCTTGGCGCGATAAGACAAATGACAGGATAAATAACTTGCCGAGAACTAAGCGGCTCAAGAAAACAACCATTCCGATAAATATTTCACGGAAAAACTCAAAACCTTTAATAAATCTGCGGCGACAAAACTTTTCTCGGAAGAAATCCTTGAATCAAAAATGAAGACAACTCGGCGAAACTCGGAAAACGATTTAGCGGTATTACACTCTTCCCCTTTTACGAATTCGACCTCGAATTACGAACACCTAAGAACTCCAACAAGAACAACAGAATCGTGATAAAGTGAAAACATCCAAAAAGAACAAGGTTGCGAACTTCCCACACACGACTCCAAAACTCGAGTCACCTCCTTTCCACTTGAAATTCACATCTCCCTAAGCGAGGCGCTATTAGACCCGAAGCAGAGTACCACAATTCCCAAATCATACCAAACTACACTTGGTTCTTTTTCTTAAGAGGATATCGTCTTCACATTCATTCACTCACATAATCAAACCCAAGAATATAAATCCTTACTATACTCAACACGACACTACGAACAATCACAATCTTTAACTCCAGCTAGAATGCAAAAGAGATACAATTCTCTTTAAATAAATAAACCACATACATCACCTTGGAGAAAATTTAACAAAAACTCATGATCGCTCTATTTCCTTTCCTAAGCCAAATCGCAAAGGCAAATTCAAATCTCGAACATCTCAAGAACCTCTCACCTTGAGCCCTAAGGTGGAAAGCTTCACAACAACGAATCACCCGATCAAAAAGCAACACAACACACTAATTCCAAAACCACACTTGAGAATAGCAAAAGCGATCCACGAAATCCAACATTTTCCATTACATCTATTTATTTCCTTTAAATGGCAGGTGCAAAACTATCATCACACTAGTCCACAAGTACGCGTTTCTTCTTCCTCATAATCTTTCATCCACTAACTCCACCACTTGGCGAAACACAACTCGAAGGTAACTTCAATTGCACACCAATGAATGCCTTTAAACAAAAGGCATACATCCAAATGATTACACTAACAACTCAATTCCCTAGGTATGAATACCTAAGCCCATCTTACATCCCATTATCTCTAAAATTCTTGCACCTCTAACAATATAGGTTTCAAAGTTCACACTTAGCGCCTTTGGGAAGCCCCGACAAGACTTAGCAAGAATTTCATAACCACTCCTCCTTGGACCACTTTCTCGAATTTATCCTTTCGACTAATGACATCGCGTTCGAAATGTTATCACCAACATTAAACAAATTCTCCCTCAAAGAACTCATCGAAGAAAACCAGGTTAAAATTTTATCCCAAATTAACCCACTATCCAAAATTCCTATCCGTCAACCAAATGACGAACACAAAGATCAACTACCTCGATTCCAATGATTTAGACAATCGAACCCCATCACTTATTTAACAAGTTCCTCACCCAACTTGTTATTACTTCTTTGACACAATCATTTATAATCTTACGCAAACTTTATTTCAGATCTTCACTTATATCCGTGGATCACCATGACCCACAAACTACTTCTTGCCATCTATCCAATTAGGGTCGATCACCTTAACCCAACAACACAAACATCTACTAATCTTCTACGGAAGATCATCAATCACCACAACTTACTCTAACTGTCGAATTTTCCTTTCTAGAAAAGCCAGCGAAAACTTCCAAAGAAGCTCAATTCTCAAAAGACTTAGAAAATGACAGGGCTCAAGCCATGTCATTCAACAAAACTCCAAACCAATTATCAAACTCCAAAATTCCACGAAGGAAAGGAGTAACACCAATAAATTCACGAAAAGGAAAAGAGAATCGATCGAATAACACTTTTCCTTTAAAGCCCCAAATCCAAAACTTCATCTTGGAAAACGACAACACGAAGAAATCCATGTCTTTCTCCTCAAAGCAACCAAAAGGGGCAACACAAAACTCTCTTATTTGCCTTAAATCCAAAAAGACCAAGAAAGACAAAATTCAAATACGCACTCCAACAACTCTCCGGTTATGGCGAAACACAAGAACTCTCCTTCGGTGCTGGCTCTAAACTGCCGCACCATCAACCACAGCCACACGACAAGGCCGAACCCTTCGGCACAAAGAGTCCCGCTGGACTCCACTAATCAATCTACCATTTCATGAACATAGCCATAAATAATACCATAGTCTTAACAAGACTAACATATAACATATTAACAAGTAACAATATAACATAAATCTCAAAAGAACATTGTAAAACAATACAACGATATCCCATCCCTTTCCTATAGTGCATCAGTGTGTGTCAAATTATAAATTATTTAACCATTCTACGTTAGGTTTTATGGTTATTGCCCTGGGGCCACATTTTAAAGGTTCAACCTAAACCATGTTCCTGCCTTCACACTGCAAAATTTTAATTCATTCTAGAATTAATCACTTCATTCAAACACCACGGACCTGAAGCCCGCTCTGATACCAACTGTAACACCCCGGTGCCAAACGCACCGCGAATGCTACCAAAAACCCTAAATAACAAACGACACCTCTACGAAAAGATTGAAACTGAATTTAATCTCTAAACTCTTAAACCGGCTTAAAACTAAGTCACCGAAATTTATAAAATTTCGGCATGACCTCCCTAGAACAGAGGACATCCACTCAGTAGACATAAGAACAATAGCAATTATATAATAATATCATAAGCAACTAAAGGAACCGACCAAGCGCAAACATGGGTCATGGTGCCATCCAACCCCCATGACCCCAAGCAGTCACAAAATAACTCCCACAAATTACTTATTACAAAACATGAGCTCATTAAGTTTGAAAACACAAGGCTAAAATGAAACTAGGGTGATAAGCGTGACGTGCTACTACTCCCATCCCAAAGATCTTGACTTGAGGAACCTACACACATTTACAATAAAAAAACGTGAGTCGAAGACTCAAAAAGCACAACAAAGTAGCAATATCAATAAAAATTAACATGTGTAATTCATAAACAAGCCCATATTTTGGAATACTAAATTAACACGATAACAAAAAGAAGAAATCACTATTGGTTACCTCATCAACTACCTTGTTCACGGATTTCACATACCTCATTAAACCACATGGAACGAGTCCACGACCTGATCCATTCTTAATCCTGTAATTTTACCCTCAACCCAAAGGTCATCCGCTGCCATTTACCATCAGCTTACTATGCAATACATCCAACAAAACATATACGAGGAAATTTGGCACGCAACTTATTTAAACACTTTTGGGGGAGTTACCTCCACACCTTACCATTCACCACAAGAGACATTAAGTTATGTACAAAAGCTGAATAATACATCACACAGACATAAAAATACAAAATCTGCATAAGGCATCACACAGATAGGAAAGTACAGAATCTGAATAATACATCACACAGACATAAAAATACAAAATCTGCATAAGGCATCACACAGATAGGAAAGTACAGAATCTGAATAATACATCACACAGACATAAAAATACAAAATCTGCATAATCCATCACACTCCTACAATCATGTAATACACTCAAACCATTTGCATCGACTTTACTCGATTTCAAAACTCAAATTTCACTCCACGATATTCATACAACATAATTAGCAAAGCAAAGAAAAGAAATGCACTAATTCATCAATTCAAATTAATTTCCCCTATTTGGGTTGAATCCACGACTCGACCTCCAATTACCATAATCCCCGTCCATATGACACACATTTTACCACAACACTCATTATTAAAGATGCAATGCACATGAATGCTCATTTCCATGCACGTCTGCAGATCTGCTGAGAGTGCCCACCGTCGGTGTGCACCCTCACGTCCCTTCCATCCCGTAGATGGAAGGTGCCTACTCTTCTTGTCTCGCTCCCATTCACCTCGATGAATGGGACTACGAAATAGGACTTTCGTGTTCACTACGTGTGAACACAGAGGACCGCATCAGAATGGGTCGCCTCTTCCATCATGAATGCACAAATGCAATTAACATAAACCAATTTGCAAACTACATTCACTTCTCACATTTGCATAGCCATAGCTAAATACATGAACATCAGCCACTCCTCACATCCATAAATTACCATTCACATCCTCAACACTCATAATCGCAATTGCAACACTCAATAATCGCATTCTCAATACTCGTAATCACCTGTTCAACATTCATATTCATACTCACATCACCATTACTCGAGTAATTACTAATTCCATCTATCTTGATCAAAAATCAATCCATTTTCGCAATCCAATTCCATACTTTCAGTATTCCCACTAGCCTATCAAACTAGTGAACGTAAATATGAAAGTAAGATTTAGCAAGACGTCATCATGGCATCTAGACGGAATTCATTAAACAGCGCTCATAGCATTCAATCCAGGGATGCAGCAAAATTTCATGACGGCAAGGTATATAAAGTTCACCAAACAAATCATAACACGTTCAAACAACGATACACTTGTATCAGATTACTTACCCCTTTTATCAAAAGATAATTAGCTTACTAGACATGCTTATAAACACGAATGCAACCATAGGGTAAGCATATACATAACACAAGCAAAGAACTAAACACCCTATAAGAGATATACGGGTTGCACTTACCTTAAACCACGGAAAGAATGGGAATATCGAGAAGTTGGCGCCTCCTCGGCTACTCCTCCTAAAATAACATGGGCAACCTCAACTTTCCCATTCTAGATGGTTACAACAATAACACATGCAACACTGCTACCCCTTAGTGCAAAACAGCCCCCAAAATCTGCCGGGTGGAAATTCCGGACAGCAAGCGCTATAACTAGCTTAACTCCTAATTGGTCCAACCAAAAATAGGGTTCTTTAACCTTAGTTAACTATAAGAGGCCAACCTACAACTACCTCGCAGCTACTCACGCGAGAGATGCCATGAAGGCCCCAAAATCATACCCTAAAATTCAACCGAAAAACTGAGCTTGCTGCAAATTCCCAACTTCGGGACAAAACTTCCAAATAGCGTAACTATTGATTGGCTCAACGGATGTTCGCGTTCTTATACTCGAAACAACCGCAAGGGAATGAACTACACGAATAATATAAACAAGCACTCTGCCAACGCACCCGCAGCTCCCAGATCGAAGATGAACACAGACTATACCAATCGCGACAAGAATTGGACAGCACTCGCTAAAATAGTCATAACTTCCAAACCGCTGAACGGAATTTAGCGATTTTAGTCTCCATTGAAAGGTAATTCAATTATCTACAACATTCGTTATAGACAAACCCCCAGGAAATATTTGCAGAATTTTCAATTAGCCGTCCAACCAGGGGGATAGAATTCAGCTCAAGCAGGAATCTCCAAAAACACTCTAGACTCCAAATCCCTCAACTCAATGCATCTCAAATACAAGGATCCTAGCTGGGCATTAGATCAAACACCTTACATGGAAGAAATAAAATTCTCCAAAGACCTAGGGTTTACCTCAAATCTGACTCAAGGAGGAAAGGGAGGGAGGAGCCGAGGTAGGGCTGCCATGGGGAGGTTGCAGCTGGCCGGGCGGCTTCGCCGCCCGACCAGGCCGAGCAGCCAGGGCTCGCTTGTGCCATGTTGCCCTTCTTTGCTGCAGCACGCTGCTTGCTCTTCTTCTTCTTGGTTGTTCTTCTTAGAGTCAAGAGGGAGGAGCATGGAAGAAGCGACGCGGGGAGCTCGGCCATGGGGATTGCAGGCGCCGGGAGGAGTCGACCATGGGCTGCAGGAGCCGGGAGGAAGAAGACATCTGGTGGGACTTTGGGAAAAAAAGTGGCGCCACCAAGGATTCTCAACCACACAATAAAAGAAAGAGAGAGAGGGAGAGAGAAAGAGAGGTTAGGTGATGGGGGAAAAATTCCCAAACAACCCCTCCTAAAACAAAAATCCAACTTTTAACCAAAAGCACGACCCAAAAATTTAATTCTTGGCGCGATAAGACAAATGCAGGATAAATAACTTGCATGAGAACTAAGCGGCTCGGAGAAAACAACCATTCCGATAAATATTTCACGGAAAAACTCAAAACCTTTAATAAACTGCGAGCGACAAAACTTTTCTCCAGAAGAAATCCTTGAATCAAAAAATGAAGACAACTCCGGCCAGAAACTCAGGAAAACGATTTAGCGGTATTACACACATTGATCCCATTGTTTGCAATTGTTTTATAAAATATTTACAACTTGCATGGCTATTTATATAAAATGATGATGTTAAAATATAGGATGTTAGTTATACCCATTTCCGAAATAACATCCTTGTTGTGTGATTACCATGCCTTTGTAACCTTAAGATTTAATCATGAAATCATGTATTATGTGATTAACCTTGTTTAGTACAATAGACTGTGCTTAGGATTGATGTTGATCAAACTGCCTATGGTGGGATAAATTCTAAAATGTTGTTGAAATGTGTTTTATCGAAACAATAGCAACGTGATTGCTGCTGTGATTGTAAAATAAAAATAAAATAAAAATGGTTTGGATTGGGGCGGAATGGTTTGTCGGGCGGGTGCGGATGGAGCACTAATTTTGATTTGTGAAAGCCGCCCTAATCAACTTAAGGATCGACGCTTATGACTGTCCATTCTAAGCATTACCGTGCAACCACATGTCTATAATGGGTACGACCTGGCTGAATAATTTGTAGAAACCTAACTTAGACTCGCCAGTTAGTGGAATGTGGGTGCCGGATGGAGGCAAGTCGTATTTCCCACACGGCGCAAGAGGGGGCTTCTGTACTGGGTGGATGGAACCCTAACAGCGGTGAAACCTCAACGGGTGGGTCGGGTTAGGCGTATACATTGTAAAGGCCTTGTCATGATCTCTCTGCCGGCACACCAAAGGAAGTGTGTTCGTAGCGCTTGGCATTAAAGAGATGATCATGTCTTGTGGGTAAAGCTGTACACCTCTGCAGAGTTAAAATTATTCGAATAGCCGTACCTACGGTCAATGGCAAAGCGAAGAATGCTTTCATACTGGTAGACTTGGTTTTGGTTTTAAAAATAACTGATGTTTTGGGATTCGGGAGTGGATACAACTCTCGGATGTTTATTTGGCGGATTGAGCCATTCAGGTAGATGGAAACTATTTTGATCATGACAGGTAGAGTCATGAGTTGGTTTACCTTAATCTTTTAAATGTGGCGGATAGAGCCTTTATACTAGTGATGGTGGATAGAATCTTCACTAGAATATTAAATAATTCAATTGTTAAATAATTGTTTAAAATGTGCTTTGTGAAAATTATTATTAAGTATGGTTTGATGAAACTTGGCTTTATGCAAAAGAACCCTATTAAGCCTTTTCTTGGAAAGCCCTACATGTTGCATTTTCCCAGACTTGCGGAGTACGTTTATACTCACATGCTACACAAAATTTTGTTATCAGAGAATTACCAAGATGCAGTCGAAGACAATGAGTTCTATGTCGAGGAGTTCGTTGAAGATCGCCAAGATAACTAAGCGTGCGCTCCTAGTAGTCGCCTGTGGTGTCTTTTGGGTTTTACCTCTTTGTTATTTATTTCCGCTGCTGTGAACTCTGGTCATGTAACCAGGAGATGTAATAAATAGCCATGTGGCTGGTACTTTATATTTATGCTATTACTTCGTTCTGTTCTGGTTATGTATATCACTGTTTCACTGTGTGTACTAGCAACTGATCTAGGACTAGTACAGAAATACACAGGAGATTCCGGATAGCCGATCCGGGGTCTCACAGTTACAATGTTTATCTTTTGAACCAAATCAACAGGGTGTCTCAATTTATCATCTTTCTTTAGAAATTCATAATGCCAACGTAACAATTTTATCTTTTTCGGATTTGCAAACAACCGCTCCAAACGGGGAATAATAGGCAAATACCACAATACCTTAACCGGTGCCCTTTTGTTCACATGTTCATCGTTGTCGGCTTGGCTCTTACGCTTCTTGCAATTATGCTTCTCCTTTTGTTTGTATCGAGGTACACCACAAACTGAACAAACATGCAATTCCTTATATGTGTTCCGGTACAATATGCAATTATTCAGATATGCATGTATCCTTTCTATTTCTATTCCTATAGTATATAGTAACTCTTTGCTTCATAAATGCTTGATAGCAACTTGTTTCCCTCCAGAAGTACATCCGATAGAAAAACTAAAATTACATTAATTGAAACTTGTATCTGTCCAACGGTGTTTTACCTTCAGTTCGAACAATGCAAGGATTGAACACAACTTGGTGTATTCCGCTTTTCAACTCGAGAATAATGCTTTGGCATCGTCTTCCATCAAGCTTTTAATTTTTTCAAACTCTCTTTTCATATAATTTCCTTTCACATCCTACAACATTTGCTCTAAATTGTTTTCTTCAAATATATCACGCTCTAACTCCTAATCGGTTTCCAACATGTCTTCGTTACATACCAGACAGGTACTACTTTGTCTCCCCATGATAGATCCAACAAGTGTAATTCCTCACGAAGTCACATCGAATCAAGTGGTCTTTAATTTAAACTGAGTTATTAAATCTCCTGAGATTGGTGCAATCAAAGTAAAGACAATATATAAGTTTACACCCCTCTTCACCATATCTTCTTCTGTAATTCTTTTGAACTCCTTAACACCCCTTTGAAATTCAGCACTCACACAGCTTTCCTGATACATCCATTCTTCATGGTCCATCTGCTTAATTAAACTATGCACAATAAATTAAGAAAAAACTAAAGCGACAGATAGCTATTTCAAATATTAAGATATTATTTAATTACCTTTGCAAAATAAAGGGCAGGTTCCAAGATATATAATTCTACCCCAATATCTTCTTCTCTAGTTAAGAGCTTTCAATTCTTTAGTTAGGAGATATACATTTAAAACATCAACAATGATGTCGAAATACTTAATATAGTAAGCTTGCAATTCTTTTGACTTTAATGAAAGAAAATAAGGGTGGAAGTATTAACAAAGTTGATGAATTGATTGATCTTTAATAAACATCTATCTATTGACCAACTAAGTACGTACCAATGATAACTCCTAATATCTAATTAGGTCAGGTCATAATCTCATTCGAGGATATGTGATTCAGACAAGTTTCTAAGCTGTTGTATAACTCTAGAGAAAAATTCCACAGCATATCTCATTGTTCTCCAAATACAGGTATCAACAACAAGTTAAGAAGGTGTGAATTCTTGAACTGTCCAAAAAAACCTGCACAATTCGAGACTGCTTATTTATAAATATGCTATTTCAACATAATTATAGACAAGTACCCTTGAACGGAAGACGTAGGTTACATAACCTAAACTCTAATATTAATCATATTATAGCAATAATAATGACATGCATGTAACACATTCACCAAATCAAAATCGAATTTCCTAGTGCAAAATTGAAGGGAATTGAAGTAATGCTCACCTTTTGAAGAAACCCACAAATAAGGGAAAATTAAGGGGAAATCTCCTCAAACTAGACCTTCAATTTTACCCTCTTAACACCTATCCTTAATGATTTCATAATTTCTCACCCAAGTATTGGTTTCAACCAAAGTATGTTGTGTTTTTTTTTGATGGCAGTAGTTGTTTTGCCTCTAGAACAACAACAGAGGAAAGTTCAGCCTGGGGTATATAAAACCTAGCAAGGCACATCATAATCATTTCCCACTTAAGAACCGATTGTGATGTCTATATCATATCACAATCAGTTTCCACCTAAGAACCGATTGTAATGTGCCTAATATTACATCACAATCGGTTCTCATGTTAGAATCAATTATGATGATTCCTAGCCAATTGTTTCACACCCGCTAAATCATCTATCGCAATCAGTTTTTTCCTGCAATATTAGAAACCAATCTAAATGAAGCGATAGTGTTGTACTGTTCTGCAGTAGTGACATATAAAATTTGACGAACATTAGCAACACATTGTTAGGTGCTAGTTAGGACATACTATCTAGAAGAGTTTTCCTTGGTTATTATCAGTCCAATAATATATATGAGTCGTTCCATCAAGTTATGATACACGCAACTCTCAGATAGGCATATATAGCGCACAAGCATACATGAGAGGAAAAAGAAAAAAAAAACACAGATCGATCGATGTCAATGCATGATACACTCAAGATGCAGAATACACTGATCTACACGCGTCCATCCGTACATCGATCGATCGATGGATCCTACGTACGTACAAATGGACAAGTCGACGAGTTGTGTCATCGAGAAAAAGCATCCGGTGCCGGCCGGCGAGAGATCTAGGGATCAGCCGATCAGCCGGCGCCGCCGCCCGTCATCGCCGCCGGTGGAACCTTTGGTATGCCTTGCTTCTGCAGCTCTGACATGACGCTGTCCAGCGACGGGGGCTTCAGCCCGAGGGGAAGCGGGAGCCATGGCTGCACCAAAACGTCTCCAATGGCTGCGTCGATGCTCTCTTTCGACTGCAGCAAAGAAGTCACCAACAATAAAAATAGTGTGGGTTGATTGGGTCACACTTCTCCAGTATTAATCAAGGATTGGCAGAGTTTATATATATGCTTCTTGTTTGCTCGCGTGATTAATGTATGCAGTGTGAAGATCGATGGACGTAGAGCCATGCATACTGGGTGGGCGTCGAGCTGAAGCTGCAAACCGGCGAGCTTACTGCTCTGCGGCGGCGGGATCGGTCTATACGTGGGAAGCGGCACCATCCCCGGCACCGGCGGCGCAGGAGACATTTGCAACTACACACGCGCACACAGAATGACAGAATCACTCAGTCACACCAATATCACACCTTGGAACCAAATTAAGCAATGACTAGTTCACTGCTGCATATGTTCGACTACACAATTACACATGCATAATGCAACTTTGTATTATAGTATATACATGTAAGTTAAGGACTAGTTTACCATGGCAGCAGGAGGCATCGGCGGCGCCGGAATACAGGGCGTCCCTTGTGTCACTGCCTGCAGGCCCCGCTTCCTCGCCGCCTGCGGAGAAAACGGTAAATTAACTAACTGTTTATGAGTCACGCATACATACAGCCAAACTGGCAAAGTGGGTACGTGAATGGCGGAAAGCAGGAGGGACGTCACATGCATGCGAGAAGAGGAGAGGAGGGGCTTATTATCACGCACGTTATACTGCTGGTGCCAGTACGCGGGATCCAGCGGCGGCTGGTGCGCCCAAGCCGGCAGCGGCTGCGGCGGCACTAGGTGCCGCGGCCAGACGGGCAGCATGGGCGGCGCCGCCGTGGCAGCCTCGACTGCGGTGGGGTGGCCCCATACGTGCAGAGGCCGGCAGAACGGCGGCGGGGGCTGCACCATCGCGGCGGCAGCGTGCGGGAACCCGATGGTCGCCACGACCCACGGGCCTGCTGCAACGTCCTTCCTCGGCCCGCCGGCCACCTGCCCTCCCGTGCCAGCCGCGTATATCTGCCGCTTCTGCGTCCAGCTCGCCGCCTCCGCCTCCCTCGCCATGAGGTGCTTCCTGTGTGACCGGTACTTCTGCATGCGCACGAGCAAAAATAAATAAATGAATCATTAGCGCAACAAATGCAACCTCTTTCAGACTGAAACCTTCACTCTGATCGTAACAATATTATGCCCTATTCGGACTAAGGTACGTCTAAGGAAATTCCGCAGGAATTGCTCTATTTCCTACGAAATTTCTACATTACTGTAAGTCTGCATGCTCTCTCCATCCCTGCGCTTAAAACGCACAGTAATTTTCAAGGAATTTCGCAAGAAACAGAACCATTCGTGTCGGATTCATGCATGTTTAACTTGATAAGGTCTTCTGTTTATTTTTGTAAGACGTGGTCTGACACGGTAGATGTGTGTGCCGGGTGGGTTGTTGCATAAGCTGTTGCGCGTTCGCCTAGCTACAGATCTGGAGGTGGCAAAGCACGCGGCCGCGCTGAATAGGCCGGGGACAGGCGCTGTGTTCGGCTGTTTCTGGCGTGGTGTCTGAGTCTGTACCGCTTGGCGCGTCCCCGTTGCACGGTTTGAGCAAAGGAATGTATCCAAGGGGCCAATTTTGCTGCCATGGATGCATGGCGTACGTACTACTGGCAAGCAGCAGCTGCTGCACATATATATGCCACTTGTTTGAATGCTAGCTTTCTTACTTTTACAGATTTACCAGCTTGCCTAGCTATTCGCTTTGCTTCGGCGGAACCTGGTAAAAAAAAAAGACTTCACATGCATGGTGGTAGTATGTAGTGATAAGACACTTTTTACCATTTATAGATCTACTAAAATATACATTGAGATAGTACTAAAAGTCATAAAAATTCAGAAGAGGGACGTACCAAGATATACAAGGGTTTAAGGGTAATTTGCTATCTTCTAAAGATAACAGAAACTCTAGTACTGAACTGCTGTACAAGTCCAGCGTTACCTCTGGTACTTAAGCTATGTCGAGGCACTAGTGGATAAATTGGTGCAAACTAGTCCATTGAATTAGCACTATATATCTATATATACTTCGTTAATTTAAAACCTGTGCAGCACTTCCTTTTTAGGGGTCTATTTCGAACGCGAAAATTTTAGTTTGCTCGCATGAAAATCTTGAGGCCAGAGATGCACACGATCGAGGTGGTGCTTACCTGCAGATGGCTGGCGATGTTGTGGCGGGTGAGGCAATCGATGCCCATGAGCACCAGGATCTGTGACGGCACGGCCTTGTCGATCCCCAGCTGCTCCACCGCCTGCACGAACCGCCGGTGCAACTCCGGCGTCCAATCCACCTGCAATCCATCAATTACACACACACACACATCTGAGAACACACGATGCATACATACACAATCCTAGAGCCGTAAAAACCTTAGATTTCATCCTAGACTAGATAGGTACGACACAGTTGCGAGGCACGCAAGTAGACAACAGGGACAAGACTGTGCTACTTGCACCTAAATAAAGGAGCAAAGATCAGTTAATACTGTTGCTCTACTATCTACTACATGCTTCCCGTGACGCCCTCCGAAGATCCAGCTATCATATTGCCTTATCTATCCATCCATCTGAAAAGCCACACGGGGATTTCCGTGGCATATTCATTGCCGCGCAGGAACATTTCGGTGTAAAGCTCCACACGTCGTCCGTACCAGCACCAGAGCAACAGCACCTCGACACGGCCGGCCAATGGCTGTAACCATGGAGGGGCTCGTGGTGCTAGGTGCCTAGGTCTCATATAGATTCTCTCGTGAGACGACGTACGTGGTGGCAGAAGCAGCAGCTAGCTACTGCTAATTTTTATGTTCAGCGCTAGCTAGATCTACTGGCAGACGTCGTGATAAAGATTATGTCAGAACGCCAGAGCGTGAACTGTTGTATTAATTCCTAGACCAATTCCTATTATAGGTGAATTGTGATGTACAGATTTGACTGAAGAATTATACTTTCTCTTTCTTTTCTTTTCTTTTCTTTTCTTGAGCTCATGCTGTGGTGTTTAATTATAGAGATTTTACGGTGAATAACATAGATAGTAAGCAGTAGGAGAAATCAAATATAACCATTCATTTCTTAATGGTATTTTAGACTTTTCCGATCCATTCATAAGGGTATTTTAGGTTTCTCTTAATTCGTTCACAGTTTTGGTTTCACCGAATACCTAGTGATCTTCAAAGGCCTCTTATCTATTCATCCGCCATTTATCAAGATCACAGGACGTGTTTTACCGTAGAGAATAAATAGTTTGACGGAATTTTTTATCTTTTTATCCCTCTCTGAATTTTACTACCAATACTATAGGTGGTATAACTAGATCTAAATTGATTTCAACTATTAGATTCAAAGGAATAGACAGCTTGTATTGATTTTAATCCAGTATAAAAGAGCTCTAATTATACTCCATGGTTGCAGTCTGGCTATGCATCTAGGGCTAGTATGTAAGTTTGAAAGACTTTTTATCATCTTGAAAGGTAACAAAGTATACATTGAATTGGTACCAAGAGCTACAAAAATTTTAAAGATGGAGGTACTAGAGTTTAAGAGTAATTTGATGGTATCTCAGGGTACCTCCCATAAAAACGCTACAATTCTGTAGTACCTTCACCCTGCGCTTGCCCTGGGAGTTCCTGGCCGACGCCGATGACGACGGCTTCCTCTTGCTGCGCCCCTCGGCCGACGCCGACGACTTGGTGTCGAACCAGGCCGCCGCGGAATCCTCCGTCGTCTCCGCGCTCAAAACCTCATCCCCGTTGCTCTTCACATCTTTCTCTTCCGACAACCCCTTCTGGTTCTTCTCTTCTAGTAATTCCTTCTCGCCTTCCCTCACATCCGGAGTCCTCGCCAAGGCGCCGGCGTCGTCACGGGCTCCGCAACCGTCCTCTCGCTCTGCCAGGCTCACCGTCGGCTCGTCTGGGGAGGAGAAATCGGCGAGGAACTCGATCGGGTCGACCTCGAGGTCGGGGAGGATGTCCCCGTCGGCGTCGAAGAACGGGACGTCGCAGCTGAAGTCGATGTAGTTGAGCACGTTGTCGTCGATGATGAAGTCGTCGTCGTCGGTGGACGAAGCGGCCGGGAACCCGACATGGTGGTCGCCGACGACCACCCGCTGATCCTCCTTAGGGCTTCGCAGCGTGGACACCTCAAGCATCCCAATCGCTGCGTGTCCCACAAGACCAGTAGCTGAGCAAGGACTACCAATATCTATATCAAAAACTACTATAAATCTAGCTTGGTAGCGATTGATTCAGCTGTTATATCTACAGGCTAGCCACTCGATTATGCTGTAATTATAGGCAAATTAAGTTGGGTTTGGCGTGAGGTCAAGGTGGACAGGTAGGCTATTAATTAGTATAGGTATTGCATGGGCAGCAAGCTCTCTAATGGAGAGATCTCTCTAATGGATAGGAAGAAGGGATGAGAGAGAGAGGGGGGGTGGGGGGAGGTGAGGGCAATGGACTAGACAAGTTTGGTGGTGATTTTGGAGTATTAGAGAGTTAGGAGGAAGCATGTCCACCACAAGTCCACAAACCTCCTTGAGATTTCTCTCTCTACACCTGCTTTATAGGGTTCTTTCTGTGGTCTCTCTCTCCCATTGCAATGTACATTGTACACCGACTGCCAGCGCTAGTATAGCATTTGACACTACGGCTCCGCGGCGTTTATCTGGTTTGCGATATCTTTCAGTGAGCTGCCGACTGAATTTGACCAACTTGCCAGAGAAAATAATTCTGATGTGCATGTCTGTTGTTAGGCAATTTGTAGCCCACAAGATTCTACATCTTGTTACTGCTCAATGCTCATCATTGTTAAGTACGGCGACGGTATATTTTAATGAGCTCCGGTTCTGCGTTCTTGCATTGAAAGTATTTCATCTAAAGCACTGCTGGAAATTAAAGCTACCGTAATCTAACATATATACCGACAACGCACCTCGACGAGCACTCTTGGCTACAAGCGCTATTGCAATTGCAACGGTCCGTTTGTGCTCCGAAATTCGTGTGGCTCCTTCACACACACACTATGCATCACACAAGAGCATCCCCTTACCAAGGGATGTAAACGGAACAGAAATGATCGTAAATGGTTATTCCGTTTCCGTTTTCACATCTTTTATCGGTAACGAAAACAAAATTGAAAACCCCGAAAACGGATACAGAAACGGATGCTGAACGGAACTAAGTGGATACAGAAACAAAAGTGGAAGATTATTACACAAGAACATAGCACATGATCACACATACATGACCGTAAAAGCAATGTAATTCATTCCACTTCCAAAGCGGATACAAGAACAATGTTATGTTCACCGATATCACTAGGAAGTTTTTTCTCAAGTTTGTCAGCTGAAGGCTCGCTATTTGTACCACAGATTAGACCATCATGTCATCTTCCATATCATTATCATCGATATCCTCTTGCTCCTCCAACTATAAAGGTGTAACACCCTAAAATTTACATATTATTCTTCAATGTTCATTAATGATTTTTTGAGATTTATCCTAGATTTTCTGGAGTTTATAAATGCCATTATGCAATTTTTATATTTATATAATTAATTTATTTGTGAAAAATGAAATCAAAAGTATGCTAGAAATAATTTTCCTAGGTTCAAAATATTCCAAAGTATTTTAAAGAATTTTTTTTAGAATTTTTGAACTCTATTTGATATTTTCTATAAAGCCATTTGTTTTATTCCGAAAATAATTGTAAATTTTCCATTCTCCTTTTTGGGCCAAGTGGGCTAAGTTTTTTATGGAATTTCTAGTTTCACTTATATGGAATTTTCATTTTTGTTTCCGTTTCCATTGAAAATAGCTCTCCTATTTTCGTTTCTGACAAAAAATTTTCGTTTCCGTTTCCATACCAATATTTTCTGCTTCTGTTTTTTAAAAAGGCTTCTGTTTTTGTTTTTCTTTGAAATAGTTAGAAATTCCGTTTCTGGTTTCATTCCTACCCTTAGCACATAGGGTTGCTAATGAGTTCTATTGGACGATGTTCTACTAGAGGTAGTTTATAGTGTATATATATAGGGAGTGGAAAACCATGGATCATGCATGCCAGGTAGAGATGAAAACGGATCGGATAGTTTCCGACTGATCTGGATATTTTCGGATATGGATTTTGTCGGATCGGATATTTGTTGGATAGTATAGATCGGATACAGATATGGATTTTTTTTTGTCGGATACAAATATAGATTCGATAGCTTATTATCCATCGAATAGGGATACGGATTCGGATAATTCAGATATTGATAGGTCGAATATCCGGATATACATGTGGGCTGCACCAAAACTACTCTTTTGGCTTAAAAAGGTTTCTTAATTTTAGAATTATTTTCTAATTTAATTAATTCATAAATCAAGTTTCAATTATTAAAATTAGCAAAGCAACTCCAAAAATTATGAATTTTTTTTGGAGAAAGTTCCAAAAATAATATAACTTTTAAAAATTATTTTAAACATTTTTATATTTTAAATTTTCAAAAAATTCAAAACTCCTATTCTTAATAGGAAAGTATTTTTAAAAAGTAGCTAAAAATATATAAAACTCATAAATACATAATTTATCATTTTAAACATAATTCAATAAAGAATATAAATCTTGAGTCATTACACGTAAGTGTTATATACTTTTCTATAGGCGTGATATCTAAGTATTATTAAACTTTTTCTCTGAGCAAGGATTACCTTTATTTTGTGTTTTGATCTACGTGTATGATGAACTAATCGTATGTGTGTGATAAACTAAGTCTTATATAATTTTGTTTGCAACATAATATCTAACTATTGTCTAAGTGAATGAAAATGCTTATATTTGTTTCAATTTTCAATAATGTTTTGATCAAATCAACTCGTTATATGTTTTCGTTGATTTTTTTTGTACAATCTAAGGGGTTATCATGTTTCAATAAATATTTGAAACCGTATCTAATTCGATTCGTATTCGATATGTATCAGTATTCGACATTATCCGTATTCGTATTTGTATCCGGACTATCCGTATCCGTATTCACATCTAAGAAAAAATATAAAAACAAATATAATAAAACTATTTTCCATCCGTATCCTATCCGTTTTCACCCATTACCAGGGCATGGCATGTCTAATGCATGGTTCTCTAATGCTCCATCGTGGACAATCGTTGTAGCCATTGAAACTTTTTTCGGGAATAAACCAACACGCAAGGGACGAGGAACACAGAAACAATTGTAGACAACATTTTGGGTAGCAAATAATTTCGCTATATATGCTTTTGTACTACATAATATATATGCGCAAGACAAGATACTGGACAAATAAATAAACAAACTCAAGTTGTACGAGGAATTAATGCGATTCTGATAGGGAAAAAACATTCCTTTTGTACATGTGTCGATCGATCGATCTTCGTAGAGTTAGACACCGACTGCTTTATCGTTAGAATGATACATGATATTACTGAACACGTACTGGCGTCGATCAAAATCTGTTTATTACTCCCTCAAGTCACAAAAAAATATCATTTTAAATATTGACATGGTCTCCAAAATATAGTTTTAATTACTAATTTTTATTATTATGTATTTATAAAACCCAATAAAATTATATATAATATTACGAAAGTATATTGTTTTGAGACAATTTACCCATATGATTTTTATGTATCTAATTTAAATATTTAGAAAGATATTTACATTCAAAGTTTCGAAAGTTTGATTTTACCTATATTCAAAACGACAACTATTTATGACTAGAGGGAGTATTGACAAACTGCGATCAACGTCACACTTATTTTGATAGCCGCACGTGTTAAAAAATAATTATTGGATCAACCAAAATGGAAAGGAAATCGTGTTAGAAAGGAACAAAAGTTGTGTAGGAAATTCGTCGCCAAAAGAAAAGTTGAGTAGAAATAACCTAATTGTTAAGGGCATGCTTGGAATGCACGAACATTTCACACAAGTCTCACACGAAACAGTTTAATTCTTGTAGAAATAATTTTAAAAAAAATCTCATGTTCAAAATGAGTCATGTTACTGTTTTTCTCTCTCTTTTTTTGTCTTTCTGTCCAGATGAATCTTTATTGGTTTTCCTTTTCTTTTACAAGGGATTTTCCCTAACACACGTTAGTCAAACATTAACAGTTCCACAACATGGACTCAGGTCTTAATTACACACGTGGATGATCAAACGGCATCCACATCTATCTCTTACATAACAGTACAATATAGTACAAACGGATGACAGGTGGTCAACAAGGCACTACCCAACCACACACTGCCTAGAAGAAAGCCCGGCCCTCAATCAGGTAATAGTAATGTCACCTACAATTAATTAATAGAACATGTAACCTACTAAAACTCAAAAGATTAGAAAAGAGTAACAATAGGAATTTCCCAAGAATTTACAGAGATAGTCCAATTTTTACAGAAATAAAGTGTTGAAGGAATTGCTCAAGGACAAGACGCTATCACAAGAACAACACTCATCCTGTGTGATCCTCGAAGTCATGAGGGGAACTGCAACGAGTACGGAGGCTATTCAACACAGCGTCCTTGCCTAGTCCCTATGATAGGTGGGGCCCACCGATCTAAGAATATGCCTTCATCCCTATTATCACTCATCAAACAATCTCACGGTATAGTACAATGGATATCTTAATAAAAAAATCACTGACCAAGCACTACTGCCCATGGTTCAAAATTTCGGCGAAATTTCGCTTTTCGGGACATGCCGAATTTTGATATATCGACCGAATTTAAAATTTTAAAAAAATTTGATTTTACTACAGTAATTTCATAGCGAAATTTTGGGTTTTAAATCCGGATTTTAACTTTTTTGGACCGGAATTAGTCCAATAACCTCTAATAAAGTGATCTTACATGAAAATTTATTGAAAAACTAATTTTTTGAGATTTTTTAAAATTTAGACAGAAACACTGTCAGATTTTTATAAAATTTTACAAGCTTGATAATGATCTAAAAAATTTATGGTATCATACTTAGTAGTTTAGGATCATACATAAAAATTTTAAAAATAATTTAACATCATTTTTTATCTTTAAAAAATCAAAAACAGAATGGACATAATTGGGACAGTAAAATTGTTAGATTTTTCTAAATTTTCTCAAGTGTGATCATGATCTAAAATTTTTATGAAAGATTAATAATTTCCTCAGTACTATTCTATAAAATTTTAAAAAATTTCAAATTAATTTGTTTGCTCAATAAAATCTATCAATGTAATAAGCACTGAACTTAATTTGTTGTATTATATTTCAAAAATCAAACAGAGAAAGAACATAAATGGTATTGTACCTTATAAGAATTTTATAAATTCACTGGAGCATTATCATGATCCAAAATTTTTATGAGATATTAATCATTTCCTTTTCACTCTTATGTAAAATTTTCAAAAAATTTAAACCTTTTTTATTGCTAAAGTAAATCTATTATTGATCATCGGCCTTTTAATAGGATAGTAGCACTGTTTGAATTTTTAAAACTTCATGACACTTGATCATCATATTAAACTTTTATGAGAATATTATGTATGTATCAGGACTATCTAGAAAAATTTTCAAAATTTTATAACCTTGTTTGTTCTAATTTTCATTCGGATGAAACTTACCGCTCAGCGCTTTACCAAGACAGTACTAATATTTGATTTTTTAAAACTTCCTCACATTTTATCATAATCTGAAATTTTTATATAAATATCATGAATATTTCATAAATCTTCACAAAAAATTTCAAAATTTTCTAATGTTGTTTGTACTATTTTTCATCCCGTTCAAACTTGCCGATCAACGTTCCATCGGGACAGTACCAATATTTGAATTTTTTAAAAATCCACAGAACTGATAATTACCTGAAAATTTTATGAGAACATCTCTAATGTGTCATAAACCTACAAAAAAATTTCAAAATTTTTTGACATCGTTTGAACCAATTTTCAGTCAGTGCATTTTGTCCAAAATTTCGAGTAATTTCGGTGAAATTTCAAAAATTTCGGTGCCAAACAAACCGGATTTGAATTTTGCTTTTTGAATTTTGAATGTATTTCGGCCGAAAAACCAAAATTCGGCCAAAATTTCGGATTTCGGGAGGGTCTGAATTTTTTCACAAAACGAAAAGTTGAACCCTGCTACTACCATCTACACATTACAACTAATGTATTATGTATTATATGTACACATATTAGTTCTTCTGTTCATCAGACATTTTTAATGTCACACATGGACTTTATTTTCCAAGAGGTCACCCATCCTATTACTATTCTGCTTCAAGCACGCTTAACTTCAGAGCTTTTGTAAGATCCATTACTCTAATGGTGGTATGATATTATCTGATATATAATGTGTCCTTCCTCCTCTTAACCTCGTGAAGTACCCGAACATTGATTTTCAATTATTTCAAATTAGCAAACTATAAGGTAATTAGCAAAATTTAAAACTTTCAAATTTATTTTCCATACTTTTGACTATTAATTATGCTTGCAATATATGTGCCGTTACTATTAACGAAACTTGAAAAAACACCATAACTTTTGACTCGTACCTTCGATTTTAGTGTTCTTGTGCTTTCCGGAATCATCACATGATGAGCTCTCCGATTATATTCTTTTGGGCACCGATTCTAGTTTGTAAATATGACATCCGAATACTTTTGTTTAAATAGCCATAACTTTTGACTCATAACTCCGATCGGGGCGTTCTTTGGCTTGTTTGAAAGATAACAAAAAGTAGCACCCAAATTTCATAAGTGTGTCAAAATCAGATGGTTAGATCTTGATGGTTTGTGCAAGTGCATGCGCGGCGACGAAATTCCAAAAAAAAAAAGGTCGTTTAGGGCCTCAAAACAGCTTCCGAAGTTTTGATTCTGTTTTGACAGTTTTTTCAATTATTGCAAATGGAATTGGAATATTAGCTCCAATTATTTCAAATGTAATATTATTTAATTTCAACTCTTTCAAATTAGAAGGCATGAGAGGTAATTAGCAATATTTAACATTTTTTATTTTTATTATTTATGGCGGTTTCAAATTGAGAGTGAGGAAGAAGTTTAAATTGGGTCTTATTAGTACCGGTTGGAGGCACCAACCAGTTCTGATGCTCTAACATCGATCTTGGTTGGTACCTCAACGATACTAATAAGTGCCCTCTTTAATCTTAGGTTCATTACGAACCGTCTTGATGTAACATCATCGATGTCGGTTCGTGAACCTTGTACTTACTGAGCCCCTCATGACCAATGGCCGTTGAACCGGAATCATATAACTGTCGATCCGGTTTGAGCCTAACCGGCACTGATGGGCCGGTATCAAAAGCCAATTCTGTAGTAGTAATATTGTTTATTTCTTTGTAGAAGGGGCAATTTAGTCTTTTATACAAGCCCAAGATACTATAAATTCCTCGAGTATTCTCATTTGGGACTTAAGCTCTCTATAGTAATAAAAAAATATATTCAAACTAGTGAGCCATCGAGAGCCTACTCCCTAAATTAAAGAAAACCCACGTTGGCTCACCGATAGGAGTAGGATGGTTCTCTCGAACTCCCGAATTTATATAAATACACGTGTCATTTTTACTCTTGTGAACAATGACCCATCATACAGCCGACATTCTCCCTTACTTGTGTTTGGGTTCTACACCTATGACATCAAGAAAAAATTCAGCATTTTAAAACAGGACCTAGATCAAATTTGAAACGTGAAAGATAGTAGTGGCTACCTACACCATGCCGCAGAATTACACAAGCCGATCGATCGATGGATCTAACTAGTTCCGAGTGGAATATGCATCTGTTGCCAAGCCACTAGTCCACCTGCAAAGAACATTTGCGCTACTGTGTTTATGTGGCACAATATGCAGCTCACCACACAGTACTAAACATTGTGTTGGAAAACGATGACGATCACCGTAGATCAACTACAATACCCTAAAAGAACAGCAAGCATGAATAGGAAGTATACATAACATAAGGAGGCATGCAACAATGTTCTCGCTTTTAGATTGATTCTCTTGTATAAAAAGGGTGCCAAATATATAGTAGAAAGTAGCAAAAGATAGATTCGAATTCTCCTACAAGAAGATAAAGTCCAAACATATTTGAACAATTAGGACTCAAAGTCTAACTATATCTCAATACTCTCCTTGGGCGAATACCATGTAATACACATATCTCATTAAAAACTCCTCTCAAGAACCCAATGGAAAAAAGAGATGAAGAAAAGAGTACATTGCACTTGTACACCGGGTTGCACTAGTTGGCTCATTAAAAACCTTCATGTGAGAAAACCTCAGGAAAACTCACTAAAAGAAAAGGAGTACAATTTATAACCTTCTGGATTTAAATTAAGATCTTTGAGAATATAGTAAGGGTCATGGTTCAAGAATTTTACTCCCTTTGAGCTCTACATATCTCAAAATCGTCTCATTCCAATGCCACTCACACATCTTTGGAAAATAGATTTTAGCAAAGACTTGATGAATAAATCTGCTAGATTTTCATATGACTTAGTTTGCAGAATTTTTACATCATAATTCTTCTGGAGTTTACGAGAATAGAAAAGTTTATGAGCAATATGCTTCATAATATTGTTTTTTACATATCCCATTTGCATTTATCCAACACAAGTAGTATTATCTTATAGATAGTTATGGTTGTATCGATGGTATTAAGACCACGACTTTTGGATATGGTTAATCATATGTCTCAGCTAAACGCACTCACGTAAGGCTTCATATAAAGTAATAATCTCTAAGTGATTGGTAGAAGTAGCTACCAAGGTCTACTTAAAACACTACTACATAAATTGTCATCTGGGACATCAATTTTTTTCGTCATCTACATCGGTTTTGGTGGCGATACAAAGTTCTTAGATAGTGATGAGGAGTGGCTATTACGGTCGATTTCGCCCGATACAGATATACCGTTATCTTGGTCGGTTCAGTGCTTGAAACCGACTAAAAAGATAAATTATCTTTATTGGTTCCACGATTAGAATCGATAGAGAAGTCCTATTATTTCTATCGATTCTAAACTCCGAACAGATAGAGATAATACATAGATCTCTATCGGTTCGACTCTCAGAACCGATAGAGATAATATATGTATCTCTATCGGTTCATCATTCAGAGCCGATCTCTATCAGTTCTAAGCGTCGAATCGATAGAGATAAATCCACCCTGTCACTAGATCACACGGTACACATATATCACATTCATAGTACACATATCACTATATCACTATATCACATTCACAGTATCATACAATACACATACCACAGTATATAGAAAACAAATATACTTATTATTACACATATAACATTCATAGTATATAACACCTAGGATTACATAGACTAATTGGAATACTGCAGGCTCTTGGGAGATATCACGCTACTGCAAAATAGAAAGTGGTGCATTAATTAGGTTTTAAAATTTGTATATGTAAAAGGCTGAGTGTATTATGCATATAGATATGCTAGGGAAAAAGTCTGTGCTGCCGACCAGGATCATCATGTAGAAGCCGCACAGTTCATCACACCCCCTTTGGTGACACTGTGAACAAAGAAAATAAAATTAGAAGACGAAGAATAGATGTCAGGAAAAATCCTATGTTAGGCACTTATATCTTGTAGCGCCTCCACTCCAGTTGGTCACCTCGTTCATTGTTGTGTCGCCCTCCTTCGACAATGTAAGATAAGAAAGCCCTACATACAATGGCCAAAGATGTCATTTAGTCACAAAAAAGTGTTAGGTCAACAAAATGTACTTATCGCTGCAAAATAGGCTTGATCAAGTAATCCATCATTCTCTTCTCCAGTAAGTTAAATAAGTACACTTTGTTTTCACTTCGAACGATCACGAGTAGAACCCATTGATTCCTAATTATTAAATATATTCAGTGTAAGAATAAGTTCATATAAGATTTAAGTGTGTATAAATAATTGACAGGTAAAGTAATTAGAGTAGTAATTACCTCTCATGGTACGGGACGAGAATGAAGTCCTTTGTCGCCACAGCGAGCAATACCTACTTGAGGTAGTCAACAACGAAATCCGAATGATACTGTACCATGGTTGTAGAAATCAATTCGGGGTCGACGAACCCAACAGGGCGACACTGCGTCGTAGCTCGCTGCCTCATCATCATGTAAAACAAATCAATTGCTAAAAAACATAATCAAAATCCTATAACAATCATAGGTTTATCTTGTATAGTGTAATACTCGCAGCGTCCAGGTTCGTATAGTAGAAATATCGACGGCTTCCTTGTTGTATTAAAAAAACAAATCCTCGAAACTCACTGGGAATGCCCCATCCTCCTAGCGGTGGAATTGGCCCCCTCAATACCTCACATGGAAATCAGAGTGGCGCTCGGCGCCATATGCCTCTTTGGCGTTGTCAATGTACCATCTATAGAGTAAGCAAACGGCAAAGGATAGAGAATTCAATTGGTTGCTTGGGAGAAGGGATGTCCATGTATGTACCCCTTTTTTCAATGGGCTCGATCTATGGCCTTCTATTTTTCAGAGGACTAAATGGTGGTCTTCTGTATTTTAGGGGTCTATGTGTGTATGTGTGCGTATATTATATATACGTGTGTATATATATATATATATATATATATATATACACACATATACATATATATACACACACCCCTTAGCCACGAGCCTAAAGCAGTGAACCAGAACTTATTTTATGTAATGCTTTATTTAGAATCACAATTTAAAATGCAAATGTACAATCATATCACGATCAGATTGTCGACAACGAAATGAGCATTCCTAGTTAGGATCTCGATCTCCCTTGTAATAATCTTGTTTAATGGAAAATAATGCAGTAAACACTTCGATTTGCCCCGCGCGATCATATAATGAAGAATGTAATGAACCGTAGGAACCAACTGGTTTCCTGTGTAATTCCAGGTAAGTTGCTGTCAAGTGAGCATATTACCCAGCCGCCTTCGTCCAGTCAGTAACTCGGTATGAATAGTTTACGGGGGAGATACAGACAGAGAAAGAGACTCGTGAGTTGTCAGCAGCAGCCGAAGATCGAGCCAAAGATGGTGGGACAGCGACTGCATGAATCTCTCTCTCTCGTCCGGTACGAGTCTATCGTACTTTGGACTTAAACTGTGCTAAGCCGTGACGGCCTATCGTGCTTGCCATGCCGGGCGGATGGCTGCAGCTCACGCCCGATGAGTCAAGTAGCGGTCTATTCGCGTTCGTCTTACTTCGTATCATGTTGACCTAAGTCCGGCCCATTTATACTATTGTTATGAGAGAAAATGACCACGAATTGATTTCTTTCTTTATCTGTCTAGGATTTTCTCTAGTCGAAACAAAATCCTATTATATTTATTCTTCTCAATTTCCTTGATTTAGTTACTCCTTCCAGTCACATGCATGTAGCCATACATTTACTCTTTAATTTGCTCACCCACATATACAACGCATGCATGCATTCCCTTCCTTTTTTCCAGTCCATTCAGAGTTTTCTTCCTTTACTCCTTGATTTGCTCACCCACACATACAACGCATGCACACATAGGCTGTTTCAGACGTCTGCCCTATGCAACGAACTAAAGGTCGGGCGGGCGCCGTCGTCTTGATTAATGAGCTCGGCGCGGCGGACACCGTGGTGTGCCATTTCAACCATTTAGAACGATTCAAGTCTGCGGACCGTGGGTCAAACTGGACCGGACGTGCCTCGTGCTGGTCCAAAATGACCCGGCCCAATGTCGACCTAGAACCAAGGTCGAAAGGATTAAAAAAAGTCAGTCATTCACAACCACTGATAAAGGATTTCTCGAAAAGTTAAGGATTAGTAGAAAAAGAATGGATTGGATCTTATACATACACGAGGAAGGTAATAAAAAAAAGTTCTTCTTTCTTTTATCACTTAGATCGAAGTCGTACGAGATGAAAGTCTCATGCACGGTTTTGCATGAGAAAAAGAAGTGAGGAATTCTCTTTTCGACTTTGACTCCTCATTTCAGTCGTTGCTTTTCTTTCTATTACTTTGAAAGTAGCTGCTTCAGCTTCAGCCACGCGAGAAACAGCGACCGCATGAATCTCTCTCTCTGTTGACGAGTTGATGACGACGATAAAAGGTGAAGGCATGGATAATCTGCGGCGAGGAGCGCCGTATACACACATCTTGTCTTTTCCCATAATGTACATGCACATGTCTTCTTCTGCCCATTTTACGTGGTGGGCGTTGCTCCGTACGTGCGTCTTTTCTCCCCTTGGGGCCGCCGCGGCCCCCGCGCGCGCGTACATATTTCCGCTGTATTCTGCCAGAAAACGAGCAGGAACTGGCGGAGGTTCGGAACCATGCATGGCCGTCCGGCCGCCATCCGAGCGGCTCTCTTTCAAATCGATCAGCGCGGAACATCGGTCGATCCATCGGTGGCGCGTGCGCGCGCGCCCACGGGTTTAGCTAGCTGTTGCTGCTGCGACGTCAATGAAGGATGAACAATGGTGATCGATAGATGGCGCGAGACCGGCCGGGCAGATTCTCTAGCTGTTGGGTGCTGATCGACACTCTTGACGCCTTCGTACGTGGTACTGGTAGCCCGGCCGGTACACTTCTCGTGGCGTACGTGCATGATCTCCCCCTCTTTATTGGCTGTTTGCACATCACCACTCATCAATCAGCCCGTGTAATTTCTGACCGGATTGGTCGTATACTCGCTCTTGGTGTTTGAACTTTCCCCTCCAAGAAGTAAGCATCGTTTCTGGATGGCAACAAATCTGCTCCGGTCTCCGGGTCGTCGTAGCTGGAATACGTAAGTCAGCTGTTTCTAGTATCGCCTATGGCACGCTGATATGCACGCTACGTACGTACATACCACATACGGCCTAGCTACATGCCTAGATCCTATGGCCACATGCATGCCTGCTCCCTAGCTTCTATGATTTAGGAGTTTTATTATTATGGGGTCGACAAGCTTCCAGCACCAGAACAGTGGCCTGGAGTATCGTATATATCCCGGTACGTGTTTCAACTTTCAACCACGCTCAGAGCAAGGTCTGGTCCAACACACATGTGGGTGTTCCCGAATAAACCTGCCAAATAGCTTTTAATTGCAGTAAAAAAAATAGCTTTTAATTTGTAACCTTAATTACCATGCATGCATGGCAATCTCTAGCGTCAGATGTTCACAGTCCTTCGGTCACAAATAGTTATTTTTTTTATATCATCATAGTCTCCAAAACACATTTTTGACCACTAATTTCTATTGTAATACAGCTATGAAACCCAATAAAATTATATATTATGAAAGTATTTTCGAGGTAAATTTATACATATAATTTTTATATATCTAATTTAAATATTTTAAAAAACACTAACTGTTAAAATTTTAAAAATTTGACCATACATATATTAAAACAGTAACTATTTATAACAGGATGGAGTAACCTTAGCAACGCCTCCACATTGGGCAATTGAGCTACATGCTGCCATGCATCAAGATGCGGGCTTGCAGGTTATCATCTTATCATTGCGCGCGCGTAGGCTACAGGGGTGTTTGGTTTGTTATAAATTTAATTGCCGCACTTAAGTTAGATAAACTTTTCAAAGTCGCCATTTGATTCTTTCTACATCGTACGTAGTTTGATTTGGTCAGTATAAAATTAGACTTTTTACCATCTTTCGGGAGTACCAAAATTTATAGTGAGATAGTTCTAAGAGGTAGCAAAAGCACCCTTTAAATTTTTTGTACCTCTTCATACTAACTTAATGTAAATATTGATATTTTCTAAAGATGGTAAAAAGTTTTCTGTAAAATATGTTGTTTGTTATGTGCCTTTTTAAAAGGGAAAGTGTGGCAATGTACGGTAAGCACCTAACATTCCTATACCAGTCCTCTTTATTTATTTATTTTGGTGGTTGCGGATAAACTCGTGATCTTGTAAAATTCTTATTGAAGTATACTAGTACGTGCGTAATAAATAGATACTAGAATTTGAACACTGATAGATGAAGTGGTACACTCACAACTCCACGACCTTACTAAAAGGTGGTTCCCTAATATATAGTCCTCTTTTATGTGTTTTACGAATCAGTTCGTTCTATATAGAGTTCTGATAAAAGAGATGGAGAGCACAGATAGGAACGTTCGAGATTAGCTAGGAGATTAAGTGGGAAACGCAAGCTGATTTCATCCACACGAGGCCTTTCTATCCTACTCGGAGCACTAATCTGGTAATACGTACAAGACTGATTCAGGCCAAACCTGACTAAACTCACATGCAATATAATTCAACATGACAGTACGTACTTGAGCTAATCCTCAAACTAAACGTGTGTACAACACCTAGCTTTCGGCCGGCCTTATCGACTAGCTACGTAAAGAAAAACTGAGATGCATGACCCGTGTGACGAAGTTAATTATGGCTGAAAACTTCCCCCATGGATAAAGCAGCGACGGCCGGCGTACGTACATACATAGGACCTATTTGAGAAGTTATAGTTTTTTTCTAAAATATGCTTTTTAGTTTTCTAAACTAAAAAGCAGCTGTAGTTTTTTTATAAGAGATTATTTAACAAATAGCTAACTTCTCTTAGCAATAAATTGTTAAAACAGGTTCAGTTTAACTTTCAGTTTTTGGTTTTTACTAGTTACATATAAGACCTCTAGATTATACTAAAAATCACTTAAAACTCAGCTCTTTGTAGGTTTCTCACTTAAAACTCAGCTCTTTGTAGGTTTCTTAGCTTCTTGAAAGCTGAAGGCGATGATCCCTCGCTTGTCGCAGGGGGGGCCAAAAACGAAGACGACTACAGAAAAGACCGACGCGTGGAGCGCGCGCGCGCACCATGAGAAGGACGTGCTCGGCGTAAAACCGCGCATAGACAGCGTGTACGTACCATCCGAAAATTATCGTGGGCCCGACGGTGCTGGCCCGGCGCGTAGTTATCATCACTTTCCGCCTTGTTTCGTTTTTTTGGGCCTTTGGGGTTTGGGAATCTTTCGTTGTTGTGCAGAATCAGGGTCCGTCTTGGTGGGGTTAGCTAGCTAGGCCTTATGCAATCCACCGGGGGAAATAAAGCCTGGAAATTACTAGCTAGCTACGATGCCAGCCCAATTCGGCCGAGAACTCTTTTCTGAGAGGGAAATTAGAGGTGGGTAATTTTTAACCGAAACTCAAAAACCGAACGGAACCGAAATAACCGAAAAAGTCAGTTTTTTCGTTTTTGATTTTTATTCGGTTTTTATTTTGATATTATTCGGTTCTCGGTTCGGTTTTGTAAATTCGGAAACCGAACCAACCCGAAAAACCGAATCAATCTCCAAATCCAATCCAACCCCTTGCGCCTTTGCCCCCGAGGGGCTGAGATTGCTACTTCATTCTATTCCCCAATCCCCATTCCCTCACCCCTCAGCATCTCGCTTCTCCTGAGCACTTGGCGGCGCCTCGCAGCTCGCATCCCCCAAGCCCACGGTGGTGCTGACGCCTTGCATCCCTCGAGCGGCTAAGCCCTCGGCACCCATTTGCCCTCGCCGCCTTCACACAGTCACACCAACCTCTCCCCTTCACCTCAACGCAGACTCCTTGCATTCCACAGCACCAACGAAGGAGGTTAGTGGAGGCGACTAGATCCGGCCGTCGCGATGATGCGGCCTGGGCCGTGTCGGTCCTCAAGCGGAAGAGCTCGGTGGCGGCCAGATCTGGTATGTGGAGGTGGCACGGAGGCACTTGGCAACCAGATCCGGCCACGCTACCCCTCGACCGCCTCCTGGCTGCGCTCATCGCCAACGCCGAGCAGCTCGGGAAGAGCTTGGCACACACCACTATTCTATACCCCTGCGGCCTCGGCGGGCTCCTCAACATCGGTCTCATCCTGTCACCCATCTTGCCGTCACGCTGCAGAAAGAAGCTGGGAAGGACATCAAGGTAATGGTCTTTTGCAAATTGCAATGCACTGATGCTCGTAATCATGGTTTATTGTTTTTGTTTTGGTAAGCACGTGTGCAAATCGTAATCACGACGAGTTGTTTTGCAAAAATCTTGCATATCTAAAAATTTGATGAGGGAAACTAGGAGGTTTGTTCTGATCCCTTCAATATCTTGCTTGAATTTTGTTCTCTGTTTTGGAAGATGCAACTAACAAAGACTGAGGCTGAGACTGGATGCTTTGTGAAATTCGCTTTACTCAGAAACCGAATTAACCGAATCGAATTTGTTCGGTTAATTCAGTTCGGTTTTGAATTTTATTCGGTTCGGTTCGGTTTACAGTTCTCCAAAATCGATTTTTTTAAAACCGAATAAACCGAACCGATAAAACTGAATTAACCGAATACCCACCCCTAAGGGAAATCACTCTCGTGGCTTTGTGAACTAAGATGGATGGGAAAAGGCTATATAGCTAGATATGTTTGGCCTTTTCATTATTAGCAGTTGACTATGCATGAAGCTGGTGCAGTGCATGCGATGTAACACTGACAGTGGGGTTTCAAAAATCAAAGAAAATCATGATTTTTGATCGTATCAAACTGGTTCGATATTTGGAATTCCAATAAGTAAACTGATCTAATTTAAATATAAAAAATTTAAAAATTTTAGAAAAAATATCCAAATATTCCCTAAAATTAGTATTAATAGCTTTTTAACATTTGGATGAATTTTTTTTGAAAAACCAAATTTGGGAGACATTTTTGAGCAAATCTAAATTTACATAATAGAAAAAAAAAAAAAAAGGGGCAAAGCAGTCAGTAATTTTTGATTTAATTGAGCTACCAAATCGTGTTATAAATTTCTAAAATTTTTGTGTGAGGTACTGAGTAAATTTTAATGATTCTATAAAATTTTTAGATAATGTTCAGACCTATGGATTTTTGTAAAATTCTAATAGTGCTACTATCTTTGTCTTTGTATGTGCTCTTCTGTTTTTGATTTTCTTGGGGCACTAAATCAAGTCTAATATTTATAGAAATTTCACTATATGATCCTTGGACAATTTTTATGGTACTATTAAAATACCAGAGTATGATCAAGTTTGTAAATTTTTATAAAAATCTGACAGTATCTCTGTTCCTTTTCATTAATTGCTGCTTTTTATTTTTTAGAAGCAATAAATGAATTCAAAATTTATTGAAATTTCTCAGAGGTGTTTTATAGATTAATTAGGATTTATTCAAATTTTATGAATTTTTTTCCAATTTTTTGAATTTTTTCTAATTTTCCTTGAGTGTGTCAATTTTCAGTGTAAATAGGTTGAAAATCGAAAAAAACCAGTCAAAAACAAAGAAAACCGGTGGAAATTTGAAATTGAAAATTAGTTCTTGAGTGTGCCAATCTAGGTCAAAAATTGAACAAAACCGGTCGAAAATCGAGCTAAACCGGTCAAATCGGTCGATTTTCTTTTTTTCATCACTTTTTGACTGCCGAATTCAAGAGGTTTGACTTTGCAAACTGTTCGGCTCCTATTAATTTTTGAAAAAAATCGATGCCAAGGAGAGCTCAAATTTCCATCCCAGTTCAGTACTATTAACCCTGGTTGATGACATCTCATCTCATGATCCTGTCCTAGGGAAAACCAAATTCTTGTTATAAAACGTAATCGTTCACCCATGATCAATCAATCACACGCCAACGAAATCAAAAGAGGAAGAACGGGAGCACACACAAAGTAGGGGGCAAAGTTCTCTCGTTTTGTTAGATTGATTCTTGTACATGGGGATGCCCAATATATAAAGAAATAGCAAGAGATGAGTTTGGATTCGCCCACACATAAGAGATAGAGTCTAACTGAATATGGTTACGAAAATCTTATCTTATAACACTCCCTCTTGGGCGAATACCACGTAATGCACATGTCTCATTAAAAACTCCACTCAAAAACCCAATGGGAAAAGGAGATAGAGAAAAGAGTACATGACACTCGCACTTTATGTTGCACTAGTTGTCTCATTAAAAACCTTCATGTGAGAAAACTTCAGGAAAACTTACTAAGGGAAAAGAGTACAACTTATAATCTTCTGGATTTATATTAGGATCTTCAGGATCATAATAAGGGGCATGGTTTAAGGGTTTACTCCCCTTGAACTTTGCATATCTCTAAGTCGTCTCATTCAAATGCCTTTAACACATCTTTGAAATATAGATTTAGGCAAGGACTTAGTGAATAAATCTGCAAAATTTTTACATGATTTCGTTTGTAAAATCTTCACCTCACCATTATTCTGGAGTTCGTGAGGATAGAAAAGTTTAGGGGCAATATGCTTCTTGATATTGCTCTTTACATAACCTATTTGCATTTATGCAACACAAGCGGTATTATCTTTATAAATAATTATGGGAGTATCGACGATGTTAAAACCACATGACTTCTCGATATGGTTAATCACATGTCATATCCAAATACATTCACGTGAGGCTTTATATAGAGCTATGATCTTTAAGTGGTTAGTAGAAGTAGTTACCAAGATCTGCTTACAAAACTGCCAAGAAACGGCTATACCACCGCAGAAAAACACAAAACCAGTATGTGATTTGGCATTGTAGGGATCAAACAGATAGCCAGCATCCGTATATCCCACCATGGTCAAGCCTTGGTTCTTCTAGAAAAACAACATAAGATCTTGAGTACCTTGGAGGTATCTAAGTATAGTCTTGACACCAGCCCAATGTCTTCTGGTTGGGGCTGCACTGTGTCTTGCTAGTAAATTCATTGCGAATGCAATATTAGACTTTGTACAATTCGCAAGATACATAAGTACTCCTATGACACTTAGATATGGGACTTCATGTCCTAAGACTTTCTCATTTTTCATCCTGAGTTTGAAAGGGCCTTTATTCACTTCAAAGGATCTTACGACCATGGGGATTTTAAAGGATACGATTTATTCATATTAAACATTTCCAATATCTTCTTGGTATAGGAAAATTAGTGTACAAAAATTTCTTCTGGGAAATGCTCTAGCTGCAGGCCTAAGCAAAATTTGGTTTTACCCAAATCTTTCATCTCAAACTCCGTCGTGAGGTAAGCACTTGCTTCCTTTATCTCATATGTGGTTCTAATGATATTTAGATCATCGACATATACCGAGATGATACATAATCCATTCTGAGATTTCTTTATGAACACACGGGGCCAATCATCATTATCAGAGTATCCCTTCTTAAGGAGGAACTCAATAAGTCAGTTATACCATATTCTCCCTGACGGTTTTAACCCGTATAACGATCTCTGCAGTTTGACGCTATACATGTTGTGATTATTAGGATTTGGAACTTTGATTCCTTCAGAGACTCTCGTATAAATATTCGTATCCAGTGACTAGGGGTGGATATCGAGCCACTTGGGTCGACTCGACTCGTTAAACTCGTTAAGATAAGAGCCAACTTGACTTGACTCGTTTTCTTAACGAACTGAAAGCTCAACTCGGCTCGACTCGTTAAAAACTTGAGTTGGCTCGACTTAGCTCATTAAGCTCGTTATGATACCTCTGACTATCTGCTCATCAAGGTGCTACAAAGCTTCAATATTCAATAGTTTTATTACTATATGAGCATAGATACAGCCGAGACGAGAATTAGGGAGTTGCGGATGTGAAATGGGGTAAAAGAATTGGGTCTGAAAGTTGAAGGAATGGAACTAGGGCCACAGATTTATAATGTTTTTTTCCTGACTCAATAAGCTCGTTGCTCACTTGTTAAGCTCGTTAGCTCGCTCATTTAACTCATTAACTTAACGAGTTCAAAACCCAACTCGACTCGACTCATTAAAGAACGAGCTCGAGTCAAGTCAAGTCGAGTTTCCGAGTACTCGTTAAACTCGCGAGTTTTGAGTTTTTTTCCACCTACCAGTGACCCATATAAATATACGATTACTACATCCATCAACTGCATTGTTAAGTTTAAGCTTGCTGCCAGTAATATTAAATTTTAGAACGTTATTCCACTCTTTACAGGAAAATATGTTTCATTGTAATCGATGTCGGGTCTCTGTGTGAACTCCTGTACTACAAGCCTCGCTTCATATCTCACCACCTAGGTATTTTATTTCTCTTCCAGATGAAAAACCCATTTGATACTACAGGGAATAATTTAGGAGGTTTTTGATTAACAAGACCAAAAACTTTCCTCTTATTAAGCAAGCACTACCTCAATTGCTTCTTTCATTTGACCCAATATAAGTGCTTCCAGCACTCTGCCATGGATTTTGGATCTAAATCCAGCTTTTAGCAATTTTAGAGGTGAAATATATGTTGACAAATTCAGTCTTTCTTTCATACAATTCTTCTGCATCACTTTAGGGATATCTTTTCATTAATTTCTTCCAGCTCCTTATGATTTCCCACAACGATGGAGTCTGGGTGTTCCGACTTTCCAGCATTGGATTGTGCATGCAAATATACGTTGGGGTTATCATCTTCAGGATGGATCACTTCAAGGATGTTACCATCTCCAGGATGGCTCACTTCAGAGATTTTCTCAATATCAGGTTGAATTTTTTCCACTGTTATGGGTAGTGTTCTTACTTGTTTGGTTCTCTACTTCTACGGACGTCTCCGCGGGATTGAGTCCCGTGCACTTGGAGGCCTCCCCTCTTTTATCATGAGAGTCAAGAGTGGGTTCAATATCCTTCTAGTGTATTTCCGCTCTTTCAGGTGTATATACAACAGGTATATGAGATCTTTTCACTCTCTTATAATCAGTGAAGGCATTTGGCAAATTATTAGCTTATTTTTGCAGATTTATTATCTGTTGAACTTCAAGTTTGGTCTCTTTAGTGCGTGGATCTAAGGGCTCATCATTCATTGATGTGGTATTTATCTCCCCCTAATGCGAAAAAATATCCTTAGTACAATCAGCGTCTGAGCCATGTACAGATCTCTGTCAAAGGCTCTAGGTATTTTAATACTTGACGAAGATTCATAATCTATATAGATCTTCAACTTCTGGCAAGATCCCATGGTGGTATGTTGTGGTGGAGAGATTGGCACATATACAACACAACCAAATTTTCGCAGATGGGAAATACTTAATTCTTTTCCATGCACTATCTGCAATGGAAAAATTTCATGATGTGCAGTTGATCTGAGTTCAATTAATACCGTAGTGTGCAGCATTGCATAGTCCCAACAATTGGTGAGAAGCCTACTATTCTGCAAGAGTGGTAAAGCAATAAGTTTTATTTTTTTAATATAATGATTCTATAAGGCCATTTTGAGTGTGGACATAAGGTAGTAGATGCTCTACATTAATTCTCATAGCTATACAATAATCATTAAATGCTTTTAAGGTAAACTCGTTACCATTATCCATTCGAATAGACTTGATTCTTTCTTCTGGAAAGTAGACTTTTAACTTAATAATTTGGATAATTAATTTTAGCAAAAGCATGGTTCTTAGTGGATAAGAGGCATACATTGGACCATCTAGTAGAAGCATCTATCAGTATCATAAAATTTCTTAAAAGGAGCCCGACAAGGGCTGAACAGATCCATAGATATTATCTTAAATTTTCTTCAAAAAATTCAGTGATTCTTCCTAGGTAAGAAGATCTAAATATGAGCTTTCCTTCAGCACAACAGGGCATAAGAAATCTTCAAGTCTAGGAAAGTTTTTATGCTTTGGTCAGTAGAATTATTAATTATTCTTCTCATTAATATTCAACTCAGGATAACCGAGTTGATCTGCTAGATCTTAAATTTTTCTAAGTTTTCATCGCAACACAAACTTCAGGTATTTTTTATATGTGCATAATATAATCTGGAGGAGAATGAATGAAGTTTTTCAACCACACATTTATTACACCCATTAAACTTAGTCATGAGTAGGTATTCTGTATCATCCTCATTCACTATCTCATATAGAAACAATTCAGATCAATGTCTTTAAAACTTAAGAGAGTACACTGGATTCAGGGTATAATATGGTATTTTTCCTGTGCCAACTATGAGAGCATAGCTTCTAGCGATAGTCATAATATTTTTCAATTCACTTAGTGTGGTACAACTGTCTTCTAGATAGTTTTCCTTCTCCACCATCAGATTATACTTTGTTCTATATTGGAAGTATGATTTAACAATCAAACGATTGTTGCATCAGAAACAAATTGTAAAATATAGAACAAGCATAGCACAATAAATAAAATATCTGGAAAATATCAATTTATTTAATTTTTAAATGATAATCACTCAACAGGAGTGTAGACCAATATTCATTCAGGAATTAGGGCTAAACTGACAAGGAGACTTATAAGGAATATGTGATATCGGCTAGCAAAGTGAAGGAATACTTAGGAGACTAATCCAGGTCTCCATTTGAGTCGTATATGTCCTTCTGGGACTTCTCGAACTCAATAATTTCAAGAACTATCTCATCACACTTCTCATCATCCGTGTTAATAACAGGTAGAGCGGTAAAGTGTGACTTAATATTATTTCTCTGAGTCTTATTTAGTTTTCCAGTGGATTGAATGTAAAGGTCTACCACATGCTTCGGGATACGATAGTTGCATGACCAATGGCCAGTGCATCCATACGTAAAATAGGGTTATTCAAGGCTTGCAACCTTACTTCTGGAAGCTCCTGGCCCTTTACTTTTACTTTTCCACTATGAACTGTCTCTTTCCCTATCTGATCTGTCATTCTTCCACTTATCCCCTTTATTCCATTGGCCCTTTATGTGGCTATGGCTATTGCTAGCCTACTGAGTATTTGCTTGTGTTTCAGGTATTGCAAAACTCCCATTAGTTAGTATGTGATGATTCTTCACCAGGGGTTCATCATACTTTTCTGCTTCTAACAAAATGCATATAAGCTTAGTGTACTTCTGTTGCTTGGCATAACGATACTGTTACATTAGTATCCTCATATTGGGGTGTAATGTGCACAATATCTTATCGATTTTTTTAGCATTAGTAACTTTCTGGTTGCATAATGTTAGATAAGAGATAAGCTTGTGTATGACAAAAATTATATGCTGCCACAACCTTTAGAATCCTAAAAGCATGGGAGGATCCATTCGCGCTATGCTTCTAGCAACAGAACGGATCTTTGTTGGTTATATATTTTTTTCTTCAAGGAATTCAAAAGTACAAACTGGTCATCTTTCATCAACTATTCAAAAGTATAAAGATGGTGCCTCAGGAGGTGCAAAGTCGTACATCTGGTGGCTTCAAGAAGAGCAAGGGTACCAGCTTCAGGCGGGGAAAACAATAGTTCCAAAAGATCGAGCTATCAGATTAATCTTAGTATTCATTGCTTGAGTAAGGTAAATGTTGCCGTTCAGGGCAAGCTTGATAATTCCCTCTTTGCGATGTCCAACATATCCTATTTCTATTTATGCAAAATAACTTTTACTACCGGTAAAGTCATTACATTGCATGCTCACTCTTCAATCAGTAAAGCTTGTCTATATCTACTCGGTAGATAATTATCTAAAATTTTCCAGAATTTTCCTAGCAATTTCCATAGTTTCGGCTAATTATTCAGCAATTTTTGGAATTGCCATGTAACAGAAAAAGAACAAATTTTAGTATATATCAATATGGAATTATGCTAGGACAATAAATCTAGAGATATGGAGCTTTCAATATGCTATATAAAATTTTCCTAGCATTTTTCATAATTTTTTGTTAATGATTAAAAAATTTGCATAATTACTTAATGAAAAAATAAATCCCAACATGAATTAATCATGGAATAATACTAGAAACATAAATGCAGAGAGACATGAAGCTCCCAAATGCTATCTAGAATTTTCTAGAATCTTCCTAGCATTTTCCATAATTTTCTGTTAATTGCCAAGCAATTTTCAGAATTACTTAAATAACAGAAAATAAATTCCAGCATATAATAACATGGAATAATGATAAAAAATAAATATAGATACATGACATTGAACAATGGGTCATACATAATTTTCTAGCATTTTCTGTTATTACCAAGCAATTTTTAGAATTACTTAAATAATAGAAAATAAATATCAGCACATATCATAATACTAGAAAAATAACCCAGAGTATGGGACTTCCAAAGATGTGCTAAATACTATTTTACCAAAAATTTATGGAAGCCCATAACCTAGAAAACTATTATCTAGGATTTAACGTCAATTTTTAGAATTTATTAGCATTTTTTAGTTTTTTCTTTTCTCAGACGGGCTGCAAGCCCACTGGGCATTTTCGGCCTTAAAGGGTACTGAACCGCTTGGCCCAAAAGCCAACCAGCCCGCACGGGACAAATGCTAGTCGAGTCGACCTGCACGGGCCCACGTTAAGAGGCCAGCGGCTAGGGTTCCCAATCCTTAGCCACCATGTCCATCGCGTTTCAGGTGCCACAATGCGGCCGTAATGGGAGGCGATGAGGCAGCTGCCATCCCGGGCTCAACGGCCTCGGGCACAATGGCCACGGCACTACAAGGATCCTGATCACTGTCCTCGGCTTTTACCGACGACACAGATACAATTCTGACGACCGCGGTGTGTGTCGTCGGTCGGCCGACGACACAAGTCCTCGACATAGAGTCGGCGACCACGACACATCGTGTCGGCGGTTCACATAAACCCCGCCGACCAAAGCGCATCTTGGGCCGGCCCCGTCAACCAGGCCTGTGTCGGCGGCATAAGGTAGCCGCCGACACCTACCCAGCCTAACGGCGCAACCCCACTGACGCCGTTCTGACGCGTGGGCCCCACTTGCCCAAGCTGTGTCGTCGGTGACATATGGGCCGCCTAGACTGTTGCCCACTCTGTATCGTCGGCTATGGCTCTAGCCGCCGACATAGACCCCTACTGGGATTGGCTCCAGAACCAGCTATGTCGTCGGTGACACATGGGCCGCCTAGACTGTTGCCCACTTTGTATCGTCGGCCATGACTGTAGCCGCCGACACAGACCTCTACTGGGATTGGCTCCAGAGCTGCCTGTGTCGTCGGTGACATATGGGCCGCCTAGACTATTGCCCACTCTGTATCGTCGGTTTTAACTATAGCCGCCGACACAAAGCCCTACTGGGATTGGCTCCAGAACCAGCCTGGTTCTATTTGTGTCGTCGGCTATGTCTGTAGCCGACGACAAAAGTTGTAAAAAATGAAAAAAAAAATACTGGGAATTTTAAAAAAAATCAAAATTTAACCTGCAATAAAACCCCATTCCCAGCAGTTTTATATTCCCATTGCCCAGAACAATCATATAAGATGGGCAATCAAATTTAATGAAAACGGTTAATTCTTACGGAGCACATCAAACAACTAGTAACCACCATCAGCATGGTACATCTATTCAAAATGTAGATATGTATTGGACAATTTCTCTAGAATGTGCAAGCGAACTTTTTAAGCACAGATAGGTAGTAGGATAAGTGCATGACAAAAGAAACTAGGTGTACTGGGCTGATGAGGCAGGTGCAAACCACTTCTTTTATATCAAACTTGCATGACGTCAACTCTTTAACCAAAGAGCAAATGCAAACTGTTGTGTTATCAGATGAAAATATCTGGTAAAGAAATCGTGTATTGACCACAGGTATGCGGCACGCATCCTAAAGTTCTTCCCCTTGTAGCTATCATGTGTCAAGACTCCCTTAGTCCACAGTCGATCGGCTCTTCTACGGAGGTTACATGAATAGATCTAAGTTTTTCCGGAGACTTAGGCCGGTATAATAACGAAAAGAAACATGTACTCTTCTTTCAAGCGAGTTGAGGCGGCGGGTTATGCGGGATTGTGAACACCGGCCAAAGACACGTAATCTGGTCGCCATCATATTGAATAGCGTGAACCCGTCGGTTGGTCGAGAGGCCTATCGCGACATTCCTAGGCTCCGCCGCAAATTGAGCGTTGTTGGTCAAAGTGCCTCCAAGCTTACGCATCGACGGATGAATCATCACGCCCTCCTTTCTACACTTGCCCTCTTTGTGCCACCTTATGTGTCTCGCCGTGGCCTTGGACATGTCTGAGCAGCTGCGGACGTTAGTGATCGGAAAGAAATGGAATGTTTTCGAACCACCGTCGTCTGTCTCATTCCACGTTCTGTACATTTAACTTCCTCGTCCGACTCTCATTACAATGCTTCTGATGAGTCGACCCGAATCGGTCTTCAATAAAGCATGCGAACTTTGGGCAATAGTTTATCCTCTCGCACGGCATGCCTAACACGCGAAGAAGCTTCTTCGACTCGTAAAGATTCGAGTCATATTGTGTCCACTCGGAAGAAGGCTATCCAAAGAATTTGCAAAGGTCGTTGAAACAATTGGTGACGAGGTTGTACTTGGTCTTATTTGCCATTAGGCGCGACAACGCCGATAAATACAGTCACATCGGTATGCTCATGCAGCGGCAACTTGGCAGAATCAAGGAGCTTCTCGAATTGTTCGGCAAGTGGCTCGGACTCTTCCTCGGGGGAGAGATCATAAACCCGAGCCACATCATCCGTGAGCTCGTCTAATCTATCAATTTCGACTTCGTCGTAGCCCTCTTCAAAATCCACAGGGCCACACACCGGCGCCGGATGCTTCCTCTCGCTATGAGCTACCCATACAAAGTAATTTGGTTTGAAGCCACATGCCTACATAGGTGATGGCTAATATCCTTCTTAGTCATCTTCTCGGTGTTCGAGCACGCAGCGCAAGGACACCACACGACCGCTACATTAGGGTCGGGGAATCTTCGGAAAGCATCATCCACGAATGCTCTAGCCTTCTCGATCCACTCGTCCGTGTGTCTCCCAGACTTCATCCAACCATCGTACATCCACCGCCGATCTTCCATCCAAAGATAAACACTATATAACGTCAATGCATGCATCCAAATTTCAGATTTAGGCAGGTTTAAGCCTTGCTAAATAGGAGGGCTTACCCACCTTGATGTGGGCTTAAATGCAGTGGTGCGTAGCGCGAGGATGCTCGGTCGAATTCGGCGACATAACCCGTTGTTCTCCAAGTGCAACGATGGGTACGGTGTACCACTTATGTTATGCACTAGGAGAACGACAAGGAAATACCGCTGGAATCCCAACCCGTACACCCTCGTGTCACGACCACTGTACTCAAGCGCACATCCATGGGTTGTCCAAAACATGGACAGCTCGAGAGCGCAACACTTTTCGTAATGGAACCCAACAAATCACCGTCTGAGCTCCTTACGAAAATATGCAGTGCCCCCGAACGGGTTTAACTCTGGCTCGGTTGACGTTACAAACGCAATTCTAATAAAATTATTATATGTTGTGATTTGCAAGCAATATACACTATATATATACACTGAATCATTTACTTTTTTCCACACAAATGCCTTAGTTCCTATTTGGATTCCAGGAAATCGAAAACACTAGAATTACATATCATGTCCATTTGAATATACAGGAATTAAAACGCACAACAACCATACCACTCACTAATTATATATGATTTGTTAGCCACACTAGAATAATGCCCAGATTCTGCATATACATGCATGCATGGGCCAACCTTGAACCACTTTAAAGAAACGCTCCTAGCTAATCAGCATTGATTAAGTCGAACACAGCCTGATTAGCTAGTCAACTAGCCAGTCTGGAGAGGGATCATATTTATGCAGTAATGCATGCATGTATATTATATGTAACGAGACAAGCCGGAAAAGATGTGATCCATGGACCGTTCCTTAACGACAATCCATTGCACGGCTCAGTTTATTTGTTAATTGATCGCTAGCTTAGCATCAAATGAGCTACTGATAATTGTTAATCGGGATCCGGATCTTGCTTGCGGCCATGAGTGACATTGTCTCTGGACAAACCGACCAAAGAGAAGAAGGACACGATCATCACATACCTACGTGTCTGAATGTTACACCCTCAAACAACAAGCGGCTGTCGCTAGAATAATTTAGCAAAGCAAGCTAACATACCGACAACTTACCAAAATTATTAAAAATTTAATGACACCTCCCTAAAACTAGGACATCCACTCGGCAGACAAAAGACAGTATTTAATATAATAACAACCACATATAGCAACTAACGATAACCAACCACGCACAACCTAATTCTGCTGCCTCTTTTGATTTCCAAAAGCAACCAGTTAGTCATGTTGTAGTTGTCTTTTGTCAAAGATGTATATACATTTAATTTCATCACAATGTTACTATGGATTGCTCGGCTACATTCTGCATATACATTTCATTTCATCACAACATTATGCATATACATTTCATCACAAATTTAGACTACATTCGCATATATATTGGGCTACATTCATCATCGAAAAGAGATGGCTCCACAGAGATTACCTTAGGGAGATGGCGACTAGGAGGGCGAGGCGGGACCGAGCGGCGTGGGCGAGCTCGGGAAAGCCGGCGGCGTGGTTGGTGTGGGCGACCTCCCGATCGGAGGCGGAGGCGTCGTCGAGGCTGCCGGGCGAGGCGGCGGGCCGGAGGCGGCAGAGACAGCCGGAGATGAGGGATGTGCTTTTTTGCAATTCACCCTCCTAAAACAGCACATATTGTAGTATCACATTCATATAGCATAGATTATACAGTATGCACATATCACATTCACAGAATACAAATACTTTATTACAACACACAATCACATTTGTTCACAATATAGAACACAAATATGCTTAACAGTCAATAGACATGCAATCGCATTCACATATACTAGTAGGGTGCCCGTGCATTGCAACGGAATATCAAATTAGGGTTGTCTACAAATAAGAATCTTAAGATATCTTGACTTGTCAGCCCATAAGATATTAACTTTAATCAATATTGCAAATGAAATTTAGATAAATAATAACAATAAGGACAATGAAAGCATGACTATGCATATAATGAAAAACTGCCGGAAGATAATGATGTTGAACCATACAACTAAGAACCAGGAATAAAGCACAAAATAGCATGGCAATAAATAGCAACACAAAAGGATAATGAAAGCATGACTATGAATATAATGAAAAATTGCTGGAAGATAATGATGCGAACCATATAACATCAGCTCCATCACAGCGCTACTGTCAAGGCAGTCAATTTTTTTGCAGAAAGCACATCAAAAGTGTAAGGAAGGTTGGCAATTCTGTACAAACAAACAAAGGAACTGAGAAACCTAACTGACTACCTTCTCTTTTATAGCATTTCCAATTTTAGAATCAGCAACTGCTAATGTTTCACCCCCGTAGTGCGTGTGCAAGAACTTGCGCAAACCCTTGCTAGGCTTGCTATCAATAATGAGGGTCACAACCGAAAGGGCATAAGATGTGTTCTCTACTTTGTTAAAAGCCTTCAGCTCAACCATCTAATTAATGTTTAACATATTGAGTCAGGAATTAGGAGCTAGGTCAGTACAAGCATAGTATATATATAGTTAGGAGAGAAAAAATTAAAGATGGTGCAGCAGATGTGCATACAAAAATTATTCTAGAGTGTAATTAAAAGGAGCTACATGTATCAACATCAGAGAAGAAAGTCGAGAAAACAACACGGGAAAGAAAATCATTTATGTAGCCTTAATCATTCTGTGGCATTCATTAAATGTCATTAGGTGAACAAATTTGCGCAAAAACTACATGAATTACAAGATTTGACTCTATGAATGTGCGTGTTGAACCCTGTATATACAGTCATGCCTTTCACATATAGCACATATTATACATAAAGGAACCAAGTAATAAGAACATAAACCATTCGACATTCTCATTTGCGAGTACAGCTCTGGAATTGATTGTATTACATCCCAGTATCCAATAGCATCTAAAGGACAACTTTGGTGAAATGTTGTAGCATATGGTACACTTTATCCAAGTACCAGAATTACTCTATGATTTGTCAGATTTCACCTTACACCATTCTGGTTGCAAATAGAAGTTACGAGCCATGTGATTGCAGTTAATTAACATGTTAGGCGGTTACATTTACATCGATCCCAATGACATGACCACCTTCATCCGAGTGTTAAAGCTTCTCTGACTACATATTCTAATCACCATCAGTTCCTAATATATTTTTCTAATTTCATATGAATTCCCGGATATAAGAATAATAAAATAACTACAAACTAAATCACCTAAATTTGTTGAATCAAAGTATGAACCTTGGATGGTAGGAAACAAACCAAAAAAAGGCAAAAGTTGAAAAGGCAATCATAAAATGGAGGAAGAAATGAATTGCTTACCCGCATCAACGAGAACACGGTGTCATGTGCCATGAAGGCGAGGGGCGACGGCGGCCGCGAGGAGGGGCGGGAAATGAGGGCGGAGAAGCTGAGGCGACCTTGGCCTGAAGAAAGAAGCGGCCGTGGCGTGTACGGAGGAGGGGCGGCGGCAAGCTGAGGGAGGCAGGGGGGCAGGAGGCGGTAGGGCGCATGGGAGGCGACCTTGTGCTAAGTACCTTTGGGACTTAGCGCACGGGCCGGCCGCGAGTTAAATGAAAGCCTTTTGTCGTCGGCCTCCCAGGGACCGCCGACACTGACCCTAGACAAAAAGTTTCGTGGCAGCAGGTGGTCCCACCAGCAGAGATACATGACCTATGTTGGCAGCCACATGGGGCTGACGACACTGACTCAATTGTGTTTAGGTCAAACGGCCCAAACTTTCGTAGCAGTAGTTGGTCCCACCGTCAGAGACACACGATCTATGTCATCGGCCAATATGGACCGCCGACACTAACCCTAGGAGACACATGACCTATGTCGTCGGCCGACCTTTAGCCAACGACACTGAGTCATTTGTGTCTAGGTCAAACGGCCCAAACTTTAAATAGCGATGAGTTGGTCCCACCAGCGAGAGACACGTGATCGTGTCGTCGACCTACATGGCAAGCGACACTTTCGGTCATTTGTGTCAAGCTTTATCGACGGTTTGGTGACAAGCGCCGACACTATATAGTTTTTGTCGTCGGTATAATTATAGCCGCCGACACAGAGGCTTCAACGTATCGACAATAATCCACTGCACTTCCACGGTATCAATCGAACCAGCCTGCATGCACCTCCACAACATGGCAAATACCATCCTAGCACATCCATACACTTACGGCCCTTTTCGGCTCGAAAAGGTCGACCTCCTGGCTGCTTCTAGGTAAAACACATGAAACACACATAGCGACCGATTATTTTAATAAGCCTTAGACGGGCGAATAAGACATTTGAATTGTCATTTTAGGGGTTTACAACATGTAGCAGATCATTCCTCGTTTCCCGATCGCCCAGTGTTGCATCGTTACTAGAAAGTGCATTAATTGAAACTTTAGGTAGGACAGTATATTAATTTAACAAACACACCGCCGTCACATACCAATTAATTAAAAATAAATATACCACATTTCATACAAATGTATATTGAGTACATAACAACCATTCTAAAAGCTATATTTGATTTTTCTAAATTTTAAAAACAACAAAAATATTTTCTAATCCCATTTGGAATTAATAATGTCGTCGGCATGTCGTTTGCCACCGACAAAAGGTGGTGTTGTCATGTGGGACCGTTTTGAAGTTCACTGCCATGTGGGACCGCTATTTTGTCGGCGGCATATTATTTCCCGTCGACACAAGTGGTTGTGCCCACTGCCATGTGGGGCCGCGTTGAAGTCCTTCCGCCTGGGCGTTAGGTTGTCGTTAGTGTGAGGGACTGTATCGTCGGTCTAACGTTGGCCGCCGACATAGATACTTTTCGCGGGAAACGAAATTCAAAATCCTGCCCGCGCCAACTAGGCATCGTGCCAGGGAGTATATATGTCGTCGGGGTAATATATTGCCGCTGATATAGGTCATATATTTGTCGTCGGTTATTAAACCGCTGATATAGATATTTTGGCCGATGACACTGATGTCGTTTCCTGTAGTGCGGGTGCAACTCAATCGGCGGGGGTCGCTACGGGCGACGCGACCGAGCAACTCAATCGGCGGGTGGCGCATCTGGGCTTCGGCAGTGGGCGGTGCGGACGGGCTTCGACGACAGCTGAGGCACAGCGGGCGTGACGACCGAAGTGTAGCGGGCGAGGCAACCGAGCGGCGAAGCGACGTGGGAGCGGAAGCGGCGGTAGTCACGCGGCGGCGAGAGCGAAAGCGACGGACGGCGCCAGAGCAGCGAAGCAAGCGGCACTCGGAGCGGCTGCGGGCACAAGAACCGAGGAGGCGGCACTTGGCGCAGCTACCGAGATGTGCACCAACGCAACCGAGGAGGTGCGCTCGAGCGTCAAGTGGCAGGCACGAAGCCAAAACAACCGGAAGCGTGCGGCTTGGGCGTGAAGTTGAGGCGGCCGGCGGTGTGCACGACGAGCGCGAAGCCAAAACATCTGGCTGCATGCGACACTGGCGTGGAGCCAAAACGGTTGGCGGTGAGGAGCGACTCGGGCGAGGTCGCCAAATGTGTGGTGCGGGTTCGGGCCACCGCCGCTTTCTGCTAGACGCGCGGGGTTCGATATCGCACCGACTTCGTAGGCTCGACGCCGCCTCCAGCAGGGGCGCAGCTGCCGATTTTTTCATTATTGATGTTGAATAGTAACATATCCATTTACTGCTAGTGATTGTCCTATGTAATTAATCTACAATTTGCGTAGGGGTGGGCATTTTTAAATCGAAACCAAATTATATGGTCGTGCCTGCCGTACCCCGTTAAATTGGAATGAAATAGGGGAGCGTTCAGTGTTTGGGCCTGAGATTCTCAGAGAGGCCGAGGAACAAGTTGCCATGATTAGAGAAAGACTGAAAGCAGCGCAATCGAGGCAAAAGAGCTATACTGACAATCGCCGCCGTGATTTGAGTTTTGAACCTAATGATTTCGTGTATCTTAGAGTTACTCCCCTTAAAGGTGTAAAAAGATTCCATGCCAAAGGGAAGCTTGCACCCAGGTTCGTTGGGCCATTCAAAATATTGAGCCGTCACGGAGAGGTTGCGTATCAGCTGGAGTTACCACAGTCATTAGCAGCTGTCCATGATGTGTTCCATGTGTCACAGCTTAAAAAGTGTCTTAGAGTGCCAAGCAGAAGCGAGCGCCGTTAGAAATGTCGAGTTACAAGAGGACTTGACGTACAAGGAGCAGCCGATTAAGATTCTGGATGTCATGGAACGCAGGACTAGAAATAAGTCTACTCATTTTTGCAGAGTCCAATGGAGCAATCACTCAGAGAGCGAAGCAACCTGGGAGCGCGAAGAGAACTTGAAGGCAGAATTCCCAAACCTATTCTCTAGTTAGCCCTGAATCTCAGGGTCGAGATTCTGTTAAGGGGGGAGGTTTGTAACATCCCAAATTTTTTGGCTTTTTATTTAGTTAATAGTGTTTTATTGCAAATTGTGCTTTTTGTGAATTTTCTGGATTTATTTGGATTATTTTAAAAATAAAAGTATATTGCCTTTTGTGGAAAACTAATTATAATTAGATAAATTTAAAATAAATTTTTCTAAAAATATTTTATTTGAGTCTAGAATGTCTCAAAGTGTTTTTGAGATTTTCAAACTATTTTATCTAATTATTTTAAATCAAAAACCCCCGAAAATCCTCGAAAGCGATAATGGGCGAAGCCCACTCTTGTGTCTTGCCGTCTCCTTCATTTAAACCGTTGCGACCCGCCTCGGGTAGCCCTGTCGCTGGCCGTTGGATCGCCATCCAACGGGCTTCTTCAAGCCGCGTCGCCGCCCAAAACCCTAGCATCCGTAGCCGTCGGATCTCGATCGTGCGGTCTTCATCAAAGCCGTGCGCCGCGTAACCCTAGTGCATCTCGGCCGTTGGGTTCACCGTTCGGTTAGGATCGTGCCACGTCCGAAGTCTTGCGTGGGCATCCGATCTTGATCGTGTAACTGGTGGTCATCATGTCCGACCCGGACTCGGAGCCGCGCCGCCGCCGCCATGCACCGCTAGGACTCCGACATCCGTGCCAGCGCCAGGTATTTAAGGACCCCGAACCCCTCCCGAGGAACCCCGTGAGCCACCGCACAATCCTTCCCAAGCACTGCTACCAGTAGAGCCGCGCAGCGCCCGCCATAGCTCGTCGGAGTGCCAAGAAGCTTGCCACGCCATTGCCGCCGTTAGAGATTCCCTTCCGCCGCGCCGAAGCCAGATCCAAACTCACCTCATCGCGCCGCACCTGCTCCACCGCTTGGTGGTCACCGGAGAGCGCCGAAACGTCATCGGGGTGGTCATCGTCTTCACGTTCGGTAGAACCGCGCCGCCGCATCGCCATCGCTGGGACCGAGCAGCGCCATCCGTCGGATCATCGCAGGACCGTTGGGATCTCGCCGCGTCACTTCGGGAAACAGTGAACGTCTCGGGTACTTGTCGCCATCCGATCAAAGGTAAGCGGCTACGATCGAGCCACGTCATCCAGGTCAACAGTGCACTGCTCGGGTAAGTGACGGCCGTCCGATCGTAGATGGACGTTGTAGATTAGGCCACGTAGCCGGGTGATCTATGGCCGTTGGATCTAGAGGAGCTCGTCGGTCCAGATCGGGGCTGACGTCAGCTGACGCAATAATCGGATTTTCCTTTACAAAAATAATTCGGATAAATACTGATTTTCCAATTTTATGAATTTTCAAAAATTTGAATCTTCCGAGAGCTCGTTCTCCCTCATACGAACTCCGATTGAGGTGATTCAAATTTCTAAAAATTTGTAAAATTGAGATCTATCTAATGGTGGTTTTTGTTTGAATTTTTGAGTTTATTTGTTCTCTGTTTTGGTATTTATTTGTTATTTCTTTTCGGTTCGCGTAGACGTCGAGTTGTGTGAGGCTTCGGAAGAGGATTTCGCAGCACAAGATCAATTTCCAGAGCAGGACCAGGAGCTTAACCAAGGCAAGTTATGCTTTTATCATTTTGAACCCACGATTGCAAAATTGCTATTTTGTTTTACCTTATTGCATATTATTTTATATGTATAAATGATTTCAACTTAAATTGGGATTTAGATATCATACCCTTTTAATTACACCCTACCTTGTCAATTGTATGCCATGATCCACTTGACACCTTAGGTTGGTTACTATAGTTGGTTAATAATAAAATCAACATGGGATGGTTAGACCGGATTAGAATGCTTAGCCATGCCACGTCATCACATGTTCATGAATCACTGATTAATAATCTTGCTAATGGAATATGGAACAATGATATGAATTTGTGTGTCATGTGTGGTCACACAAAGAGATTGAGTTGTTATGGTGGGGAGGTCACGCAACGATGTTGATTTATGGATAGCATGTGGTGCTTGGTAATCAACTGGGTTAGTACTCACTTAGATTGAAGCAAGTGGCAAGGGCAAGTGTGCCAGGGTGGGCCCGATGGGCAGAGGGTATGTGCAAGTCTTGCTTTGATCAACCCTAAGGACTTAACCTTGCGAGCCTTTGACCTGAGTCAGTCATGCAACCAGTGGCGTATTTACCCGGGGGGCTTGGGTGGGCTGGAGCCCCACCTGTGCCCCCCTCCTGCCCCAAGTTAGATAAATTTAGGAAAAACACATCTACAAATTTAGGGAAGCTACCGAGTTAAACAATAGGTTCAGTGAATCTTCGATAGAGCTTTTGAGATGTATTGTTTGTCTAAACCTAAGAGATTCATTTGCAAATTTTGAACATGGTAGGCTTCTTCGGCTTTCAGAGATTTATTCAGATGATTTCTCATCATATAATTGTGTGGTTTTGGAAACACAACTTGACTTATTCATTGATGACTTGAGAAGAGAAGAATTTTCAAGTTGTAATGATCTTGCTAGTCTCGCGGTGATGATGGCTGAAGCAAAAAAGCATGTTGTTTATTCATTAGTCTATAGGCTTACTGAATTAGCATTAGTTTTATTTGTGGGCACAGCTATAGTTGAAAGGGTTTTCTTGGCAATGAAGATTATCAAGATAAATTTGCGTAATAAGATAAGTGATGACTGATTAAATGATCCCATGATATGCTACATCGAGTAAGACATATTTTTCAAGATAGACATGGAAGATATTTTGCAACGTTTTCAACACATAAAAACTCGTAAATATCAACTATCAACTCTTAAGAAGTAATGATCGGTACGTTTTTTTTTCTTTGTAATGTTACATATTTATGTTATATGCGACTGTTAGATAAGTGTTGGTATATTTATATTATATATATCATTTTGTCATGTTCTATGTTTAAAAAAAATACTATATATATATATATATTAATATATTATATATATTAGTTTGGAGGTCTCAATTTTAGCCCCCTCCTTTCTAAGTTTCTGGATACGCCACTGCATACAACTACATGTCTGTTATGGGGCAGCTTAGCTGACTAATTTGCAAAGTCTTAGTTTGAGTACTATCGTGGTGGTGTGAGTCCGGGTGTACGGAAGAAACTCACGTGGCGCAAGAGGGGGGCTCTGTTGTGGTGGTTTAGCCCATCAGTATTGAAACCTTAGCGGGTAGTACTGGGTTAAGATGGTGCATTGTAAAGGCTTGTTATGATCATTCGCATGTGTGGTGCATGGTTGTATCGTGTGGGTAAAGTGCATAACCTCTGCAGAGTGTACAAATTATTCGAATAGCCGTGCTCACGGTATTGAGCAATGATCGGAAATTACAGTCAAGGGTTAGTTAATTAATTAGACAAATGAATGGGATATGGCAGGATGCCATGTGGATAATGAAGTTTGACTTAGGATGGAAACTTGGTTTACTCGAATCATTGAATCTGTTATTGCTACTATTTGATTTACCGTCTTTTCAATCTATAAAACGTATGTGTTCATAAATGCCGCTTTACTGCAAAAGAACTACATAGCCATTCTTTGGAATAAGCCTTGCATATAGTTATGGTAAGATTGCATTCTGTGCACAACTTGTTGAGTGCTTTTGTACTCGCCCTTGCCATCTACAACAAACAACAGTGGTGGAATCATCGCCCATGTTGGAGGAGGATTTCCAGGTGGATACGAGTCACTAGGCCAAGCCTTGTCAGTCGCCTGTGGTGTGCTGATGGGACATCTACGTCTTTTGCTATTTTTCCGCTGCATTTGTCTTAAGTTTATTTTCAGTCTAGCCGTGTGGCTGAATAATGTAAGTGATCATAAGATCATACACTAGTTATATTAAATAAATCAAGTCTTACTATCCTTATCGTTGTGTATGATGTGATGCTTACCGATGTTAAGCTGTGTGCACTAACGTTGATCCTGAGACTAGTGCGGTAAAACACAGTGGATTCGAATTGGTGAATTCGGGTCCTTACACCGATTATTTCGGTTTTTTCGGTTTTTGGTTTTTGGTTCGGTTTTTGTTTTAGTATAATTCGGTTTTCGGTGTTCGGTTCGTTTTTTGCTTTCAAAAACCAAAATAACCGAATAGCCCATGTACAATACCACTTTTATAATATTCTTCTTAAAGCCACTAAACAATTCTCATACTATAATACATTTATGCATATGTTTAGTATATTCATATATTCTATTATGTTTATATTGTAATGACATATGAATATTGTGTGGGTTTATCCATACTATGTGTTGCAATATGAGAAGGACTAAATCTAATCTACCTAATGTTATTCATATTTCGGTTAACCGAAAAACCAAATTAACCAAACCGAAATATTTCGGTTAATTCAGTTCGGTTTTTTATTTTTGTACAAGAAATTCGGTTCCAATTTTCAAAAACCGAATTATTTTAAAACCGAAACCGAATGCTCACCCCTAGCACGACGTTCCCATGTCACCGCAAATAGTCCAGTAGGCATTAGCCCACCCACACTCATGTATGGGTGGATCTATATGGCATGCCGGGTATATACTTCTCTAAAATTTAAAAAATGTTAGGAAGCTATCTTTTTAATAGGCAAAATTTATTGATTAAATTAATTATGATTTTAATGGGTTGAGATTTATAAAATCTTAGAACTATTTGTATCATACTTTTAGCAAACTTTAAATATATGTATTAGATTTATGATGTTACAAAACTATTATATAAGTACATGTCTACTTTCATTGATTTTTTTTGGAATAAGTCCATTTTACACCTTTGAACTATGAAAAAAGTCCAAATAACTTTTCAAACTATAAAATCGATTATTTAACACCCTCAACTATTAATACCAGATCAAATCACACCATAAGGCGGTTTTCCTTGGCTGTTTTGAATCTCCTATATATAATTAAGGCAAAAAGTGATTCAAAATTTTTGAAACTTTTTTATATGATCCTAAGGAAATAATTATACTTATGTAAAAATTTTAAACCATGATTACACTTGTACGATTTTATAAAATTCTGACAAGGTCATTATCTCAATTGAGGATTTTCTGATTTTGATTTTTATGACCTATCTAATTATGTTCAATTATTTTGGTATTTTTTTGTGTAATTATAAAGATGACAAAATAAAAATTTTAGATAATGATCAAACCTATACATTTTTATAAAAATCTAATAGTGTTATTACTATTTTAAATTGCTACTATTTTTATTTTCTAAATATATTAAATGCTTTCAAATTTCCTGAAACTTTTTAGGAACACATTGAAACTTTTTGGAAACATTCTGGAGGTGGATTAGAGTTTAATTAAATTTTCTTCAAATTTTATTCTAGCATGATTTTGAACTTCAGAGGTTATAAATCAAAGATTTATACCTCCAGAAGTTTCTAAAAAGTTTTAGGAAAATTATGAAAGTATTTAATATATTTAGAAAATAAAAATAGCAGCAATTTAAAAACAGTAATAACATTTTTAGATTTTTATAAAAATGTATACATTTGATCATGATCTGAAAATATTTTGGTGTTATTTTTAAATCTCTTGGATGACACATAAAAATTTCCAAAAGAATTGAGTATGATTTGATAGCTCATAAAAATCAAAATAAAAAACCCTTAATTGAGACAATGACATTGTCAGAATTTTATAAAATTGTACAAATGTGATCATAATCTGAAATATTTATGGGAGTATAAGTACTGCCTTAGTATCATATATAAAAAAGTTTAAAAAGTTTTGAATCACTTTTTGCCTTAATTATATATAGGAGATGCGAAACAGCCAAAGAAAACGTACCGCCGTAGAGTGTAAATTGATCGATCCGGTATTGATAGAATGATAGTTAAGGGTGTTAAATAACCGGTTTTTTTAGTTTGGTAGGTTACTTAGACATTTTTTTTATAGTTCAAAGGTGTAAATGGATTTATTCCAAATTTTTTGGGTGCCCTCTGCGCTCATACCGCCCGTTCGTCTCTGTTTCCACTAGGACCACTACCCAATAGGCCAATACGGACGCATGCACGCACTCCGTGGCCGTGGCGGTGCTGCCTCTTCGAGTTTTTCACAGCGTTATTTATCAGCGACCGTTTGGCTCGGATTTGGACATCCAACACGTACGTACGTACGTACGTACGACGCGGAACTGAAAAACCAACGTTGAGGTCGAGGAGATGGGGCCGGGCGGCGACGACGTACGGCGGCTGCCAGTGCCGGCCTCTGGGTTTCCTGATCGGCCTGCCTTTCGCTGTCCTCGCGTAGCAGCATGAGAAATTGAGGATTGGGCACGTACGTTGCGTTGTTGTCATGGGGTTTTCATGGAAATTAACTACGCCATCTTTGGAGGATAGCTGAATTTGAATGCATTTTATTTGCCTCGGCTTCCTCTTTCGCTTTGTCCAAGGACTGGAAATTGCTTGTGTAAAGTTTAATCTGCATGTTCTTTTCCCTTCCTCTCTCTCTCTCACGTCCGGAGAGAATTTATCACATGCGTGCTACGGTGCTAGGCTCAACACTAGGATCAAGTTGTGCCTTCCAAATCTTGCCAAAGCAGAGCAGGGACAAACAATTGTATCCATTGCTGCTTCGATTTGGGACGTTGGGTCAGTAGGGCTCTCGTTTAGTGTAAACATGCACACTTCATGCTACATGAGAATGGATCACGTTCATCGGACATGATATGATGATGTGGAACGCTGTTGTCGTCAGCATGACCTTAGTATGATGATGTGGAACGCTATTGTCGTCAGCATGACCTCACTACTAAGGGTGAAAACAGATCAAATGTAGATGAATAATAGCTGTACTATATTTATTTTATTTTTTTCTCAGATGTAGATACAAATAATGTCTAATACAGATACAGAGTGAATACGAATCGAAATAAATATGGTTACGAATATTTATCAGAATATAAAAATCTTTTTAAATTGTACACACAAAATGAAAAAAAGAGTATCTAGTTTATTTGCTCCAAACATTCATGAAGAACATGTAATAACCCAAGTTTTGTATTCTTTGATGAATTATGTTTAAAATAATAAATTATGTATTTATGAGTTTTATGCATTTTTAGCTACATATTTAAAATATTTTTCTATTGAGAACAACTATTTTTAAATTCTTGAGAACATTTAAAAGAATATAAAATCTTGAAAATAATTTTTAAATTAAAGATTGTGTTAGGAGCTTCTCAAAAAAAATTGAAAAATTTGGAGCTGTTTGCCAATTTTAATAATTGAAATTTGATTTGTGGATTAATTAAATTAGAAAATGATTTTGAAATTCAAAAACTTTTTTGGGCCAAAAGAGTAGCCTTGGTCCAGCCTGCGTGCATATCCGAATAATCCAGCCTATAAATATCTGGATCCGTATCCAACGGATAATGAACTATCAAATCTGTATCCGTATCCAATAAAAAAAAATGTGTATTCATTTCCAATATGATACTATCCGATAATATCCAATCCGATAGAATTCATATCTGAAAATAGTTCGTATCGGTCGAAAACTATCGGATCTGTTTTCATCCCTACTTACCACAATGCTTTGCTGCTTAAGCTACTTAAGAAAACGAGTCGAGTGATTTGCGATGCGATCTCCAGCCCTCCCACCTCTTCTCTCACACCCTCTTCCATCCTAAAAAATCTATAGCAAAAAAATAACGTCATAACAAACAAATTAAATAATATAAAATTTTAATACTTATCCCAATATCCTTGTCCTCTCTCTCTCTCTCTCAGATTCGTTTCCATGGATTCGTCCTCTCCTCATGTCTCTTAGCTTTTTCGGTCACCACCAGCGAATACGGTTGCCATAGACATTGATCCTATGTCACTAGGTCAACATGTGCATCACCATTGAGTGAGGCGCTAACATAGTCCAATTTAACCCTAGGCGAGATGCAAACGCGGTTGAGAGCGTGGTTTAAACCAAGCTCAGCAGCGGAGTCCAGGACAGATCAACCAAGCTCTATAGCGGAGTCAAGAGCTAGTGCACGCCAGGCCCTTCAACACCAGCTTAACTTGCTTGCTCATATGATTTTTTTTATCAGCAGCAAAATACCGGCATTGAACTAGTTAAATGAAACAGTTTAGATGAAAAAAAATTGCCAAGGCCGGCCTCAGCGGTTAGGCCGAGCCTAGGGCTACTCTTCACAACACGACGGGACGGGGTCTTTATCAGGCTTACATTATATTACACCACACAAGTTCAAGACATTTTTTTCCACCTGGCATCTGCTCCTCGCTTCTAGGGTGGGTATTCGGTTTTTTTTTATCGGCTCGGTTTTTGTTTTAAAAAAATTCGGTTTTTGAAAGCTAGCAACTGAATTTCTCGGACCAAAATAAAAAACCAAACCGAATTAGCTGAAATATTTCCATTCAGTTAATTTGGTTAACCGAAATATGAATAAACACTAAGTAGATTATATTTAATCCTTCTCATATCGCAACACAGAGTAGAGATAAACCCACACAATATTCATAGGTCATTACAATAGAAATATAATAGAACATGCTAATATACTAAGTATATGTATAAATGTGTTAAAACATGAGAATTGTTTAGTGGCTTTAGAAAGAAAATTATAAAAGTTGTATTGTATATAAGCTATTTGGTTATTTTAGTTTTTGCAAAAAACTAATCAAACACCGAAAACCGACTTATATCGAAACAAAAACCAAACCAAAAATTAAATTAATCGGTTAATCCGATTCAATTTGATTCGGTAATTCTATTTTAAATTAAAAATACCCAGCTCTAGTAGCTTCCGACGTCCCACCGACGGCCCACTCCGCAGCCCGACCCAACCCAACACCAACCCCACCACCACCTCCAATTTCCTTCTCGAACCTTCCACGCACCCCTCTAATTTCGTCGCTTGCCCGAAGCGAACCGCGGAACCGGCTCCCCCGACACACCGCGAAACCAAAACCACCACCGAGACCCACCCAAGCCACCGCGAGCGCGAGGCGCGCCGGCGGCTGAAGGCGAGCACGGGCGACCTCTCCGCGAGTGGCCGGGGACCAAATGGCCGGCAAGATTCGAGAGGGCGGCGCAGCCAAGCGGAGGGCCTCCGAGGCGTCGTCCGCATGGACCGGCCGACGGCGCAGGGAGGCCGCGGCCGCCGCGGCGCCCAGGGAGATGAGGGTAGACTACTACAAGGTCCTCGGCGTCGACCTCGGCGCCAGCGACGATGACCTCAAGAAGGCCTACCGCAAGCTCGCTATGCAGTGGCACCCCGACAAGAACCCCACCAACAAGAAGGAGGCTGAGGCCAAGTTCAAGCAGATATCCGAGGCGTACGAGGTTTCCTTCTTCTTAATCTCCCCCTCTCTGCGAATATTAGTGTTTTGAGTTCGGCGTGGCGTCTTGATCAGTTGTCCCTGAGGTTTCTGCAGACGAGCGAAACCGTGAAGAAGATGGCTGTTCTATCGGTACACAAGAAGTAACTCGACCTTGCCATTGAACCTTCATCACCAAGTATATGTGGATTCGATCGTACTTCAGATTGAGTTGTCATCATTGCCTTTATACATGCTGAGGGGAAGCAGTTTCTTTTGAGGGTCCGTTTTGACATGATATCGCGTCGCGTGCTTCTCATTGTACCTGTAGTGCTTACTGCCTTTTCTGGCCCTTGGTTGTGCATGTTTTAAAATTTTGATGAGTAGATAAGAAATAGGAAGAACCTGCATTGCCAATCCCTGGAAGGTAGAGGAAGGCTTCATCTACATCCGTTTTACAGTCGTTTGATGATGTTGCCTTGGCACTTCGTAGCATAACTGATGGTGTACATTACGAGGTTGATTCTTTATTTCTTTGTCCATGTTTAGAGGTAGTGTTTTGAAAGTAATGTTAGGTAGGAACCAGGAACAATTGTTGCAAGTTCAAAAGGGTCTTTTCTGTTGATCCAAACCCTAACCCACCTCTTTGATGTCTTTCATTTGCTAGAATCCCCACTGCTGAATTTCCCTCTATGGTTGGTATTTTCTGTTAGTGCAATGCAAAAACTTTTTTGTTATCCAGCTCTTGCAGTTGCTGAGCATGTTCAACTACCAATCGTTGTTTTAGACTACTTCCATGCATTTATAAATGTACATTTAATGCTGTGCTACCTTTTAGGTCCTTAGCGATCCCCAGAAACGCACAATCTATGACCAGCTAGGGGAAGAGGGTCTCAAGAGGCAGCCACCCCGAGGTGCGGGAGGTCCTGGTGCATCTTCCTCCTACCCTGGTGGGGCCCAGTCCACCTCATTCCACTTTAATCCAAGGAGTGCGGATGACATCTTTGCTGAGTTCTTCGGATTCTCTGGGCCTTTCTCTCGCATGGGCAGCATGAGAGGGGACCCAAGATTTCATGGGTCTATGTTTGGCAATGAGTTCTCTTCACACTTTGGCGGGGAGAGTTCTGACAGTAGTATGCCACGGAGATTCTATGGGCCTTTCTCTAGCATGGGTGGCACTGGCAGCATGAGGGGGGACCCAAGTTATCATGGGTCTATGTTTGGCAATGAGTTCTTCTCTCCATGCTTTGGTAGGGAGAGTTCTGACAGTAGTATGCCACGAAGATTCTCTAGGCCTTTCTCTGGCATGGGTGGCATGGCGGGTGACACTGGTAGCATGAGAGGGGACCCAAAATTTCATGGGTCTATGCTTGGCAATGAGTTCTTCTCTTCACGCTTTGGCGGGGAGAGTTCTGACAGTAGTATGCCACGGCCGCACAAACCGGCACCTATAGAGAATCGGCTTCCAGTTAGCCTTGCAGATCTGTACAAGGGTGTAACCAAAAAAATGAAAATCTCAAGAGAGATTATAGATGCCAGCGGGTAAGCTTCCTCTATTATTTCAGTAATTTTGCAGCTAAGCACCTTGGCTATCAGAAATAGTGCCATGTGTAAGCTCCTACAGGGAATTCTCCCATGGTGAATTAATTGCATTAGAAACTTTTGCTGGGTGCAACTCTGTTATTCACTTATGTCATGTGCATGTTCATTCTGTTGTAATGAGATAACTTGGTTGCCATTGAACTACTAGAAATAGCCATGCCAATTTGACAAAGAGTTATCGACTAATCAAGATGTCCTTATGTTGTCAACTAAGCTTGCTTCTATTGTATACAATGATGCATTTTCTTGGTTTGACACTTGGTTATATGACAGAGTTGAGCCCTAGTTTTGCTCTAGATGTTTCCCCTAGTTTCGCTCTAGATGTTTTCTGGTACTCTATAGATGTTGCATCTGTCTGTTGTGAGTTATTAAAGCTGTAGTAGTCCTTCATATTGGTCATCTTATTTCCTTGCCAAGCGTAATCAATCACTCTCTCTGTAGTACTCACTTTCTCAAATCAATCCTTGCAGTTAAGCTGTATGAATTGAGCTGGACATGTTTCATCCTTTTCTTGATTTGGTGCATCGGTGAAGAAAAACTAGTATCATTGATTCATGAAACTGGTAAACAATAGAATAAGCATTTCCATATATTGTAAATAAATGCACAAAAAATGAGAATGAATTCAAGCCTTCTTTTTTGGACATTCATTCACTGTTTTCATTTTTGGCTTGTGCTTCCTTAAATGACTTGGTTTAGGGTTCAGTGCCTGGGTTTTCGGGTTTAGGTTTATTTTGGACATTCATTCACTATTTTCATTTTTGGCTTGTGCTTTCTTAAATAACTTCTGTTCGATCAATGATAGGCAATAAAAAAGCATGATCTATGTTTCCATATGGTAGTAGTTAAGGCCAAATTGTGTGGGCAATCAAACTCCACAAGTGCTGTTTATTTCCAATAATTTTCCACGGAAATGCTACTACTGAAATAGTTTGGATTGCTGGGGGATCAGCTTCAGAGTGAACATAGGGTCCAATCTGCAAGGGTCATGCAAATACATAGGCCCCTTCCTTTTGTGCCAAGTTAGAAGGTGCAAAAGCTCCATCATGATCTGGAGTCTACCAACAAATGAGGCCCATGTTTCTCATGGAAAAATTGATGAAGAACATCAAGCATGTTATGCAGCTTAGTTTCCTCCTAGAGGTCATGAACCTTGATAAGGTCTTCTCATCCATCGTAAGTGTGCCCAAATGATTCTTGGGTCATATGTGTTTAGCTGATCATTGTTGATGGTGCCATGGCCAAAGGCAGCCATCAGCCCATCGTTAGACAGTAGCAAACGACAACAAATTGCAACCCAAAATTATGCAAGTTGATGGCTTTTAAAGAAGAATCAGTGATTTTAGTTTTCGTACTTGATCGCATCTAAGCTATATACAGTTTGATGTATATATTGGATTTGGAATCTTTGAAGGGTCATCAAATTACTTTGCGGAACATGTAGGCATTCCTTGAATATAATTATGTCTAAATCCTAGTCACATCTTCTATTACACTTTCTAAAAGCCCATGTATTCCTAATTATTCTGAGGCATCTGTTCTTATCCTTGTTTGATCCTATTGCTTTTATGCCAATGAAGAGGGGAACTTTAAGCCTTGGTTATCAATGAATGAACAAAAGCAGTTATACCATTGTGGCACATGGGTCATCCCTATTGGTGCAGTCCAGACTAGTACGGAGCCATTATGTACCGTTTCGGACATATAGCGTTGCTGAATGTTTTGCTAAATAGATTGCCATTTCATCTTTCCTTTTTAGGATGGCTTTTCATCTTTAATTTTAACACCTAACCGTGTCCAATTAGTCTGGCCATTACTAATACGTAAAGTAGAAAAATATTCTAGAAGAGTAAGGAGAGCTATACAACCTCTAAATTTATGCTTGCATCATGACCGTTGTCTAATTTTCTGAAACATAGCATCAAGCGGATGTTCTCTTAAAGCAGTGTTATTTGGACGCCCGTGTCCAAAACAAAGTGGCCGAATCGGACACATCGAATTTGAGTCGGATTCCGACATCCGTATCCAATTACGAGTAGCATTTCCTGTGTCCTTTTTTTTTGGCCGAATCGGACACCCGAATCCTAATCGGATTCCAACTCTTATGTCCGTGTCCAAGTTACACTGTCTTAAAGTGTTGTTCATGTGACATTCTAGTTAAAGACAAAGGTGATAGTGAAGGCTCCATATGGCTGTGAGGTGGCTTCCAAAAGGCACTTCTGAGTTCTGATATACTAGTTTTGGATACTGTAATTTTTTGGGGCTTCATGGTGATCTTTTCCACCCCAAGGGTGTGCATGGTGCTGGTATTTCCTCCTGTTGTTGACTTCATGTTCTCTAAGTTTGGAGGATAGTATTCCTAGATTTGCATTTTATGACAAATTTCCTGCCTATTTTGATCCATTTGCTTCTTCTGTGAAATTTATTTTGCGTAGCGTAACATTATGTGTGACTATGAGTATCATCTGTTGTGCTGTGATGAATTGAGGGCATTCTTTGTAAACTAAATAGTTGTTGCCTTTGTGCTAATTTTACTACGTTTTTTTTTTCAGGAGAGTCTCACAAGTAGAAGAAATTTTGACAATAGATGTAAAGCCTGGTTGGAAGAAGGGGACAAAGATCACTTTTCCTGAAAAGGGGAATGAAACTCCAAACATGGCACCTGCTGATATTGTTTTCATCATTGAAGAGAAGGCCCATGATGTTTTCACTAGGGAAGGAAATGATCTTGTCATGACAGAGAAAATCTCTTTGGTCGAAGCGCTGACTGGCTGTACCGTGCATGTCACTACGCTTGATGGGCGGAGCCTGTCTGTAGCCGTTACTTCAGTAATCCATCCTAGCTATGAAGAGGTGATCACTGGAGAGGGCATGCCAATACCTAAGGAGCCCAAGAAGGAGGGAAATCTGCGGGTTAAGTTCAACATCAATTTCCCTTCCAGGCTAACCTCTGATCAAAAAGCCGGCATCAAAAGTCTTTTGGGTTCTTAGGCCCGTTTAAATGGCATTCTATAATGAAAGTGATTGTGAATATTGCCGGTATGTGGCTAGGTGTATTTCTATTGGTCTGGAGGGGGCAAAAGGCAAGAAGTGAAAAAAGGTAGGGTAATTCCATAACATATCTACTGGAGTTTTTAGCATATGCAAGAAAGCTAGCTGTTGGCAGCATGGCTGGCTGTGTGCTTCAGGCTACCTGCCGGGGACTCAGGGTTGAGTTCTGGCAAGGGTTACAGGGATTTCGGCATTATGCATCCTAATTTTGGAAAATTTAGCTTATGTTGTGGTTGTTCAAATTGAGATATTTGACTTATGATCCACTAGAAATAGGGTAGAAACTATCGTTCACTTGTATAACCATTTTGGGTTTCTTTAGATGATGCGCATTGTAAAGGTAGTCCCCAGTTGAAATTCTATCAAGAAGGCATGACGAAAGTCCCCATAAGTTCAAAGCAATGTTTTCTTTGCTTCTGCCAAACTTTTCCTCCGTGCCAAGCTTCGTCGGTGTATTGCGTATTTACATTAGATTAACACGAGTGGCCTGGAACATTGTACAATCGCAAGTCTTGGCTATCGTGCCTGGCTGATGAGTGGAATGTGGTGTTTGGTTTGAGGGATTGCCTTAGCAAAGGATGGGTTGGTCCATTATAAGATCATTCTATAAAATTTGGTGGGATGGTAATGGTAATCTCTCATTTCTGGCTGATGAGTGTAATGGGGTGTTTGATTTGAGGGATTGCTCAATGGGCCGGCAAAAAAAACTCGTAAGGGTTTGAATCAAAATTTCTTTGATTATAGTTTTTAATAGGTTTAAAATTGATTTGAGTCTATTTTGAGTGAAAAAAAAGTTAATAAGGCTAATTTGAAATGTCTACTTAAATAGTAAATAAAATGATTTTACGTTGAACTATGTTAATTTCTAAAGAAGCTCGATAATAACTCATTAAGCTCAATAACCAGCCCCACTGATCAATGGGTTAATCTATTATGAGATCATTCCATAATATGTAATAGGATGGTATCATCCCTCATTTTATAATATTCTTTATGCTTAGGAGGGATGAGGTGAGGATACACCCATTCATTCCATTCTTCAAACCAACCAATAGAGTTAGGTTCGAAGCTAGAATCGGATAGTCCATTCATCAACCCATCCCTCAAACCAAACAGTCATAAATAAATCCTTAAGTCCAGAAAGTACAAAGATAAAAAATCCATAACAATCGAAATCCTAGAACTTTGCTCGACGCCGTTAGAAATTTTTTTCCAAACGACAAGGTATGAATAAGATTAGGATTTTCGTCAAGTCTTCTAAATATCTTAACAACTAGTGAAAAGATAAGGCAAACCACGTTATGACGGTAAATTGTTTTTCTGAGAAATTCCACATGCACAACACCATCAGAAGCTCACATACAAAACGAAAAGCCTTTTCAAGTACGAGCGTTTATTTCTACACAGTTGAGCTCTCTCGACGACAATCTGATGGTAACCAATCTTACCATCTGCAATGTGCTGTTCAACACCACATTGGGAACAATTGACCAGATAACCCAAAAATAAATAAGGCAGAGACGTCATGATTCTCGTCCACGTTGTCTCCGATCCGAAGCAGTAAAACTCGGGCACCACAACCACCCGACCATATTCACAGCAGTCACCTCATCACGCGCTCTTTGCTTGCTGGAGTGAGAAGGCAGCAGAAAATTTCAGCACAAGTCTGGATGGAGATTACGGAAACGAACATTTTTGCTATGCTAATAGTTTGCCTTCGCCACTTGCGTTAAACATAGAAATAAAAAACACATGATACCTTCATGCTTGTTCTCTATAACCATGATTGGTCTATCACTCATATTGTTGAAAGGTCATCTTGTTACTCTCATCTTTTTAAATAGCTGGCTTTTGATGATCTTACTTTGTTGAGGTGTAATATCTAATACGTATGTTTTGCTCGGGGTAATCAAGGAGAAATTGTCATGAATAAGTTCAGCAATATTCAATCTGAAAAATTGTCATGGGTAAGGCAGCAATATTCAATCTAAGGGCGATACGCTATTTTAGTTTTCCTGAAATTTTGGATGAAGCACATATCGCTGTCATCAAAATGAGCTTATAATTGGAGCTACCAATGAAGTGTTTACAATTTAGGCTTTCAAAGTGTTTCAATTATTTAGTCATTTAGTGTCATCAAAGCTGTGCAAGCATATTCCAATTAGAAACCAGTCATATCGGTTCCATTTATACATGTGCTCAGAATTAGGAGACAATGTAATAATTTTGGGCAAACTTACTCTTTTCTCCTCTTCGATCTTAGCCTTGATGTATGAGTAGATGGCAACACCACCTATGGCAATGCAGGTGCCGATTCCAGTCTGTGTGGTAATTTTGTTGCCTGCTCAACGTGAGATTTTTCAAGTGTTAAAACTAGGAATAAACATATCATATAGAAATGATAAGAGCAGAACGAATATGCAATTCTCATTTCATATACTAGGGGGAAATTTCACTTACCAAAAGCAATGATTGAGAAACCAATGACAAAAACCCTTTTCAACACATTGCCGACCGCATGAGTCAGAGGGGCCACCCGCTCCAAAGTGTTCGTAGCAACCTGCCATGCCATAATCGCATTAGTCATACTGTAACTGGTATGTATAAAAGGTAGTCCATGGCAAAATTGCACACGCCTGTTTGGCAACATCATGGTTAACTAATGATAAATGCTGATCTCTACATTGCATATGAAAGAAATATCTCTGCAGCCATTCTGTAGCTAGTGCTACTACAATGTGACATAGTGCGGTGGGAAAGCTCAAATGCTACACCTATTATTCCTGTAAGAACATGTGTACAATTTTGGCATGGCATGAAACTGGTTACCTGGTTATAGAGATGGTAGAACAGTCCCACCAAGAAAAGGTCTGAGACAAATTTTGTCAAACCTACTTTTGCAATTGCATCATTAAATCCATACTGCAATAATTGGGGTCCTTCAATCTGCAAGATTGATCATGGAAAAGAGAAACATCAACATTAAGCATAATACACAAATCCTTTTTTACTTCCTGGACCAAACTAATCACACTTACAATGACTGCAGGTGGTATGCAAACGATGAGAGCAATAATCGAGATGTAAGCATACACGTTGGTGCTATCCATGTCGGTCTGCAACAATGAAAAAGATAAAGGTGAGAAACCAGAGTTGAAGCAAAAAAAAAATGAAAGTCAAGAAATTATAACAAAAGAGGCACAAACCATAGCTTTCTTGGAATAAATGCTCCGGTAAGTGAATGAGATGTTAGAGATCATGGCATTGATGAAGCCGGTCCAGTTAAATGAAAGTTCAGTGAGAGATGCCATTGAAACACCTGGTAATATTCAAGCAGTTAAATAGGTTGAACAAAAAGGCAAGGAATTCTATGAAACTAAAGAGTTAAAACTTAAAATAAACTTCTAGTGGTAAGTAGCACATGTTCAATCTAGTGAAAACAATGACAAAAAGAGAACTACACTATCAGAGAACGTCTGGTTCAAGATATTCTTAGTTTTTGAATCACGGTATCCTACATTCTACCTTGCTATTGGTACTGTAATTAACAAGTTTCTACAGCTTTACTAGCAAAAAATTGGCATCAGAAGGCTTAATTGAGAAATTACCAATCACAACAGGAGCAAGAGACAACCACAGAGACAAAGGAACTTGCTGTCCAAGCACAAACTGGGTAGCAGCTGCATTGAAGAAGGGCTCCAAAGCTGCATTGCAATTATTCATAAAAACGTCAGCACATAGAACAGAAAAGGGCAAGAAGACTCCACAATAAAATTTGCACATGAAAGAGGCACCTTTAATAGTGTGGGCAAATGAGACAGCAACAGCAGCGAAGGACACATTGCTAGTGACATGACCGAGGGCATGGCACAAGGCCACTGGAAAGAGAAGCTTCAGGAGCGTTGAATTGATAGGCTACAAAAGACAACGATTTTTTGTGTCAACGTATTGCTAATTTCCACAGAAGATACATTAATTTGAATGAGTAGGAACTGATGAATCATGAAAACATATTCTAATAGATTGTTAAGAAATAGACATGCCGTTCTTACATAAAAGTTGCATGTATTTTTTATGTATGAAAAGATTAGGGGTTTAGAACAATTTTAATTTCAAGTTGTTTATCGCAGAAATGAAGACAAAATTTGATTTGTGGTGTACATAAAGGGTTTGTATCCTTTACTTCATAAGTGCAATATGTATTCCATTATTACCTTTAGAAGCCAACTAAACTTTGTAAGAAAATGTGAAATTTCCTAGTTTTGTTTTCAATACTTAAATCCTTCATAAAACTGGCAGTGACAGGCGAGCGCAATGCTATAACTAAAGTTTCAGGATGCTTATTAGTCGGACAATATTTATATTTTATTTTATTTACTTTGTTTCTAGTCATAATTTTTATGTCAACTAAGGACCAGTTTGATCCCTGTATGAATTGTCAAAGAAAACACAGCACTGTGCCAGGTGGTACATATTACCGCACGTTTTGGGAGACCAACGGTCCAGCTCACGAGGCAGTACACGACGCCCACAAATAGATGGATCACCGACACGAAGCTGCAATCAGCAATACAATTTTCCACAGTAAGTTGTAACCCAGGCACCCAGCCAAAAAACGGAACGCGAGATCGTTGAAAGCAAGGGAAAATACAACACACTTACTATGGGTAGGGGAAGTAGTTGTAGATCTTCTTGTTGAGGATGTTGAATATAACGTTCAAGAAGTACCTGCAAAATCACTTGCACAAAATGCAATCTTTAGACACAACAGAAGAATTGCTTCACCCACCATTGCAAGTCTGCAACACAGGTCATTTGATTGGTGCGGTGAAACGTACCACATGAAGAAGAAGAAGCCGGTGATCAGTGCAGGGTACTTCTCCAGGAACCCAGCCGGCTTCGCCTCCCTGTTACAACCAAAATCAGAAAGGAAAACTACTTTTAAAAAAGTGCAGCTAATTCCGATTTATCGCAAGCTTAGTCTCTCACTTCAGTATTCCCTGAACTGATTTTAGCTCGACTTAAGAGTGGATGTTGGCCTCTCACCCAGCCGGATTCGAATCCTGGGATTAACCTGGGTGCTCTTCCCTCATTAGAGTATGTTTGGTTGGTGGGATGACGTTGAATGGATGGGATAGTCTTGTACCATTTGATTCCATTGTTTTGGATGAATGAAATGGTTCAACATCTATAAAGAATATTCCATAAATTTATATTACACCGTTCAAAACAGGATGGTTCTATTCAAGCAACCAAACGCATAGGCGATAAGCGGAGCCAAGGGGGGCCAAGGGGCCATGGCCCCCCCAATGAAAGCGGCAAAAAATTTTTATTCATTGCTAATCATTTGATCCTAAGGGTGAAAACGGGTCGGATACGGTCGAATAGTAGGTCATCCTGTATTCTACCCTAATTATTTTTTTTTGGATACTGAATGCAGGTGCGAATAGTGGAAAATCGGGTAGGATCTGAATCTGGATCTGAGGTATTTACTGAACGGGTAGAAAGCGGATCTGGGATATTATACGACGGGTATAATACGGATAATCGGTACTTAGTCGAATAATACTGAAAACTACCTAGGATCAAAATATGTGATAAAAATAATTTAACTAACACATATGATCAAACTATGTGATAAAAATATATTAAAAAGAAATTGTAATCATGAGATAAGATATCAATCTTGATCTTGTCGATTTGTGTAGAAATATATATGTCTTTTTCTCAAGCCAAGATTCTTACCATGCTTGACATCAACTTGATATCCACCTCTGATAAAAATATTAAAAATTAAAACTTATATTTGAAGCTTTTACAAATTCAAAAACTGAAAGTAAATAAATCTGAAAATAGCAATGTCAGAATTTTTATAAATAAAATGTAAAATATAAAAATCTCAAAATTTTATAGAATGCAAATATTTTAATTCTAAACCTTAATAAAAATATAAATAAAATATTAACCACATTTTGGTCATAAATTAAATCAAACTCAGAAAATAGAAAATCGGCAGGGCACATTGTCGAAATTACTGTAATTTTATACACTAGATTTTACCATGAAATTTTTATTGGATATCAAACCTCATCTTGCCGACATGTATAAAAATTTTTATAAAATATTGATTTGATTTGATAGCTTTAATAAGTACTAGAATGCTATCTGTCGAGAGAAACCAGTAGAGTCTGCTCTTTTAGTATTATCTGGGTACCGATTGCTTAATAACTTACCCGAATAAGATGGAGGATGAGTTCTTAAGAAATTGCTTAATAACTTACATAGAGAAAGAGATTGTAATGGGGTTTACAACGGATAAACTTATTGATGACTTGATACAATTTAGACACGCCGAGTAGCTACTGAAATGAAACATGTTAGTTATTTTAACCATCACTTTTACCATTAGATTTTTGTTGGATTTTAACTTATATGCATGCAAATTTAGTAAAAATTTCTTGCTATATTTCAGCATATGGTTGATAGCTATAATTATTAAAATTTCTACTATACTATATATATTAGGATTGTTCGGCCCCTCTTATATATTATTCCTGGCTCCGCCACTGCGCATAAATGATAATTTTTTAAAATTACCTCACACATGTATCACTTAGTACAAGCGACAGTGAGAGCTAGTGCTAATTTTTTTAAGAAAAGATTTTCTTGCCTGAGCCCCAACGGTCAGCGGGCGGCGTGTGGCTGCATGTAGGACCAGCGTCCCGTTTTATAAATCGATTCTATTTCTGGATTCGCAAATTTGAAAACAGAAAGCAAAAGCGCCGCAAGCAACTACGAACGGTACCAGTGCAGTGCAGCAGCGCAAATGGTTTTATGCACCGAACAGAGTCTTCTAGAAGTTTCCAGAGTGAAGATGCGGCGTGGCATCGAGTACTTACCCGGCGGGCTCGGAGGACGCGGCGGCGGCGGGCGGGCGGAGCGGTAGCCTCCTGGCGGCCTGGGACGGCAGCAGGCCGGCGGGGAGGAGTAGGGCCGGGCGGAGCTGGCGTCCCCAGACGAGCTGGCCGCCGTCGGGGGCTGCGGCGACGGCGCACTTGGCGGTGGGGAAGGGCGACGCGAGCGCGGGGGCTGGGGCGGCGAGGCGGCGGAGGCGGAGGAGGCCCGCGACGCCGGCGGCGCCGCCGCCGGAAAGCGTCCCGAGCGCCGACATTTCAGCCTGCTCTGCCTGGGAGTGAGCCGGGGTCGGGTTTTGGAGGCTTGTGTGGATGCGAAGTCGAGAGGAGGAGGCGACGGGGAGGGGTTTCGGATAAGCTTATGGGTGAGGCGGCGTCGCGGAGGGATTTGAGTGGCGGAGACGCGCGCATGGGAAGGATCGGATAGCGTGGGAGAGAACAAGGGGAGGAGAGGACGGACCGGACGTCGCCTTCCACGGCTGCTCGCCTGTATGAATCGGCCGCTTTTCGCTGCGAGAAATGAGCCGTGTTTTAGACTGAAATGGTAAGGCTCGGGAATGCTTGTTCATCTGGCGTGGTGGACGTTTATTTTTTTCAATTCTACCACTCTTCTGAGGTCAACAAAATCGAAAACTCGAGTTTCGAACTATTTTTTATTTTTGAAAATCGGTAAGAATCGAGCGAAAATAGATAGAAATCGAAGAAGTTTAAATTCAAAATTTTTGAACTCAAAAGTCAAACAACGGGAAAAAAAACAAAAATCGAGCGATTGAAAATCGGTTTGCTTTGGTTTTCAAGTAAGACTGATTTACAAGAAAATTTATTCCGACCGGATAAGGCAAGGGTGACTCGGAGTGCGGATACCTGTGACTCTGCGTGTGGTGGTCCTCAATTTGGAAAAAAAACAAGTTCCTAGAAATTCTCTGATTAGCTTAGAGAAAAAGATAAATTCTACACAACTTATTTTAGTAGGCAAAACTATAATGTATAGATATTATATCTTTACAGTTGTATATGTTATACAATTCTATTTTTAAAAGATAATAGAGCTATATATATATGTGCCTCTTTCATGTGCAGATTTTATTGTGGAATCTTCTTGCCCCTTTTCTGTTCTATGTGCTGACGTTTTTATGCATAATTGCAATGCAGCTTTGGAGCCCTTCTTCAATGCAGCTGCTACCCAGTTTGTGCTTGGACAGCAAGTTCCTTTGTCTCTGTGGTTGTCTCTTGCTCCTGTTGTGATTGGTAATTTCTCAATTAAGCCTTCTGATGCCAATTTTTTGCTAGTAAAGCTGTAGAAACTTGTTAATTACAGTACCAATAGCAAGGTAGAATGTAGGATACCGTGATTCAAAAACTAAGAATATCTTGACCAGACGTTCTCTGATAGTGTAGTTCTCTTTTTGTCATTGTTTTCACTAGATTGAACATGTGCTACTTACCACTAGAAGTTTATTTTAAGTTTTAACTCTTTAGTTTCATAGAATTCCTTGCCTTTTTGTTCAACCTATTTAACTGCTTGAATATTACCAGGTGTTTCAATGGCATCTCTCACTGAACTTTCATTTAACTGGACCGGCTTCATCAATGCCATGATCTCTAACATCTCATTCACTTACCGGAGCATTTATTCCAAGAAAGCTATGGTTTGTGCCTCTTTTGTTCTAATTTCTTGACTTTAATTTTTTTTTCTGCGCTCCGACTGGAGAAGTGCATGCAAACAATACTGAGTTAATATATTGCAAACAACTCCAGTAAATGCAACCCGGTAGTAAATCACGAAACAATTTACTACAGAATAACTGATGAATTTTCTGGCGATGTGCATGTAAATTACACCGTACTGATTAAATCCAATTTAGTAGTAAATCACAAATACGTTTTATTATAGAACAACTGATTGCATTACTGACGAATCAGTTACTAGTTTGTGCGTTGATCAACCTAGCTAGTTAATGCATATTGTAGTTTGTACATGATCTGTTTTTCCTTTATTTTAGCCATATCTTTTATTGGTAGCTCTGATTCACAAACAGTTTTCATCATTGGCTTACTGACGACGAGAGCTACATATTGATATAAGTCTCACCGTATAAATCAGATTTTTCTATCCATATACATAGATTTTGCTGTCGATATACATAGATTTTACTGCCATACGGTAGTAAAATCTTACGGTACATTCGGTAAATTGGTAGTAAAACTCATTCATGCTGTGCTTATTAGCGAGACTTATATCATTATGTTCCTCTTGTCGTCAGTAAACTACTGGTGAAAACGGTTCGTTAATTGGAGCTATGAATAAAAAGTTATGGCTAAAATAAAGTAAGAACAGAATCATATACAAACTAACAAATGCGCTTACTAGTTGTTTCGGCCATCCTTACTGCTTCACTGGTTACTTCATTTTCTAGTTTGTATACATGTATGTTCTTTCTTTATTTTAGTTATAACTTTTTATTTGATGCTCCGATTCACGAACAAATTTCACCAGTAGATTACTAATAACTAGAGGAACAACACGATATAAGTTTCGCTAATAAATGTTGCATGAATCAAATTTTACTGGTAAAATGAACATCGATTTACTACTATATGATAGTAAAACATATATATCGATAGTAAAATCTATATAAAGATAGTAAAATTTATTACTAGCGTAAAAATTAATATTTATTAATGAGACTTATAAATTTTACTATCGGTATACATAGATTTTACTACCATGCGGTAGTAAAATCTTAGGTACATTTGGTAAATTAGTAGTAAAAACTCATTCGTGTAGTGTTTGTTAGCGAGACTTATATCATTATGTTTCTCTTATTGTCAGTAAACTACTGGTGAAAACCGTTCGTTAATTGGAGCTAAGAATAAAAAGTTATGGCTAAAATAAAGTAAGAATAGAATCATATACAAATTAACAAATACGCTTACTAGTTGTTTCGACCACCCTTACTGTCTTCACTAGTTACTTACGCCTTTCTTCGGACAGCTTCCGATTATCTGATCTGGATTGTAGTCACCGTCTGCGGAGAAGCGGTTGTCTGAAGAATCTGTTGACCGGAGAATCAGTCGTTCAAAGAATTCGATTATCTGTGTTGATTGTTGATCGGCATCAGTGACGGATGAGCGGATGAGGGTGGTGGAGGGGTCTAGGGACGATGGCGGAAGCCCTTGTGCCTACGACGACTCGTGGGAGGTGGAACTCGCAGAATTTGAGTCAGAATCCGCAGAATCAGGTGGATGACAGCTTCTGATTCTATGTACAAATCAGATTCTGATTTTTGGAGAAGCTGTCTAGAAGCCTACTATTCGGCGCACAATCCATTTTTATTTTAAGCAGAAGTTGTATTTAAGCTGAAACGAAGGGGGCCTTCATTTTCTATATACAAATCTGTTCTTTTTTATTTTAGTTATAATTTTTTATTCAATGCTCCGATTCACGAACAAATTTCACCAGTAGATTATTGATGATGAGACAAACAACATGATATAAGTTTCGCTAATAAACATCGTATGAATCAAATTTTACTGCTAAAATGAACAACAATTTACTACTGTGTGATAGTAAAACATGTTAGAAATGAGGCCCAAGTGGCCCATTTATCTCTAATGCCAAAGCTACAAATAATAGTACCATATTGCTAGTTAAGAGAGGAAAGTGCCAACTTAAAAGGGGGAGCTCCCACCATGCCTGGTAATGAGGCATATGGAGGGTGAGGAGCACGGTTAAAGTCACACGCACGCGCGCGCGTATTTCACGAATTACCGCGTATTTCTGCGTGTTTTTCCCGCGTGACTTGTGACTTGCGACGTCGTGAGTCACCGTGCTGTGGATTAAATTCCAGTCACGTTTAAACCCTTTTTAATTTTCGGTTTCTCTCTATTATTAGTGAATTAATGGGGTCATTTACTGAGAATTGAAACAGCCATGATAATGGCGTCAGTTTCTACTAGAAACTGTCGTTTGAATGACCTGCAGTTACTAGCGTTTAATGGTGACCGTTACTGGTGTGAGGCTATAAAATCTGGAGACGTCCAGACAGATGAGAGCTTTTTGTCTCTTGCACTCGCGTTAATCCACTGTAATTTGTGTTGCGTCTTTGTCTTTTCGTTCTTCATCGACCTTCCTCTCGGCGTGCCGCGAGGCAAGGAGAGCGGATCTCTGAACCGTTGCCTTGCGAGAACCTACACGGGCGGCAATAAGGTTTCTGGCAGCGCATTCTTGCGACCGCTCGAGTTCTTCCTCCTCGGCGTCGACTACTTCCACTACAAAGATCGTGAATCTATATTGCTTCTTTTCCTTCCACAAGCCCTACGTAAAATTGTTTTTTTCCTCCGTTAAATGGCGTCTTGCGCGATTTATGCTCGATCTATTTTTTAGTAGCATGTGGTGCCTATTGTCTTTTATCATTTTGGAAATTAGCTTAATATTCAAATCTGAAACAAAAATAATACCTAGATATCCAACATTCCAGAAACCTTATTGGTATTATTTGTGTGATTGTGATTCAGCAATGGCTGGTGCAAGTGATGCCATGAAACCTGAGAGGTTCAATGGTCAGAACTTCCGTAGGTGGTAGACTAGAGCCAAGTTTTGGCTCATGTCTCTGGGTATGTGGTGGGTGATTTTCCCTCAATACCCGCTTACGGATAAGGAGAATGCGCAATATGAGAATGCGAATAACACCACATTGGGCTGCATTCTAACCATCTTGGCAGATTAGTTATATGATGTGTATATGAGTTACACATCTGCCACTGAGTTGTGGTTGGCTCTTGAACAAAAATATGCAAAAGCTGAGGCTGGTCGCTGGTTGTATACGTGCGAGCAATTATTCGATTTTACCATGGATGAGTCTAAATCGATTGTTGCTCAAGCGCATGACTTTCAACTACTAGTGGGCGAGATCGCACATTTGGGATGTGCTTTACCTGCAAAATTTGTGGCTGCAGGCATTGTGGCTAAACTTCCCCCATCTTGGAGGAATTTTGCCAGCGGTCTAAAACACAAGAGGAAGAGATTTCTATTGAAGATCTCATTCTTGCCCTCGGCGTGGAAGAAAAAGCCAGAGCCAACGATGCACCAAAAACTTCTTCTCAGGAACCAAACAACGCAAATGTGATTGAGAAGAAGAGTGGCAACAACAACAAAGGCTTGAAACCAAACAAAAATACTAGCTTCAAGAAGAAGAAGTTTGAGAAGAAAGATATGAAGAACATTACCTGTTATGTGTGCGGAAAAGATGGTCACATGGCTAAAGACCTGCGTTTCGCAAGAACAAAGCCAAATGAGGAAGGCAAGAAAATTGCCAACGTGACCATAAGTGAGGAACTACTTGAGAGGGTATGGTAATTCTCACATTGTTTTTTCAAAGATGTCAATCCAGCGATTGGTGGGTTGATCACGGTGCAAATGTTCACGTATGTTCGACATATCTCTATTTTCTTCTTACCAGCAGCGAGGCTTCCTCCGTCCTAATGGGGAACGGGTCGCATGCTTTTGTGCGTGGTGTTGTACATCAGAGAACCGAAGCTCACTTCAGGAAGACTGTCCGTTTGAGAAGCGTGCAAAGATGTGCCAACAATAAATAAGAACCTTGTCGATGGTTCCCTATTATGCCGAGATGGTTATAAGCTAGTATTTGAATCTAATAAAGTTGTAATGTCAAGTTTGGAAACTTTGTTGGAAAAGGTTATGACAATGAGGCCTATTCCGCTTAAGTGTCTTTGAGTCTTGTTTAAATTTAAATGTTGCTACTCAAGTTAATAATTGTGAATCAATGTTTGGCATTCTCGTTTATATCATATTGGTTATGATACCATTGCTCGAATGTCCAGATTTGAAATAATTCCAAAATGTGATATTGTCAAAGGATCAAAGTGCCAATCTTGCGTGCAAGCAAAACAACCTCGGAAACCCTTTAAGGGGTTAGAGGAAGAAAGGAATTTGGCACCATTAGATTTTGTCCATTCTGACCTGTGTGAGATGAATGGATTGTTGACAAAAGGAGGCAAAAGATATTTTCTAACTTTTATAGACGATGCAACACGTTATTGTTATGTGTATTTGCTTGAAAACAAAGGATGAAGTTTTAAACTACTTCAAAATTTATAAGGTCGAGGTTGAGAACCAACTAGAGAAGAAAATTAAAAGGCTAAGGTCGTAGTGGAGGAGAGTATATCCCTCGAATTCTCCCAATATTGTCTTGAGCATGGTATAATCCATGAAGTGACACCACGATACTCACCTCAATCTAATGGGGTGGCCGAGAGGAAAACAGGACGATGAATGACTTGGTGAATACCATGTTAGAGAGTCTTTGGTATGCCTAAGTCGTGGTGGGGTGAAGCTATCTTAACAGCAACCTTTGTCCTCAACAGAGTAATTACTAAAAGAAGTGAGATTACTCCGTATGAGGGATGGAAGGGGAGAAAACCAAATGTCAATTTTCTGCGAATATGGGGGTGTTTGGCAAAATTCAATATACCATTGCAGAAAAAGAGAAAGCTTGGACCTAAAACAGTTGATTGCATTTTTCTGAGTTATGCACATAACAGTACGGCCTATAGATTTTTAGTAGTAAAATCAGATTCCCCTGAGATTATTGCTAACACAATAATGGAATCTAGAGATGCTTCTTTCTTTGAGAATATTTATCCTATGAGAGCACCAGATTTAATGAAAATTCTAAAACTTCGATCTTCCATCTATCAATTACCAAATATTGTTGAACCAACTTGTGATATCCCCGAGGAGGATAACAATATTGTCACAAATGAGACTCTCGCATGAGCAAAAGACAAAGGGTTGAAAAACCTTTGGTGATGACTTTATTGTATACCTTGTAGATGATGTGCCAAAAACTCTTTCAGAGGCTTATGCATCACCGATGCGAGTATTGGAAAGAGGTCATGTCAGATGTGAGATGGATTCCATCATGGCTAATGGAACATGGGAGATCGCTGAACTTCCTCTTGGGTGCAAACCAGGTTGGATGTAAGTGGATCTTTAAAAAGAAAATGAGGCTTGATGGTATTGTTGATAAGTATAAGGCAAGGCTTGTAGCCAAGGGTTATACCCAAAAAGAAGGAGAGGATTATTTTGATACTTATTCTCCTGCTGCGGATTAACCACCATTAGAGTGCTCATTGCATTAGCGACTTCCTATGGTCTACACATCCATCAAATGGATGTAAAGACGATTTTGCTTAATGGAGAGTTGGAGGAAGAAATCTATATGGAGCAACCAGATGGTTATGCGATTCTTGGACAGAAAATAAAGTGTGCAAATTATTAAAATCCTTGTATGGCTTAAAGCAAGCACCTAAACAATGGCACGAAAAGTTTGATAAAACTTTGACATCTCTTGGTTTTCTTTGTGAATGAGGCGGATAAATATGTTTATTATCGCTATGGTGGGGTCAAGGAGTAATCTTGTGTTTGTATGTTGATGACATACTTATATTTGGGACCAACACTGCTATCATTGACGAGGTCAAGTCTTTCTTATCTAGTTGTTTTGATATGAAAGACATGGGTGAGGCAGATGTAATTCTAAATATTAAATTGATCGAGGCCGAGAATGGGATTACTTTGAGTCACCCCATTATGCGAAAAATTATTGAGCCGTTTGACTTTGAGAATACAAAATAGCCCCAACTCCCTATGATGCAAGTGTAAAACTTCATAAAAATAATGAATTAGGGAAAGATCAATTAAGATATTCACAAATAATTGGGTCCCTTATGTATTTAGTCGGTGCAACGAGACCGACATCTCATTTTCGTGAGCAAATTAAGCGGTTTACATCGAATCCGGAGATGATCATTGGGAGGCTCTTGAGGGGTGTTGCGCTATCGAGAGGTACTACCTCTTATGGAATTCACTATCTTGGATACCCTCCGTTATTAGAAGGGTATAGTGATTCAAATTGGATCTCGATGCGAGATGAGATCAAAGCTACTAGTGGCTATGTGTTTACATTAGCGGGTCTTTGCGATTTCATGGAGGTCATGTAAGCAGACTATATTGACGCGGTCAACCATGGAAGCCGAGCTTGTAGCACTAGACACGACCATTTGTTGAAGTGAATGGCTAAGAGAGCTTCGTTGGACTTGCCATTGGTTGAGAAACCAATCCCACGATCCTAATGTCTCGCGATAACCAAACAAAGTTGATCAAGGTTATGAGTGCTAAGGATAACATGAAGTCCTCCGACATGTGAAGCGAGGCTTAAATCACGAAAAGTTGAGATGCTCTTGAGTGATAGTGTCAATTATATACGACCGAGAAAAATCTGCGCACCCTTTTACAAAGGGTTAATAAGAAATGCGATTTCTATTAAGTCGAAGGACATGGGAATGAGGCCCATTTGAGTTACTTCACAATTGTAACCCATCCTTTTGATCGGAGATCTCGTGAACTAGGTAATGGGAAAACAAGTTGTGGTTGTAATAAGAGAGTACACTAAATCTACCCATGTTCTAAGTACTCTAATCTGTATGGAAGGCTGGTTTAAAACCTTAATGTATTCTAGTGTCCTAATGAGAGAAAAAGGTATCGGCCTACATGATACCTAAAATGAATACACCTACTTGAGCCTAACTGTGAGGTCGCAGTTCACGAGAAAGGGGCATTCTCTAGAAAGCTCATGAGAAGATTAGGGAGCATGACCATTTAACGCTCCGTTGAGGTGAAGTTCTTTGGCGACCTAGTATCGCTTAAGATTTGGTGAAATCTAACCACACAAAGCTGTGAATTCAAGACTTAGTCCATTCATTAGCTGTGGGAGGATGGATCACGTTATTCTAGGTGAAAGTTCAACCCGTATGGGACTTACACCGAAACACTGATATATTAAACGAAGATTCAGTACAGTGATCAAACTTTTGAGTTTTTGTCTGCTTCGGCATTGGTGGGGGATTGTTAGAAATGAGGCCCAAGTGGCCTATTTATCTCTAATGCCAAAGCTACAAATAATAGTACCATATTGCTAGTTAAGAGAGGAAAGTGCCAACTTAAAAGGGGGAGCTCCCACCATGCCTTGTAATGAGGCATATGGAGGGTGAGGAGCATGGTTAAAATCACACGCTTGCTGCTTATATTTCGCGATTCAGCGTAGATTGTGTTTTCCCGAGTGACTTGTGACTTGCGATGTCGCGAGTCACCGTGTCGTGAATTAAATTCCTGGCACGTTTAAACCCTTTTTAATTTTTGGTTTCTCTCTATTATTAGTGAATTAATGGGGTCATTTGCTGAGAATTGAAACAGCCATGATAATGGCGTCAGTTTCTACTAGAAACTGTCGTTTGAATAACCTGCAGTTACTAGCGTTTAATGGTGACCGTTACTAGTACGAGGCTATAAAATCTGGAGACGTCCAGACAGATGAGAGCTTTTTGTCTCTTGCACTCGCGTTAATCCACTGTGATTTGTGTTGCGTCTTCGTGCTGCACTCGTTCTTCACCGACCTTCCTCTCGGCGTGCACCGTGAGGCAAGGAGAGCGGGATCTCCGAACCGCTGCATTGCGAGAACACTGCACGGGCGGCAATAAGGTTTCGGGCGGCGCATTGCGCGACCGCTCGAAGTTCTTCCTCCTTGGCGTCGACTACTTCCACTACTGAGCGATCGAATCTATAACCGCTTCTTTTCTTTCCACAAGCCCTCGTAGAATTGTTTTTTCTCTGTTAAATCAGCGTGCAGCGACGATGCTCGATCTATTTTTTAGTAGCATGTGGTGCCTGTTATCTTTTATCATTTTGGAAATTAGCTTAATATTCAAATCTGAAACAAAAATAATACCTAGATATCCAACAAAACATATATATATCGATAGTAAAATCTATATTTAAGTATAGTAAAATTTATTACCAACCACAAAAATTCATGTTTATTAATGAGACTTATAGATTTTATTACCTTTTACTCAAATTATTAGTATACCTATGTATAGCACTCTTATCCAGTAAAAAACAACATATCCAGTGTTTTCTAAAGTTCATAAAAAACACATGTACATATTTTCAAAAATTCTTAAAAAATTACATATGTATAGGAGATGAGATTCTGTAAACCTATAAAATTTGAAGATCAAAATCAATCACATTTGAAAGTTATGGCTAAATAAAAAATATAGATTCATGTACAAGCATTAAGTAGCATTTATTAGTCATTTATGTACAAACACGTTTAGTCAACTGGGCAATCGCGCGGGCTTTGTCAGTAAAGCAAATCTGACTAGCACGTAGAATATGTTATTTTACACGTAGCTGTAGAATTGCATTTCTATATCTATCTATCTATATCTATATATATATATATGACGCCTGGGAAATTTGGCGAGTTTACTACAAAACTTAGGGGTTGTTTGGTTTGAGACCAAATTTGCCAAATCAAACCTTACAAAAAATTGGCATGCCAAAAATTTGCTCACCAAATTGGTTGCCAACATTTGGCCAACAATTGGTAAGAAAATAAATTAGGGGTGCCAATGGAGAAGAGAATCTAGCCAAAATTTGGTTGCAAACCAAATTGTCGGTGTTTCGTGTAACCGGTAAGTGAATTTGTGAGTTTAGGGGGACGCGCGTCCCCTCTCCTCGAATGGTCAAACTAAGGAAGTCCCGGATGTATACTGGTTCGGGCGGAACGTCCCTACTTCCAGTTCGTGGTGGTGGCTTGTATTACCCTGAGTGCAGGAGGTCACCGGAGGTTACAAGCGGAGGCTAAGGACAGGCCCTTAGCGCTCACTCGGAAGGTGGAGGCCGGGAGGGCTTGTCTCAATTGGAGGTTGAGCCAGGTCGGGAGGCTCAATGTGTATCCAGTGAGAAAGCGAGTGAGCGTGTGTGTGTCCCCTTCCATGAGGGCCCTGCCTCCCTTTATATAGGCGGAGGGGGCATGTTACACGGGAGTTTTGGAAAAAGAGGTAGGGTATGCTACGCCCGGTGTCCCGGTCTTGGTCTTGATGATTGATGAGTTTTGCTCATCCCATGTCTTGGCTTAGTAGTCACAACGACGGCGCCTTCCGTTGGGAAGGTGCGACCGCCTCATGCGCTTTGTCGGATGGAGTAGCCACAACGACGCCTCGTTGGGAAAATACGCTGTCGATATTGACGACTTGAGGGCGGTGCTTGCCGAGGTCGCCACGTGTCGCTTTGAAAGGAGCCACCACCCCAATCGACCGTGGTAATACGTGGAGACGGGTGACCAGACTTCGGTGTAGGTCGTCGGCGTGGCGGAGGTTGCGGAGCTAGTGCTCGTTGGGGCCGGTCAAGATCTAGGTCGGGGCTTCTGGCGTCGGACCCGGTCTTGGGTGGACCTTGCAGATGCGCCATGGCCTTGGTCGGAGTTGAGCTTGCGGTAGCATCGGACTGGTCTAGGTCGGGGCGGCGGGCGCCCACCGGGTTAGGTCGGCTGACCGGCGGGGACTCTTACGCCGTAGGAGGCCTTGATCGGGATCTGACCAAATGCGTGGCCCATTACATCCAATGTTCAATGATAATCCTATTTGTGAGGGACGAAGACTTCATACCCTCTTCGCCGCTCCAGCATTATCGCTGATTCGGGTTTGAACCCGGATCACTTGAGACAGACACTGATCTTGAAATGATGTATACTTTCTTTGGGGAACCCCCGGTAGGAGTATTCGCCAAGAGTCCCGGGCCGCCCCAAACGTAGGCGTTCCTGGATGGACCCTTCATTTTCGTGTGGCATGGTCTTCTCTGCAGCACGGCGCCGCTTAACGAAGCAGCGGGTTTCCTCACAGATGGCCACTTTTGCTCGGTCGAGTCCGACTAACTCCGGTCGGCCGGTCTGGTGGTCTTGTGTGGCCTTCTGGTGTAGTTTCCGAGCCCGGGCGCTCGCAGAGCTGGTCGGGGTTTAGATCGCCGATAAAGAATCCGATGGAGCGGCGGAGTGAGCTTGATCGACTCGAGCCTTCGAGTGGATCGAATACTACCTCGGAAACGGGATCGACCAACTTGGTTGATTCGGCCCGAGTCTTGCGCGGCGCGCACCCGGCATTGTAGCCCCGAGCCCCGCGGTCGTCAGAGCTGGTTGGGGGGGTTATCCCGGTCAAAACGATCCTGACCGACTTGGTCGGTCGTTCTAGATGTCTTCGCGAGAGGTTCTGGTTCCCGAGTGCTCGTTTTACGTCGTGGCTAGACGCGACCGTGGTTCGGCAGGGAGATCCAGATGCCTTCGCGAGAGGTTCTGGTTCCCGAGTGCTCGTTTTACGTCGTAGCTAGACGCGTTAGTCGGGCTGGTTTAACGCCGCAGCTAGGCGAGTTAGTCGTGCTGGTTTATCGCCGCAGCTGGGCGAGGGGCATCCATCCCGAGTCCTCGTCGGGCGAGGCTATCTGCGGGAGGAGAGGCCGCTGTCGGTCCCACGTGTACGCCCCGTTCGCAGGTGTGGGACCTGGAGGGGGTGACCAAGCGCGTGTTTGCCAAACGTCGGCCGAACACCGTGCTCGTGGAGCTACAAACGGGTTATCCGAGTGGGCCCTGGAGATCAAGCGATCTCCGAGCGGACGATCCCTGCGTCGGGTGTCCGACCCGCTGGGGCGACCATAAAAACCTTTTTTTACTCAATCCGTGACGGACCCGAGCCGTTCAGAATCTGGGCGCATGGGTCCGCTGCTCTTTCTGAGGGCTCCATGAGAGTTTGAAGTATGGTCTTGGACACGAGTTAAGGCGATTGGGTCATCCGCCAACCCAACTAAAGACCCACTGAGGTTCGCTTGAACTCGCCGCCGATTCGCTGTTGGGCGGTTATGATCCACTTGGTGGATTTTGCCTTAAGCGCCGCATGACTGTGTCTTAATCATGGGCATTCGAGCCCTCTCGCCACCTCGAGGCCGCCACTGACTGGTGGGCTTCAGACTGCCGGCTTAGTTTGAGCCGGCCCGGAGGCGGAGGTCGAGAGGCCGCGGGGCGTTTTGCCTAGAGCGATCCCCTGGCGCCTCCTGCTAGCTTTTAATGTACTGCGGAAATTAAATGCGAATTGAAATGGTTGGGAGCGATACATCTCACCTGCGTCCTGATGTGGCGTTTGTGACGGGAAGCGCGATGCTACGTCCGCTTGACCGGCAAGCAATTGGTTGGTACCTGCAGACTCGGTGTGGCGAGCTCTAGGGCACACTCCCGCCATTTGCCGTAGCCGCTTCTTCGTCTTTTTGCGGTTTCCATTCCTGGAGATGTCATGGACTGGGTCGAAAGGGTTACCATTATAAGGGAACCAAATGGCCAGTCGGGTCGGGGTATTTCGTAGGTCCGGCTTTTATTCTTCACGCTTCCCAGAGGTGATGAACATTTGATGACCATGGCTGGTTATCTGACCCATGGAAGTGTGTGAACTTGTAGCCCCCGAGCGGTGCGTAGGGATCAAGCTTGCGGTCGCTACGCAGCGCTCAAACTCGGAGGAATGAAAAAACGAATGCGGAAAACTTTAGGGAAAGGATTGCCTTAACTTTTCCTTGCATATGCCGGCGATGTTGCGGCTATTGGGTCCTCGGGTGGGGAGGTCGAGTTAATGGGCCTTCTGTCGCCTTGGTACTTTCACGGCTCGTCCCAGTTTCTTTGCGTACCGTCCGTCATGGAGCCGAAACGAAGAGTCGCTTGCGTCTCCTCGGCGGCGGCGTCCTTCGCTTAACCGCAAATCACGTCGCATTTTAATGCGGCGTGAAGCGTGATAAAGGCCTCCGTCGCGTGAAGTGAAGTTAATGTGCGTGCGGCGCGCAGCTCGGAGCGACTTTGCTTCGACCACTCTGCTCCGTCCCTATAAATATGGCGCGGGGGAGAGGTGACCACACGCAGTCGTTCTCTTCGTCCTCCCGCTCTCCCTCCGCCCTTCGGCGAAAAAAGAGGAGAAGGCTAGGAGGCGTGAGAGTTGATGGCGAGCGGAGACGACGATCGTAGGGCCAGCAAGCGGGAGGTGGCAGCGGACCCTCTGGGGTCGGATCCCAAGAAGTCCCGCATCATCGCTCGGTTGCCAATGCGCGCAAGAAGGGGAGGGCTCATATTGCCCTCGTCGATCTTCCGCATCTGGAACCCTCTTTCGGAGTGAGTTCCTCTTTTCGATGTCAAGATGGCTTCGGCCTTCTTTTTGTCGCTGATGTTGAACTGTTTGTTGTTTCAACCGCTACATCGGGTTCGAGCTCGCGAACCACCACGGCGGTTCGCGCCGGCCGCTTTGGGGGAAGCGGGCGCCATTGTCTCTACGACGAGGGCGCGGCAAAAGATGACGGCCATGGCTGACGGCCGGATGCTTACCGGGCGCTCAGCGGAACGGGCGCCGCCGGAGGCGGTGTGCTTCGGTAAGAAGCCTGACGCAGCCGCCGAGGAGGAATCGGGCGAGGGCGCGCGAGGAGGTGGCGGCGGGTGGCTCGGGCCGAAGCCCTCAAGGACGAAGCTTCGCCAAGGCGCGCAAGAGACGCTGCCGCAGCTGGGCCAAAGTTGAGGCCGCTGTGGAGGATCTCGGCCGATGTCGAGAGGCGCTGGCCTCACGCAGGGGCCTCCTCTCCTCCGCCTTGCCGAGAGTATGGGCGGGGAGCTCGAGTCTCGGGGTGAGGCCGCAGAGCCTCTGGAGCCTACTCTGCCGGGTACGCCTCGCTCCCCAGCGTGCCGACGCCTTGCCGACCGCCTGCGCCTTGCGCGAAAGCGCTTCGCCAGGAGGGTGGGCCGCCTCCGTTCTTGGCAGAGTACGTCTTGCTGCTCATTGCGCCACCAGACGCTCCTTCGACCCGATCGAAGCTGCTTTGGCTGATCGAGGGGACGCCACCAAGCAGCGGGCGAAACTGTGCGATCGTCGGCGGAGAGGGTGGCCGAGCTGGGCGAGGCGTCCGAGAGCAGCGATAAGTTCGGCGACGACACCGCCGAGGGTATGCCCGAGTTTAGCTTTAGGAACGCCCAGCGCCTGCTCAATTTTTGTTTTTGTGTCAGAATATACGCACGCTTACGCCGTGGTTTTTTTTGAAAACTTTGCCTTCTATTTCGCGTTTTCTTTTCGTGATGAGTGCTTACCGGATGACCGTAGCTCTCGTGACCGCTAGGTTATGTGAGCGAGTCAAGCGCCGCCACTTTTGAAGGAAGCGCGAAAATGGCTATAAAGTTAATGATCAAAGGTGCGCCTAAAACCGACTAAGGACCACTCCGCTGGCACTTCTATTCGCCAAGTGTTACTTATAGCAATCAGAATTGCCGGGCGAGGTCGTAACACTTTTGGCCGAATGAGTTACCGCTAGGGGGGTCACGATGGCCGGTCGGCGTGCCATCCTGGGTGGTCATGCAGATGAGCAGCCCCCGAGCGACGCATGACGATCAGGGTGTGATCAGTACACCGCGCTTCGGGCTCGGTGGGTTTGCTATAGGCACAGGAATAAAGAAAAAGTTTTTAGGGGTAAAACCTCCTTAGCTTTTCAATATTCCATGCGTTGGGTACAATGTTGCCGTCGGCGTCTTTGAGTCGAAAGATGCCGGGTCGGAGGACCTCCGCGATTGTGAAGGGCCCTTCCCACGGAGGGGACAGCTTGTGCCTGCCAACGTTGGACTGAACCTAGCGCAGGACAAGGTCACCGACGTTGAAGGACCGTCCGCGAACCTAACGATCATGGTAACGCCGCAGCGTCTGCTGGTACTTGGCCAATCGTTGGACCGCCACATCGCGCGCCTCGTCGAGCTGGTCAATGGCGTCTTGTTGCGCGTCGAGCCCTCGCGCTTCGTCGAAGGCTTGTAGTCTTGGGGCGCCATATTCCAGTTCGGTTGGCAAAACGGCCTCAGCGCCGAACACCAGAAGAATGGTGTAAATCCGGTCGATCTGGTCGGCGTGGTTCGCAGGCTCCAGAGGACGGAGGGCAATTCAGCTGCCCATCGTCCCGCGAACTTCTTCAGTCGACTAAAGATCCGCAGTTTGAGCCCTTGGAGGATCATGCCGTTTGCGCGCTCGACCTGGCCGTTGGTCCGCGGTTGGGCTACAGCTGCCCAGTCGACGCGGATGTTGAAGTCATCACAGAACTCGAGGAACTCCTTCCCGGTGAATCTGCGTTTAGTTATCGGTGATGATGGAGTTCGACTCAAACCGATAAACGATGTCGCTAAGAAGTTGGTCGCTGTCAAGTGATGGTGGTGACCACTTAGCTTCTATCCACTTGGTGAACTTGTCCACCGCAACGAGTAGGTGAGTCAAGCCCCGGCGCCTTCTGAAAGGTCCGACCAGATCGAGCCCCAAGCGCGACGGCCAAGTGATAGGGATCGTCTGCAGGCTTGTCGGGGAGATGCGTCTGTGAAGCGAAGAATTGGCACCCTTCGTGAGGTGCGAACAATTTGTTTCGGATCGCCATCGCGACGGCCAATAGAAGCCTCGCGAAGGCTTTGCCCACGAGGATCGTGGTGCGGCGTGGTGACCGCAGACTCGGCATGGATGTCGGTAGCAATCGCTTCCCTTGATCCGCGAATGCACTCGGTGGACCGGAGAGCTCTTCTTATAGAGGTCTTCCCCGATCGGGACAAAGGACTTCGCCTCACGAAGCGAGGCGCCGGCCTTGGTGGGGTCGGCGGAGCGATCCTTCGGTCAGCCGGTCGATGAAGGGCTTCCTCTAGTCGGAGTCGGTGACCAACACGCCGGGTTCGATCCGAGGTTCGAACCCGGCGCCGGCGGTCGGAGCGCGCACCACGAGGTCGGTCGATTGCTCGGAGGGGGAGTTCAGCCAGACGGAGGGCTTGTAGAGGTCGGAGACGAAGATCCCCGGCGGGACCGGTCCCCGGCTGGAGGCCAGATTGGCCAGGTAGTTGGCCTCACCATTGTGGCGTCGGTAGCTATGGTGAAGTTCGAAACCCTTGAACCTTTCCTCCAGTCTGCGTACCTCTTGGCAATATGCTGAAATGCGGGGGTCACGAGGCTCGGAAGCCTTCATGACTTGGTCGACGACCAACTTGGAGTCGCCGTGTCGTACGAAGTTTGCCACGTCAAGGTCGGCGACAATCCGAGACCGTTGATTTAGTGCCGTGCTCGGCGACATTGTTAGTCGCGTCGAAAGTGCAGCGGACGGCGTCTCGGAGCTTATTTCGAGTGAAATGAGGACAACTCCAAACCGCCCGCTCTTGGTGTAGGACCCGTCAAGTACATCGTCCAATATTCGGGGTCTTCAAGCGCTGGCGGCGCCTGGGCTTCGGTCCACTCTGCGACGAAGTCGGCCAAGACCTGCGACTTGATCACCGTCCGGGGGACGTACGATATGTCCTGACCGTTGAGCTCAAGAGCCCACTTGGCTATCCTTCCGGAAGCGTTGCGACTGCGAATGATTTTGCCGAGCGGCATGGAGGTCACCACAAAGACCGAATGCCGGCCGAAGTAGTGGAGCGACTTCCTCTTTGCGATAAGGACGGCGTGAGAGCGACTTCACTGCGGATGCAGGCCTTGGATTCGGAGAGTACTTGATGAAGTACACGGCCACGCCGACCTTGAGTACGCGACCTTTTTGGCTCGCTCCAACGAAGGCGCCGTACCGACGACTTGAGTCGTGGTGGCGATGTAAGGAGGAGCGATTCTTCCGGCTTGGGCGACCAAAGACCGGTGTGGTCGAGAATGCCTTGATCGGTTGAGGGCTTCCTCGCTTCTGCGCCAAGCCAAGTGATCGGACTTTTTAAGCAGCTTGTAGAGCGGCATTCTGCGCTTCAGCCGAGCGAGAGACAAACGCAGCTCAAAAGTCGCTAGGCATCCCGTCGGCTTTTTGACTCTTTTCAGTTCTTGATCGGGCCCATCTTCACGATCGCGGAGATCTTCTCCCGATTGGCTTCGATGCCGCGCTCAGAGATGATGAAGCCGAGCAATTTTCCCTTGGGGACCCCGAAGACGCATTTTTCGGGGTTGAGCCTGATGCGAAACCGTCGGAGGTTCGCAAAAGTCTCTTCTAAGTCGGCGACGAGATCGTCAGCTTTCTTAGTCTTAACGACAATGTCGTCCATGTACGCCTCGAGGTTACGCCCGATCTGGTCGTCAAAACACGTTTGCATACATCGCTGGTATGTAGCACCCGCATTTTTGAACCGAACGGCATCGCCACGCAATGAGACGAGCCGAACGGAGTGATGAATGAAGTTGCGAGCTGATCGGACTCCTTCATCGCTATCTGGTGGTAGCCTGAGTAGGCATCCAAGAAGGACAGGGATTCACACCCTACAGTGGAATCGACAACTTGGTCGATGCGGGGCAACGAAAATGGGTCCTTAGGACATGCCTTGTTGAGGCTTGTGTAATCGACACACATTCTCTATTGCCCGGACTTCTTCTTTACAAGTAAAGGGTTGGCCAGCCACTCGGGGTGGCGGACCTCTTTTATGAACCCTGCAGCCAAAAGCTTGGCGATTTGTTCACCAATGATCTTGCGCTTCTCCTCGTTGAAGCGGCGCAAACGCTGAACGACCGGCCTCGAGTCGGGTCGGATATTCAAGGAGTGCTCGGCGACTTCCCGCGGGATGCCTGGCATGTCAGAGGGCTTCCATGCAAAGACATCCCGGTTGGAGTGGAGGAAATCGACGAGCGCGCCTTCCTATTTGGCGAGTGTGGCCTCGACACGCATGGTCTTGGCTCTGATCTTACGGATCGATCGCAACCTCCTCGTGTCCTCGGCGGACTTGAAGGATCCGGCCCCGACTTCTCGAGTCGGGGCGGACTCGAGGTTTCCCTTCGAGGTTTTCGAGTTCGACGGACGCAATGATCGCCGACGCTAACTCGCGAATCGCTTTGCTTTCGCTAGATTATGGCAGTTGAAAAACGCGCCACGTGATGACTCCGCCCCGGCATCTTCAGCTTGAGGTAGGTGTAATGGGGACCGCCATGAACTTGGCGAGCATGGCCTTCCCATGATAGCGTGGTAGAGCTAGAAACCCCACGACCTCAAAGGTGAGGGTCTCGGTGCGGAAGTTGGCCTAGTTCGAAGGTGACGGGCGGATCGATCCGCCTCGGCGGATGGGCTTGCGCAGCGGGTGACGATGCCGTGGAATGTGCCTTGCTCGGTCGGAGACGCGAGCGAGGGATCCCTGTATGTTGAAGGTCTTAACATACAGATGTTGAGGCCTGCCGCCATCCATGAGCACCTTAGAGAGGCGCTTTGGCCCGACGATGGGGGCTACTACCAGGGGATATCTCCCCGGGTGCGGGACGTGATCGGGGTGATCGGTCCGATCAAAGGTAATCGGCGACTCCGACCACCTAAGATACTTGGGCACACGGGGCCGCCGTGTGAACTTTCGCGAAGGCGAAGCTTGCCGTCGTTTGTCGGCAGAGCTCGCCGTCGACCATAAAAGATCATGAGGCGACCATCGGTCCTCGAACTTGCGGCCGCCTCCTTTGGCTCGACATCCGCCTAGAAGTCGCTTTTTTTTGCCCCGTGGCTCTCGGAGATAAACACTTCAGGTTTCGCAATCCTCAGCTTTGTGCTTGATGGGGTACCGTGATGTGGACACGGGCTATCCATCAATTTTTCGGTGGTCGGGTCTTGGCCTTTCGCTTTGCTTAGCGGTGCGCTGGCGGCGACCACAGAACCTCACGGCCTGCTTTCCTCCGCTTCTTCTGTTGAGCGGTCGGTGTGCTATATGCCGGCGTCGGGCGACTTCTCGCTTGGCCTTCCCCTTATCGAAGATGGCCCCTACGGCTTCCTCGCCGGAGGCGTGGTTAGTGGCGATGTCGAGAAGCTCTTTGGTGGTCCTGGGCTTGGCGCAGCCCAGCTTGTGCGCCAAGGCCTTCGAAGAGGTGCCGTAGATGAACGCCCCGACAACAACGGCGTCGCAGTTGTCGGGGAGCTCGTTGCATTGTTGGGAGAATCGCCGGATGTAATCCCGGAGAGACTCCCCAGGCTCACGCTGCGACTTTAGTCCTAGGAGTTCCCAGGGCGCTTGTATGTGCCCCGAAAGTTGCCGACGAAGAGGCTCTTCAAGTCGGCCCAGCTCCTGATGGTGTCCGCGGGCAAGTACTCGAGCCAGGCCCGAGCAGAGTCCGCGAGGTAGATGGGGAGGTACTGGATGACGAAGAGATCGTCTGCGGCCCCTCCCGCCAGGCATGCGAGCCGGAAGTCTTCCAACAGAACATCGGGGTTTGTGGCCCCGATGTACTTGAATATGTTGGTGGGGGCTCAGACCGATGGGGAAGTCCGCGTGGCGGATCTCCCGGCCAAACGCCTGCTGCCCCACACCGTCGGGGCTCGGAGGGTGGTGCGGTGGTGGCGTCTCCCTTTGTCAGATCGAGGCGAGATCGGCCGCTACGCCGCGCTTCTTTCGGTCTCGATGGTGCCGCTGAACGCTCATGACTTTCACCAGTGTCGGCACCGGTGCGGAGACCTAGGGACGCTTCGGCAGGCATCGCCGTCGACCCGGACCGGAACTGGAGCGACAGCGTGGCTTGGTGGTGGAAGAGGCCCGGCGAAAGGAGATGGAAGGTTGCATGTCTTTGTCTGCAAGACGCTCTACCGATCCCGGAGGCTCGTAGGTGGCCTTAGCCCCCGGATCCTCGAGCTCGGGAATGCCACGCAAAAGACGCCGCAGCGGCGATATTTTGGCCGGCGCGGGAAGTACTGGAAGACCGTCGCGATCCCTCGGCGATTGTTGTTGAACCTATCGTCTTGCGCGCCAGTGCGTCTGAAGGCCGAGCTTACCTTGCTCCAGTCGGCTGGAGTTAAATCAAGCTTGGCTGTTGGGCCTCCACCGCTCGCGTTCTTCTGGAGCTCCACGCGGGCTTGAGGCCCTCGGCGTGCTCATGCTGAATCTCTGCCTCTGCGCCTCGGCCGGGCGGCAGTTCCCTTGACCGACGGAGGTGGTGGTCGGGCCGTCCGCCCCCGCCATGTTGCACTCGCGAGGGTACAACGCGCCGGAGGTGTGCTCCGTGTCAGAGCCGGAGTCGAGGCTGGAGGAGCTCTCCAGTAGGTCGTAGACGGAGGTCGGCAAGTGGCCGGCCATGGCCACGAGGTGCGAGCCTGCAGGAGGCAATGTTGCCGTCCGCATTAGCTCGCACGCGCCACTGCCAGGGGCGGCGCGGCGCTGGATGGACTCCGGTCTTGGGGTCCACACGGGGTCCCCAAGCCGAAGGTTGCCGAGGGAATCGGCGACGGAGTCCAGGCTCGAGGCGGACGCCCGAGCACGAGGAGTGGCGAGGATGAGCACGAACTCTCCGCAGGGATGGTAATGAAGTCGAGGAGCCGGTTAATCCAGTCCTTTGCCGCGACGCCGCGTCGTCGATGAAGAAAGCCATCGAGGAGGAAGATGGGAATTGGAGATCATGAAGATGACGCCGGAGCTCCCTACCGGCGCGCCAACCGCTTGTTTAAATAACCGCAAGTGAATTTGTGAGTTTAGGGTCGCGTCCCTCTCTCTCGAATGGTCGGACTAAGGAAGTCCGGATGTATCTTGGTTGGCGAAACGTCCCTACTTCCGGTTCGTGGTGGTGGCTTGTATTACCACGAGTGTGAGGAGGTCACCGGAGGTTACAAGCGGAGGCTAAGGGCAGGCACTACACCACGCCCTAGATTTAGAGACGCATAGGCAGGCATCGAAAAGCCCGGACTTTCATAGTCAAATGGTGTGTCGGTAAAAGTCTGCGGGCAGAGCGCCTGTCTGCTAATTCCACTAAAAGTGACATTTTATGCATCGGTATCTTGTAGACATATAGCAACACGCTGCGTGTCGGTAATTTTATATCTATAGTCGATAAATGCATCGTGATACTAGACTCGCCAAAAGCCCGAATAATTTGGCATATCGCGAGAGACTTCGAGAAAAAATTGCGCGAGATGGGAGAAATTTTGGGACTTTATCCTGCTGATTTCTAAACGATGTTTCGCGTGAGAGATAAAAGTGAAGTTCGTGAACACTTGATATGTGAGGTTTATGTATCCGATGTTTTGTCTAAATATTTTCATTTGAATTAATAAAATGTTTATCTTTTCTTGCTTTTCTCGATCCATTCTCTTTTATTTTAGGTCCAGTCAAGGGTCATATGTATATTTATTTATTTATTTATTTTAATTTTATTTTATTATTTTACTTATTTATTTATTTACTTATTCTATTTCATTCATTGTTTCATTTCCTTTTATATAATTTGTTTTTGGGCCAACCCACCCATACATCGGCCTACGGCTCCTAACCCTAACCCCATCTAACTTCCACCGCCATCCCTTTTCCCATCTCTCACTCTCCCACGCCTCCCCTCTACCCTCTTCCTCATCTCACCTTCTCCTCACTCGCCGATCAGGCCGCCTCCTCCTTCTGCGCCTAGGGTCGCCACCTCTCTCCTCTCTCGGGTCGACGCGCCTCCGTGGCCTCTGGCCCCTCCAGCGCCTCCTTCTCCTGCGCCCGCCTCTCTGCCAAGCCACCCCGGCCCGTGGTCGCCCGGGATCGCAGATCCGGCGGCGACCGACGCCATGAGCTCTCTCTCCGTCCTGATCTTACGCCCGCGTCGCGCCAACTCCTCGTCGGATCCGCCCTCTCGGCCTTGAGACGACTCGGCCGGCCCGGACATCCCAGCCTTGTTCTTCTGAGGTCTTCCCTTCCTCTCGGCGCGAGCTCAAGTTTCTCCCCTACTTCTCTCTCTGCCTCCCACTTCTCTATTTCTCCTTCTTGGCTCGCTTACCCTTCCTCCCTCTTCCTTCTTGCCCTAGGTTACCGACGCCGACGGCCAGGCCTCATTCGCTTCACCGACGATTGGGGATCCGAGCTCCCAGACTACATGCGGAGGCACAAAGGCCACTCTTTGCTACTCCCAGTGGGGTCGTGGCCGACTCCCAACCCTCTCAAGCTAAGTTACAAAGTTCCCCTTTTTTTCTTTGATTATCTTTGCATGAACCGAATGCACAGATCTTTAGTTCTTGCTTATTGATTGGGAATAAGGATCAATGCTCTTGATAATTTTTGTGTATAAATAAGTATTTCATTGTGATTGTGGTGTGCTAGTCTGGAAACCAAATGTGTATGCTACCATGGGGTGCTCATTCCTAAGATGTGACTAACTTTATTGTTTAGTAAGTCTTCATGTAATTGTTTTGATATGATGGCATGGGCTCTAGTGACAATCGGTTATACTGATTTGGGCTCGTGTGTGCAAGCATGAATTTGTGATGAAATGATACAAGTGCTAGAGATTTTATTTACACATGTGTACCGACATCTTGAGTCCCAAATATTGAATATTGCCTAAATTTGGGTTCTGTGCATACATGTTTATAAGGAATGCTAAGATTGTTAAATTTTGTAAGAGCTGAAATTTGGACCATCTCTATTTTGTGAATAGCCGTCTTTGAGATTGTGAATATAAATGATCATGTATGCTTTGATATGGTTGGAATAGCTTGAGATGGGCACTATGAATTGGTTGGCGAGAATGTTGCAAATGACTCTACTATCCTCTGTTAAAGCAATGTTGTTTATATTTGACTATATGTCCATTGCTTGGCCACACAATAAGGCATAGAATATGAATATAGATTATTGTTTTTTAACCGTAATGTCTAACCTTCAAAATCTAAATCTATCTTTTTAACATTGGTAGTGAAGTCTTTGCAACAAGCTATTAGTTCACTTCAATTGAAAAATCAGCTAGCGTGTTCCTGGAACATTAGAGGGAAACACTTAAACACCACAAAAGTCATCACTTGTCAAAAGTACATCCATTATCGCAATTGTTCTCATGAAAATGAAGAACTAACTTTGGATTATTAGCATTATGACAAAAAAACAACTTCTCTTTAACTAATACAAAGTTGAGTACATTGCGCCTTTGAAACTTTTTTTATTAAAAGACCTTTTAATTTTTTAATGAGATCCGTAATGGTGTACTTGCAAGACTCGGATGGTACTACAGACATAACTAGAATCGTACATTTCTAAGAAACCCTCGAGCATGAGAAGTCATGCTACAAATATAAGCTCTATTTTGTCACAATGAAATCATTGTTTGTTATTTAGAATTCAGAATGATAGTTGTTGTGGTGTCATCCTATAAGTTATTTGGGAAAAGTATGTGTTCAAGCATTACATCATTCTTTGTAATTCTTTCATGTGTTTTCCTTTTATCTTTCACATTATAATAACGTTGGAGTGTCCAACAATCTATTCTCGCCTTGAGCTTGCGCTTACCATGTTTTTCCACATTAGTAGTTTGATCGATGAGACTCTTGTGTTTTACTAAACACTCTAAACTTGATCAAGATGCATGAAGCGACCATCTCACTCGTTAGCTCGACTCTCAAATACTTTTTTCACTAAACTATCAAGACAATTTTTTAGTTCAGAGTTGCAAGTTAGAACCGATATGCTACATGTTCAAAGTTTGCTTTCTACACATTGAAATGTTTGTGGTTTTTTCAGATTGCATTACTTATTCTCTACTTATTGGATCTGAACGTCATCCTATTATTCTCGTGTTGGACCAAGAATGTTAGTATTAGTTAAAGAAAACGGCTTGTCATTTGATCGATTTGTGCCACCGAATCGAACATGTTAGTTTACCATTGGATTTAGAGACTTGAAAAAAACTGGCTTATCATTACATGTTAGTTTACCATTGGATTTGGAGACTTGAAAAATGAAGTTGCTTATGACCATATGACTCTTTTGCGGGGCACGAGAATGGTTGTGACCCTCAAAGCCTCAAGTGTTGTTTGATCGAGGAAGAATCTTTTGTGAAGTCTAGAAGAAAATGCAAATATGTAATATGTTACATTGGTTGCCAATTCTTCTAGTTTATTGGCGGATGTGTAATGGTTTGTAATCATGATAGTTATGCCATTGTGTACTATTCTTTTTGGACATCCGCATCAATATGTTGGATCTGTTGGTAGCCAATTAACTAGAGCTAGCTAGATTGATTAGTGCACCTTCGCTACTTGATGGAATCTTTTGTAATCATGAGAATTTCTAATCTATATAATTACTGATGTTACCTTATGGAGTATATGTTTTCATCTGTTGAAAGTATTAGCAAGAATCTTGCGTGGTTAGTCATCTGTTATAAGTGCTTAAAAAATGGAAAATTAATTTTATCGTCACCATATCTCACAAGAAAAGCTTTGTCTGCTTTGGTAAAAAGTGTCTGTCTTTAAAAGATTTGTCTCCAGTAAAAGTAGTAAATCAAAGGCAAACGATGCTGTCGGTGAAGATTTGTCTGTCGCTAAAAACCTTACCGACCGTGACTTACATCGGCACCTTTCTTCTGTCGGTAAAAGCTTTATCGCCAGACATGCCGCCGCTATAGGTGGCTTTTAGCGACGCACAAGTCGCTGGTATAGTTAGGGCATGGTGTAGTGAGTCCTTAGCGCCACTCTAAGGTGGAGGCCGAGAGGCTTGTCTCAATGGAGGTTGAGCTGCCCGGAGACTCAATGTGTATCCAAAGGAGAAAGCGAGTGGCGCAGTGTGTCCCTTTCTCGAGGGTCTGCCTCCCTTTATATAGGCAGAGGGGGTGTTACACGGAGTTTTGGAAAAAGAGGTAGGGGTATGCTACGCCCGGGTGTCCTGGTCTTCGGTCTTGATGATTGACAGTTTTCTGTTTATCTCATGCTGGGTTGGTAGTCACAATGGACGGCGCTCTGTTGGGAAGGTGCGCACCTGCTCTCTGTGCGCCTGTCAGATGTAGTAGCCACAACGGACGGCGCCCCGTTGGGAAGGTACGCTTGTCAGATGTTGACGGCTTGAGGGGCTGCTTGGTACCGAGGTCGCTCACGGTCGCCTTGGAAAGGAGCCACCCACCCCCAATACGACCGTCGTGTCTGTGAGACGGGTGACCGACTCGGTGTAGGCCGTCGACGTGGCGGAGGTTGCGGAGCTAGTGCTCGTTGGGGCCCCGGTCAAGATCTAGGTCGGGGCTTACGGCGGCGTCGGACCCGGGTCTTGGGTGGACCTTGCAGGGTGCCCGGCGCAGGCCTTGGTCGGAGTTGGAGCTTGCGGTGACATCGGACCTGGGTCTAGGACGTCGGGGCCGGCGGGGGGCGCCCGACCCGAAGTTAGGTCGGCCTGACCGAAGGCGGGGACTCTTTACGGCCAGAGGAGGCCTTCGATCAGGATGCAGCCCAGCGTGGCCCATTACATCCAATGTTCAGTGATAATCCTATTTGTGAGGGACGAAGACTTCAGCAGTACCCTCTTCATCGCTCCGCATCACCGTTGATTCGGACTTCGAACCCGGATCACTTGAGAGAGATACGATCTTGAAACAGATGTATACTTTGCTGTGGGGTACCCCTGGTAGGAGTATTCGTCACAAATACTTACCAAATTTGGTCAACACAACATTGGTAACAATTAAAAGCAAATCAAACAGCCCCTTAGTCTTCTAGTAACACCTATGATTGTAATGTACCGTTTCAAGAACCTGCCCGCCCTACGCCGCCCGAGCTCGGCCACCGACGGTAGTCTTGCCTCTTCCTACACCGATTTGTTGTTCTACACTGAGGCCACCAAGCGTGAGTGACACAGTGCGTTTGGGAGGGGAAGGATCCATCGCTTGACTCACCAGAGATGGTGGCAGCAGGCCGCCTCGGCTCGACCGGAGCACAAGCAGGCGGACAGGACACAGATCCACTTCGATCCTGACTAGATCATGCATCTTCGCGGACGCAAAGAGGTGCTGGGTCTAGAAAAGGGCAAGCATGAGCTAGCGGACGGTTGTGGCGAGGAGGGGCCCGCGATACCGCAAAACATGACACCTTTAATTTGGCTCTCCTCTCCTCTCCTAAGTCGCTTCACACCGTCTCAGCATAGATCCAACCCTATCATGGGCAGATGAAGCGTCCTTGGTGAAAGAAGAGGACGTCGTGGTAATGACGTGCAACACCGATGGGGAGGAGACGCGCCCGATATATTGCCCGGATCTAGCGCCCTTAGTTGAAGTCGGACCATCAGCACCGGCTTATTTTTTTTATTTGTCTTATTCATTAATAGAAGACTTGTATATAAATTTAATGAAGCGTTTCCTTCTATACTTGTTGGCGTCAAAAAATATGAAGTATGATTTATCGGCTACAACACACCGGACAAATGCCGAGTTCAATCAACCAAGGCGTGCCAACCGATTTGATCTTGCAATCAGTAAGATGAACCAAAAATATGTTCAAAACCGATCTAGCGGAACAATCGGCTTAGTTCTAAACAGCTAAGAAGCCAATCAAATCAAGATTAATGATAAGTCTAATTAGCCGATTAGGTCTAACCAAATGGTAAAAGTAAATATTTTCGAAAAAGATGATACACAATAAGATCGAATAAAATCAAATTTGATTGGAGTAATCGAAGATGATCAGCAATCAATGATGCGTAATTTTAATTATCAAATTAGATTATAAAGGAGAATCTAAATTACAACGACTAATCCTAGTCGATAGAAAGTAAATAAAAATAATGCAAGTTGATTGATTGGATTGTGTTGTTATTCCTGCTTGCCCATGACCATTTTTATAGCTGTCGGCCGATCGTGTCCATCTCTAATACGCTGCAAAGCATGATCCGTATCGGTCTAAACTCAAACAATTTCTCCTATTTTTAGATAAATATCGGTCATAATCCAAATTCAAACATTTCTTTCGATATCGGCTAAAATATCTTAATCCATAGCCCGACAACTTTGCCAAATCTTGGTGCAAACAATACCCCTATTTATTCTCTCCATCATATGTATTTATTCATTATCACTCATACAAAATATTATCTCTCGTCTTCTAAGACAATTAAGTGAAAATATATAAGTTATTTTCTCTTGTACCTTTCTCAATTTCAATGTAAGCTTAATCCTTATGTAAAATTAAAATATGTCTTATATTTTTAGATAGAGAAAGTACCTAATTTAATAGGAAAAACTGTCACCTACGGACTATGGTTATGTGAGATAACAGGTTCGTTTCAAAAAGGACAATTGACAACAATTTTATCTTTCTGTCTGCATTAGGGGTGGGCAATTTTTAACCGAAACCGAAAAACCGAACCGAACCGAACCGAATTAACCGAAAAAATCGGTTTTTTCGGTTTTCGGTTTTCGGTTCGGTTTATATTTCGACTCTGTTCGGTTTTCGGTTGTCGGTTCGGTTTTTGAACCCGGGAAACCGAAAAACCGAGAAAACCGAGTAACCCATTCGCTCGGGTAGGTTTTCCCCGCACCGCATGCGCACAAGCCGCCCAATCCCCATTTGGCCATCTTCCCCGCACGCCCTGACGCCCACGCGAGTCGCCTCGCCTCCCACTCCTCGCGCCCCTCGCCTCGCCTCGTCTCCCTCGCCGCTGCCAGTGCGGAGTGCGCCACCTCCCTCCCTCTTCTAGGCGTACTGGTGAGTCCGCCCTCGACGCTGCCGCCCGCCAAGCCGCCAGGAGCCCAGGACCCCACCCAGGCCATCTACGCCAGAGACTGGCGCTCGCCCCTCGAACTCGTGCCGCGCCGCCGGATCCGGTCTTCCCCTCGCGCCGCGCCGCCGGATCCGGTCTTCCCCACGCCGCCGGATCGCCATATCCGGTCTTCCCGGCTCCCGTCCTCCCGGCGAAGCGCATCCTCCCGGCTCCCATCCTCCCGACGGCCGGCGCAGCGCAACCTCCCGACGCCACCTTCCCGTCCTCCCGGCACAGCGCCACCTCCCGTCCTCTCGGCACAACGCAGCCCAGGTGCCAGTGCCACCTCCCGTGAGCTCAAGAAGTTGCTTTTCTTATTTTCTCCCTGTTACTTTTCTCTCTGGGCATCTCTTATTTTGTTTGCTTGATGCATCTTGCCATGCAGAACTAGATGTTGGATTACTATGCATTAGGCTGGATCTTTTATGTGAATGCTGATGCCGGGAGCTCTTCGCAAGCAGCCATTGCTGGAGGGAGTTGAATGACAGAGAAAAACCTTCGAAATCTTGAGAGATTTGATTTTATCTGATAGAAACACAGAGAGTTGAATGCGCTCATTTTATCTAGATTCTGTGCGTGGTCTATTTTATAGTTGTGAGATCATATAGTTGGAATGAAGTGGAAATCAGGAGGTTTAACAGTGCTAGCAAATGAACAAAATCTAATGATTGTAATGGGCTTAGTGCCTTAGTGGTCTTAGGCTCTTAGCTAGTTCAGAAACACTGCTCACAGAACATTCGGTTAACCGAAAAAGCCGAACCGAATTAATTCGGTTTATTCGGTTCGGTTTTTTCGGTTATTCGGTTTCGGTTCAGTTTACAAAGTTCAAAAACCGAATTTTTCAGAAACCGAATAAACCGAACCGAAAAAACCGAATGCCCAGGCCTAGTCTGCATTATCATATTGAGGGGATTGTTGGGTCGTTATCCTTGGACTATAGTATGTGCATGCATTCATGTCTGTAGGCGAACATTTTGCAGATTTTGATGAATCAGTCGGCTCCATGTGCATTGTGGGTTGTATTGCAGGCGTTGTTTCTACGAAGGCTCGATATGTTTGCCTCCGGCCTCCTGTGGTGGGCCTCGCATTGCGTTCGGTCTGTTTTTACGGCGGTCTGCTCTTGTCGTGGGCCGAAGAGAAGGCTTGCACAACGATGGAGGGCGTGGGCTAGCAGGGCGACCCTTGCTCCACGATGGATTCGGTGCTCGGAGATGCAGGCGTCGCTGTTCTTGGGATGGTCGGCAATGGTACGATGGCTTTCCTATTGGTGTTCGACCGCTAGCGTTCTTGGGCTGTTTGAGCCAGAAAAGGGTTGGTGAGCTACTTGGCTGGTTCCCACGGTCTCGCCTGGTCCGCTCTCAGTTTCCTCAATGCTTCGCTTCGAGGTTCCCTCGCTCTTCCTCTTTGTCTGTGGTTTGAATTCGTCGATCGATCGATCAGCCTGCGTCCCCCTGTCCACCGCTTTTCAATCTTGTATGATTAATTTATCATCCATTATCATTGATTCACTTGACGTAGTATCGTAGCTAATGAATCACTCACGGTTCTGAGCTCATGTGCACTACAGGAAACGCAATTTTTTTCAACGGCCAAGTACCGACGAAAAAAGGGGAATTACCGACGAAAATACACATTTTCGTCAGCCTGCCGACGAAAATAGACTGACGATAATAATTAGACGAAAATAGACCTGCTTTTTCGCCGAATCGAAAATACTATTTTTTCGCTTACCATCTAGCCGACGAAAAAACATGGCGATGGTGGCCGGCTTTGCCACGTCGAGGCACATTTTTTCGTTGGCCCGCGTGGCATTTAAAATATCGACCACGTGGTAATTTAAAATATCGGGATTTTTAGGTGCGAATCGCTTCCCCATGGTAATTCTTGGTTGTTTGGGACCTCAAGATTTTAAATCGACCACGTGGCGCATTTAAAATATCGGGAGTTTCAATGTAAAACATTGTCTGTTTTGCTTGTCTTGCTGCACGGACATGCAGTTTTCGCAGAAATTCACGTATACCAGCGTGGTGGGGGCAAGAGACATGCAATTTTTGCAGAATTTATTTTGTAGTAGAAAAACAAAATAAATTACGAACTGACCCATCGATCTGCCAAAGACAATTGGGGCTCAAATTCTAGTAATCGACTTATTCATGATACTTCTCCTAAAATAAAATGTGTAACTTACACTGCATAGCACATGAAGAGCAAAAGGAGAGGCAAGTAATGAAGACCATTTCATAGATGATGGTAGACATTTGTTTGTTCAAGAAACAAAAGATGTGCCCTTCAAACATGAACAAAGCGTACGCCTCTAATGAACAGGCAAAAAGGACAAGCTTCCCTACTCATCAAACCAAGCAAACGGCACCCTAAAATTTGGTACATGACCTATCTACAATCCTAACTTCCGGGGGTGTTTGAATTCTGGCCGCTACCTCCAGAGGCGAAGAAGCCCTCGACTTCTGCATTGGGACCGTCTTGAGCTCGAACCTGAGTAGCCACAGTGCTTTGAGGCGGAAGCAGTTACACACTGGCGAAGGAGGCCGAGAACCTCAGAGAGGAGTTATGAAATTTAACATTAGTACAAAAATGCAAATAACTTTCAAAACCGAATTAACCTAAAACATATGTACTGCGGTGCTTGCCTTACAGTGGCGGATACAGTAGAGAACGCAGTGAGGAGGCCGAGAACCCTGTAGAGGAGTTATGAAATTTCATATTAGTCTAGAATTGCAAATAATTTTCAAAACTAAATTAACCTAAAGCATATGTACCTGAGGAGGTGGATACCCGAAGAATGGCGGAGGAGGCTGAAGTGTAGGCAAGCCGTGTTGAGTACCCACAGCGTGAGAGTTCTTTGCATATAGTCAAAGTGTTAGATCCACAATAGTAAAAATTAATCGATATGTTGAGATTTGAGCTTTTACGAAGAGCTCCTCGAAATGCGCTGCGTTTGCCTTAAATGTGACATCTCCGCCGTGCCGATTCGCTCACCACGCTGTTGGCGAGCCTCCTCGCTGCTTGGCGAGCCTGCTCCTCGTACTCATAAACCTCGCATTATCCTCGAGGAGCGAAGGCTCTGTGAGGACCCGACGCTCTTCCTTGGGACAGAGCGACGTCGGAGTCCACAACCCGTTGAACATGGAGAACCCGCAATGATATATATGAAACCAAGGCATTAACAAAAAGCGCAACTATTGACGATATCGAGATTTCGACAATACACAAATAAGGGGATTATTTCACCTTCCATGTCTCTTGCCCCCACCACTGTGGTATAGCGCTGAGACATCGAGGTCCTCGCTCCTCGAGTCGAACTCCGGGCCGTGACACCGAGCCATTTCATCCCCATATTGCTCCTGCATGCCAACAATACTGAAACAACAGTTCGAAGACATAAATTTCATCAAAGTAGGTCGAACAACTCACAATCCTCTGAGTCGCCGACCGGGTGCACTGTTGTCCAGCGACTCGGATTGGTGCTTGTGTCCCGAAGATAAACATCGATGTAGCTCGAGCAACGCCGATTTGACCTCTGTAATCCAAAGTTAGCGACATGCATTCAAAAGCGTACTGAACTAAGGCTAGATACTTACCATGCGCCTCGCTAAGCGGAGGTGTCCATCCGCGCCGTACCGGTGCAACACCGGGTCACCTGCCTCTCTGTTGCCTCGTTTCTTGTTGGACCTAGCAACAAAGTCAGTCGAGGCCCAGTACGTGCACAAGTACCTGAAAGCTTCCGGGCACTTCATCAGCCAGGGGATGGACGCCTGGAGGTACTCATCCTCGCACAGGTAGATCTTGGAGGCCCCGAGCTTCGTGGTCATTTTCTCCTTTTTCACCCCCTTGTAGTAGGAGCATACCGCCTGGATGCATGCATTGGACATCATGTCCTTCACGACCTTATGGGCCACCTTGTTGAAGACTTTTATGGCCCTCTCTTGATTTGCGGGGACATCCCCGTCCTCCAGGCGATACCTCTCCTGCAAAAGCAATTATTGAGCTAGCGACATATCACTACAAATGAATGAACTGTAAAGAGGTAAGGAACTCACCCAGAAATCGTGCGAAACCGCGTCAACGCAGGTGCCGTGACGTGCCTCAGGAGCCAACCTGTAGTGCTCCCACTTTAGGGCTGCCTGCGGCACCTCGCTGATGGTCACCAGACCCGGGTAATGGTGGCAGCAGAGAACTCCTAAGACCGCGTTAACTTGCGATCGCTGGTGCCTACCCTCCCATGCCACGTCATCCCATTGCCTACAATTAATGAAATCAAATTGGTTAGATTCTCGACAAGTTACTTTTTCAAAATGAGAATCACAACTTACCAATCCCTATGGGGCCTGATCACCCTCCGCTGGTTAGGTTCAGCTCTTGGGAGGACGTTGTTGGATCCCCGGAACCTGAAAAATGCCAAAAATGAGAATCACAACTCTATGCATACAAAAATTAACATTGAAAACACGAATACCTGAAACGCTGTGAGGAAGGCGCCGCAGCATCCTCTGGGATCTCTTCGTCACCCTCATCCTCCGCCAACTCTTCCGCTACCTCCTCTGCCGCTGGTGCTAAGTCCTCAGACTCGTCTGAGGAGTCGGAGGCAGAAGGTACATACTCCTCGTTGGCCTCTCATGCCTGCTCCATGCACCCCAGGAGCTGCTGCTGCCTCTACCTGCTCTGGACAGTCCCTTGAAAGAGGCTGTCCTGACTCCTCAAGGACTCCTGTCCACTGGACCCCTGACTCTTCCCCTTACCCCCACTCCTGGAGGTCCTGGAGGTAGATCCACTGAGCTTACCAACAATCTTATCCTTCGCGTGCTTGAATATCTGCAAAAGTTTCAATAGAGTTAGATTGCACATTTATAACAAATTATAGCAACAATGTGGAAGTAGTAAGAAATATAATCAAAGTAGTATTACAGCAATAAGAGGATATGTACTTATCAAAACTCATCAGCGTCTCGAGGTTCATTGGTGACTCGTTGTCTAGAAAGATGTGTTTTCACAGAATCCCGATGTCGTTTCTTCGATGGACGAGGCTCAACTATTAGGTCTGTGGCATCGATGGCTACCTGATGAAGGTCATCCTCATGAGCAACCCGAAAAGATCTTGGCGCACCTTCTTCTGGTAGACATCCGCTTCCTCATCGCCCATCGTCTTCGCCGACGAGTCGGCATCCCTGTGGAGGATATAACCGCTCACGGGTTAACTTTATATGCTACCCACCAAGCATGTAAGCCGATGAGGATAGTTCAGTAGTACACTTGCTCAACTCGGTGAGCAAGCACGAAATTGTCGTGGCCTTGAAGTCTTGATGGTGCTTGACCTCTGTCATGCCAAATTAAATCGACACGTGTGCCATTGTTAGGATCAAACCAATCACATTCAAAGAAAACTACTCTCAATTCTTTGGACCCCAAACTTGTACTCAATTATGTTTTGAAGAACACCATAGTAGTTAATTACGCCCACTTGCATCGCATGCCTTAGTTACCACTCCGCTTTCACACAGGCCACAAGTGGACGCCTCTGCTTCCAATGTTGCTGTTCGAAACGAAACCCATTAACATCGTAACGATCGAAGTTCCTTGCCAGAATCGGTACCATGTGATAGTTGCATCGGTCATCATGGACGCCGACATCGAGCATGCATCGCATAGGTTAAGACATCATTACTAGGTGCAACGGAAATAATTTGAAGTTTAGGGTTAGAAAATTGGGAGGAGGATAAAATTACATGCTTTCGGAACCACCAACTAAACTAGGGTCGTTGTTTAACCCCTCGCGCGTAGCTTATCCAACTGCTGCTTGCTAGTAGGTTGGCGGCGATTTCAATGTTGTTGGTCAAACAATCTGCGCGTGGACTCACCAAATGAGAATAGGTTCAGGATTACACAATTTGGTACAAAATACAAATCGTTACTTACTCGAAATATTTTTCCATTTCATCCATGTTGGAGTACATATAAAGCAGAGCCGAGTTCCACTCTATTGGTGACACCTCATGTGGAGTAGAAGCGTAAGATTTACCCTTCCAATCAAAAATTTGAAGGTTACTCGGGGTGCTTCTTCATGATATGATACCGCTTGTAGGGGCATTCACATTGTGCTCATCTGCGAAATACGTACTTGAGAAGTACGATATCTCTTTTAGAGCATACGCCTCAGCGATGCACCCTTCAACCCTAGCCTTGTTGCGTACGGTTGACCTGATCTTTTTTAATTCTCTTTCCTTGCAATACATCCACCTGAATTGCACAGGTCCTCCAATCTCCGCTTCCCAGGGCAAATGCACCAACAGATGTTGCATCATGTTCATAAAACCATGTGGGAATACCTGTTCCATTTTGCATACAAGCACCGGTATTTCTCTCTGCAACTTTTGCATCATCTTCTTCGATATTTCCTTAGCACATAACTGCCTATAGAAGTAACTAAGCTCCGCAAACATTCTCCACAACTCATCCTTGAAGTAGCCACAAAACATTACGGGGAGAAGTCTTTCCATTATGATGTGGTAATCATGGCTCTTAAGCCCATTTAGCTTCCCAGTGCTGACGTTCACTGCACGCTTTATGTTAGCTGCATAGCGATCTGGGAATTTAAGGGTTTTGAACCACCGGAATATCTGTTTCTTGTCTTGAGGTTTCACACAGTATGGAGCTTGTGGCACGGCAATTAGTCCTTCAGATCTTGTACGATCTCGAAGGCCGCCGATCACAAATCTCGGCTAAGTCTCTTCGTGCCTTCACATTATCTTTTGTTTTGTCTTTGAAATCAAAGCACATGCTTACGATGCTTTCGCGACATTACGCTCTTGGTGCATCACATCTATATTGTCGGCAGAATCAATGCCGCACAATAAGGAGCTCCCAAATTGCATGTGATATGAGTCCAGCTTGTGCTCCACTTTGAAACCTTCGATCCCTCCATCGTCTTTTACTACGAGCTGCCTATGCCAGGAAGCTATCTCTCCACCGGTCAAACGCATCGGCGGGCCCTTTGTAACGGTGGTGTTCTTTCGGAATGCATTGGACATCCGCCTGAAAGGGTGATTCGATGGTAGGAATCGCCGATGGCAATCAAAAAGCATGTAACTTTCCATCATGCGACAACCGGAATGCATCCGAGTCAAACATACAAATGGGACAACAAAGCCGACCATGAACACTCCAACCGGCCCATATGCCATACGCAGGTAGATCGTGGACCGACCACAGGTATGCGACACACAAGGGAAAGTTTACTTTACCGTAGATGTCATATGCCTCTACCCCTCGCCATAACTCTTTCAACTCTTCCATTAATGGCCGCATGAACATATTGAGGTGCTTCCCTGGATGATCAGGACCCGGAATGACAAGTGCTAGAAATATGTACTCCTCCTTCAAGCACAGTGCAGGTGGTAGGTTGTATGGCACGATGAAAACCGGCCAACAAGAGTACGGGGTGGCACTTGTACTAAAAGGTGTGAACCCATCTGTCGCCAACCCAATGCGAACACTCCTAGGGTCACTTGCAAATTTGGGGTCGAAGCGGTCCAATGCCTTTCACGCCTCGCCATTTGCTGGATGCACCATCACATCCTCGATCTCACGGACACCTTCTTTATGCCACCTCATATGCCTGGCTGTTTTTTTAGAAAAGTACAGACGTTTATCCTAGCCGTGATTGGCTTGTATTGAAGCTGCTTCATCGCAACTTTCGTCGTCACCGTTATCCCCTCACCACTTACCACCTCGACATATCTAGACTTGTTGCAGTACCTACAACGAGTGTCGTTGGCATGTTCCTTCCAGAACAACATGCAATTACCCTCGTAAACATCAATCTTCTCATACTTCATCCCAAGGCCGAACAACATCTTCTTGGACTGGTACATGTCCTTCGACATCTTATGGTTCGGCGGAAGGATATCACTGATCAGTTGGACCATATCGTTGTAGCACTTGTTCGAAAAGTTGTACTTCGACTTCATTGACATGAGTCGTGTCACCGCCTCAGAGGACGGTCCACGCTAGCGAACTCATGCAATTTCTCTTCGAGGCCGAAAGGAGCCTATAAAATCTTTGCACCTCCGGCCAGCTCCTCTTCCGAATTAACCTCAAACTCTCTACCAATATCATTCAAAGATCTCATCCATCCTGTCTTCATACTCATGGTCCGAATCAATAATGGGCTCCGCCACCATGTTAAATACCATATCAAATAGTCGGGCATGAAACCAAACTTGCACAAAGTGCGCTCTACATCCGACTTCACGTGGTAAGAATAGTTGCGGCACTTGCTACACGGGCACTTTGTGACACCACCAGAGCCCTCGAATGCATGGTCCACTGACGCTTTGGCGATGATCGCCCATTCTCTTGAGTGCGCCCGGCCTTACTCCAACCATCATAAATCCACCTTCGATCATCACCCATTCTCGAATCTAAACACATGCACCGATATCAACCACGCCGCTTAGTTGCGAACAAGGGCTCTATCGAAAGATAGGTCCTAAACCCACCCAAGAATGGAGCTGAGCACGGTTTATGATTTAGTTTACTGACCAAGCGAATTTCGCGGCATAACTTGCCGTTCTCCGAATGCACGCCGATCTTGGTGCATCGGAGAACAATCAGATATGTTGCCGAGATTCCGTCGACCGCTTGGGCTCGCATAAATCCTACATATCTCTAGCGTCCATTCCTAGGTCATCCAAATTAAATCGACAATTCGAAAGCAAGACACTCACAAGTAAATGTGAGACACGCCGTTCCCGAACGGGTGACGCCTAGGCTTGGCTGACCAAATCGATTCTACTTAATTGAATCATGTTTTACCGAGTTTAACCCCGAACTTATCATGGCCCAAATAAAAATAAAATATGAATTTTCGTCGACTCGCTACTTGGCCGACGAAAATAGCCCTACTTAATTAAGAGCTAATGAAGCAAAATTATACAACTCATAAACAACTACGGCATCACATGCTATAAATTAAGTAAACAATATGGCATCACATGGCATGCTCCAAACTTACGAAGTAAACAATACGGCATCACATTTGCAAGAAACTTAATTATGACGTAAACAATATGGCATCACATTTGCAACTAAACAATATGGCATCACAAAATGGCATGCTCCAAACATATAAAGTACACAATATGGTATCACATTTGCATGTAAACAATATAGCATTGCAAACAAACAATATGTCACCACATTCGCAGCTAGTTTATTTAATCTAAACTAAACTAAATTAAACCCTAATCAATAATCAACACTAATCTAAACTACAAAATAGTACACAACCGGATTTCCGACAACGAAAAATTCACCTTGCTTGACGGGCGGTGCGCGGAGAGGGCGGTGGCAGACGGCGCGCGGGGCTACGGGCGGCGCCGGCGTGGGGAGGCGGTGGCATGGCTTCAGATGCTTAACTCGTTTTCTTCTCCCCTTTTAATTCTGACATTGACAACCACGATAAAATCAACCACACATGAAACAACGGAGGGCTCTGCGAGGTAATGTCATTTTGACCTAGTGTTACCGGACAGGGGAGGCGGCGGCGTGTCATGGCCTGGCAGGGGCGGCGGCGCAAGGGCGGCGAGGATGGCGCCGAGGTCGTGGCCGTCGCAGAACAACCGGGCGGTAGCGCGAAGGCGGCAGCAGGCATTGGCAGCGGCGGCGGCAGCATGGCCGGCAAAGCGGTAACACAGGCGGCGGCAGCGTCGGCGGCGTGCGGCGATGAAGCGGCGTGGCGTGGCGAAGCGATGGCGGCGATCACGGGCAACAGCCAAGAAGGCGAGCGGCAGTGGAAACAGGCGGTCTTGCGAGGGCAAGGGCGAGCGATGGCGCGTGGAAGCGATGGATGGTGGCGGGGCAGGGAGGCGGCGCTTTGCGGTAAACACGCGAATGGTTTCGCCGGTCGGCTACGACATATCGCCTTGTTTTAAATCGGCCAGAGTAGCCGACGAAAATAAACCCTACGTAGAGTTTTTTAAATCGGCGGTCACCGACCAAAACACTTCCTCATACCACGTGGCATAATATGAATGGACCGCACTTTTTTCGGTCGATTCGATAAAGCCGGCAAAACATTTTCAAATTCCATTGTCACCATCGGCGGCACTATTTTCGCTTCGGCTTTTAAAAAATACCCATTTAAAATAAATTGTTTTTCCTTGGTCGGTGTCTCTGGCCGACGAAAATGTACATATTGTCGTCGGCTTGGGTAGGACTGACGAAAATATATTTCTATTATCGTAGCCTTTCTAAAGCCGACGAAAATAAGGTTAGCCGACGAAAAAATATCGTTTTCCTGTAGTGGTGGAATGTATAGTCTAAATCAAGATGTAATACCTCAGCATGTTGATGTGAACGTCTATATGGCTTATCTGGAGCAATGGTAGGATTAGTTCCATATTATTTGTCTAAAGTGAGTTGTAACAGTATATATTGCTTGCTGGGTCCAAACATAGCACTTCCGATTTAACTCTTTTATACGAAGCGATGACGGAAATGTAAGTGGGATGCTATGCATGGATAAACGTGCTCCACAATAGGTTAGGACATTGAGTAAAATTTGGACCATGATATCACAGATGGTATCAGAGCATCAACCCTCGCTACACCGTGCGAGTGGGACATGGATGTGGGCATATAGCTCTTGGCACATGTGGGCCCAAAGTAGACACCCGACACGGTATATATGTCAACAAGAATATGTAAGGGAGGTGAATGTAATACTCCAGTCTATTAATGTGAAGACCCATGTGGCTCGTCCAGAACAGTGATGGGATTAGTCTTACATTTCTTGTTTAAAATGAGTTGTAGTAGGATATAATACCTGTTTGGTCAAAATACAGCACCTCAAGGTTAACCCTTTTACATGAAGTGAGGACAAAAGTGTCAATAAGGTGCTATACATGCGTGGGTCCACCCTAAGATGGATTAGAACATTGAGCGAAATTTAGGTCAATGTGTTACACAAGAATCCACTCATCACCGGTTTTAGAATCACTGGCACATCGCCATTCTTTCTTGGGAACAATGGTGCTTTAACTTCATCGTCTTATTGATCCCTTTTAGTATTGTTATTCATTCTCTTTTTTCTTTACCCACCAACACTCAAATATGTCGTGCCTATCTTTCTTGCAATATTTGTATGACTTGTACCTTCATTTGGATTTCAATCTACCTTTGTAGTTTCTAGTCGAGTTTTTGCCTCTTCAATCATCATTTGAACTCTTCTATTGTTGTCTGCCACGTACAATCAAGCCTTCTGCAATTGAACTTGAACTTTCGTTCTGAACCATGAATTTCATCTTTTCCTTCACATGCAGTGCTTTATAGACTTCATTAAGTGTAATAGTACCTTAACTATATATAATAGTATCTCTAAACGTAAAGTACAAACTAGGTAGCTTGAATAAAAGAATAAGGTCAAAATTTTCATCATCATATTTTACCTCAATAGATCCAAGACCACTTCTTTTAATGTTATCAGGCGGTTTAATAATGATCTGCCTTCTGCTATCTTGTATGAATAAAACTTCTACTTCAAATTTACTAGCTATGTGCCCGTACATTGCAACGGAAACTCAATTTACGATAAAAAGTTTATTTGCAAAAAACACTAACAGTAGCAAGGTGGATAATTAAAGAGCAGTGGCAAAAGTGGGTAATTTTGATTAAGTGACGCGGGAAGAAACTCTTGCTTTATATAGTAGAGATCTCACTAGTCAGATCTTTGGTCATGTAAATGTATTCTAGCCTCAACCACAATATGGAAGAAAACCTCATGTCTCGATCTAGCAACAGAAAATCATACTTCTGAGTCGCCATGCAGAGGAAATCCTAAATATATCGCTACAATTTCATGTGTATGTAGCAAATAGTATGAACTCCTGGTAGCCTTCCTTGTGTGCACGTAGCAAAGCACATCATAAACCTTGGTAAGCTCTAATACCATTTGTTGCAAATAATATACAGAAAAATAGGAACAAAAGATACAAATTTTATGTGAAAATCCCTTTAAAAAAATCATGGGCGCAACAAAAGCTATATCATTATACGATGAGATATTTATGATGAAGCTCTTACTCTTCTTACAGACTATAGGAATATATTTAAAAGGATATATAAATGACTTCATATAAAAGTATATTTGATGTAGAGTTGGAAACAAACTCGAGTCACAAACTCAACAATATGTACAAAAAATAAGCAAACATAGAGCTAGAAGTTGACTAAAGCACAAACCATGTTAATTGGTTAAACATTTAGACTTGCACCCCAGCCAAAACCTCACTAAAGTGCAAACCAACTTAACTAGGGGTGCAATCAGATCGGATATTTGCTGTCTGACCGACCGACCGATGCTTTGGATCAGATGCGGCTCGTTGATTCAGATATTTGTCGGATTCAATTTTGATATTTTGATTTACAGATAAATTAAGTTGTCATTGACTAAGAGATGGTATGTTGTCATCAATCACCAAAAAGGAAAAGATTGATAGCATCTAGGCCCCCTAATTTTCCATCGCGGAGGCCGCCGGGTTCCTCCTCGCTAACGAGGGTATCATGTCATGCGAGTGGAGGAACGCTCAAGACTTTGCAACCACCGGAAAGACTCCCGCGGTGTGACCTTCGGTCACCACACCAGCCACGCCATCGCTGGCGTAATTCACGTCGCTATCCTCCACGTTGTCGAAGACGCAGAGGTCTTGATTGTCTTGAGAATTTGGCATCCTCGTGATTCTCCGCGAAGGACTCGACCGATCCCCACGACGGTGCTACCAAGGACGATTCGGGAACCGGTCCCCCGCCGAGCTTAATTGTTGAATGAGGGATCAACCTAAAGCCCCTTTTTCGCGGAGGGTATAGCGTCCAAGGGCCTGCCGAGCTATGGATCGTGGTGACACAACGAACAAGAGGTCCTTTTTGGCTCGGTTCGGCCTCTCGCAGGGAGATAACAACCCTCGCCCGAGGATTGCACTAAGCTTTCAGGTGGATTACTGAGCGCTTGCTCGGGGGCCTGGGAGGTTCTAAGGGCAATCCTCCGTGCCACCAAAGGACAAGTTATTACGTATGGGGAGAGAAATGAAATGGAGTCCAATCCTAAACTCTACGTATGTAGGGCGATTTATAGACGATTACATCATTACAAAGATTTATTACAGAGCGGCGTCACCATTCCCGGACGTGGTGAAATCTGCTTCTTGCTTTTCTCCATACCGTGACGCAGGTGGCGGCTCGTGATCGTGACCGTCACGATCCTTCAAGCCACCGAAGCGACACGCCACGCCGCCTTCGTGGATCGCGCTGCTTTTTGGCGAGGCCCGAGGTCCCGCCTTGGACTTGGTCGTTTATCAAGCACCTCGAGCTAGCATGCTCGGGGGCGGGCTTGGTCGATAACGGGGTAGCTTCGAAGGTCGGCCTACCCGAGGGCCTTCTCTTGGGGCACCAAGCATGGTCGGCAGCTTCCCGGGGTACGATTGTCGTTATGGGAAATATCCAATCCCCGACAGCTAGCCCCCGAGGCTTAAAGGAGGTGAATTGCTTTGGTGGGGTCACCGCCGTAAGCCTCCAGACTTCGAATAAGGGATTGGAGCCCTGCAGTGAAGAACTACCGCACCATCCGAGAACAACCTGCGCCGGACGAAGCGCCACACAGCGGTGCTACCGCATGCATTCGAGCAACCACGCCGGAACGAGCAGCGTCACACGCGAAGAGCTACGCGCCATCCGAAAGCAACCTCGCCGAACGAGCGTGTCCCATCGAGATCGAGCATGTTTGACCAGGCCCGGTCAAAATAGCGGTTAGGGACAGAGGCGAAGGGTCGCGATGGTTCCTTCTCCGCGAAGCCTCGCGGGTATGGCTCTGACAGTTTTTTGGAAACCACGCCATTACAGGACAGTTTCGAAAACCGCACTGCCGCACGTCGGTTCACGAATGGGTAGGGCAGTTTTTCGGTCCATTCGGCTTCTCCGCCCATAAATACAAGTCGAGGACGATTCTGAGGCTTTCCTTCCCCCACGATTTGCAATCAAACTTCCAAAACTTCCCAACTTTCAAACCTTCTCCTCGCTCCAGCGCCCCTTCCCCCAGTTCTTCCTATGGCGAAGTTTGGCGCAAGCAAGGTCACCGCGGAGAGGCTTTGGGTACTTCGAGACTTCGGGTACCTTGACGTGGGCACCTGGCGGATCCCCGAAGGCGAAGGAGCTCTAGCGCCGCGCGACGACGAGGTCATCACGTGCGAGCTCTACACCATCAACGGGCTTCGAATGCCCGAGAGTGAGTTCGTGGAACTGTGATTTCAAGCAATGCGAAAAGCTTGAGATCACCTATTTGAACCCCAACTCCATCCTCATCTTGACCATATTCTCCCACCTTTGCGAGGGCTTCATGGGCATCCTGCCCACGGCAAGTCTCTTTTTCCATTTTTACACACCTTGTTTCGCACTGGTGGCGCTTCTCGCACCGGTGTTCTATACTTTCGCCTGTGAGCCAATCGCCCGTACGAGTTCCCCTTCTTCTCCCTCAAGGACTTGGTGGCGGGCTGGGCCGACTCTTGGTTCTATCTGTGGAAGGCGCAGGGGAGCTCTTTGTGCTACACCGGAGCGGCAACGCCCAGCATTGACACCCCACGCCTGCCCGTTACGGCTGAGGAGGAGCGGTCCCTGATGCAGATCAGTGAGCTCACGAACATGGGGCTCACTGGTCGGGACATCGTCCGCGACTTCCTCAAGAACAGGGTGTCCCCTCTGAGGAGGAGGGAGCACCCCTTCTTCGAGATCATCGGGTGGGATGACATCACCCGAGAGGACGACTCCGGTAAGTTCCCTGGTCTTGAGCGATTTCTGTTTTGTGTGCGCTGTTTGAGTTCGTGCTGATTTCATTTGTTGATCGATGGCAGCCCCGGGCTTCGACTGGGCGGAAAAGAGGCTCGGCGAGATGTTCGGCACCCCCAAGGGCAAGGATCTCGAGCACGGGTGGTAAGTCCCGAAAAACGTGCTCGAGCAGAGCGATGTGGTAAGCTGCTTTGTGGTTCGTGCTCGGGGAAAGCGTCCCGAGCCCTTCTGATGCCTTTTTGCCCTCTGGCAGGAGAAGGTCGCTCTGGAGTTGGCGGTGGCCGAGCTTAAGCCCTTGGCGGGCGACAAGGGAGTGCTTGTCCCGGCCAAGAAGGCAAGGGGCAAAAGACATGCCCCGCCACCGGCCACCACTCGGCTAACGAAGAGGCGGGCGAGCTCGGCCAAGAATCTAGCGATGCAACATTTGGAATTCGCTGACCGGAAGGAGGTAAGCCATTTGAACGTCTGGATGGAGAACTACGGCCGGGATTGCCTGGAGCAGCTTGAGGACGAGGCGAGACTGACTGAGGAACTAGTGCAGGCCGAGCACAGGGCTCTGGAGGAGGAGCTTATCGAGATTAAGGCCAAGCTCAAGCGAGTCACCAAGGCTCGGCGAGCTGCGGAGCCCGAGGGCGCGGCCGTTGATGAGGAGGAGGAGGAAGAGGACGCGCTGCCCCTCACAACGAGGCGCGGGCGCTCAAAGAAGACGCTGGAGGCGGTCGACATGGAGAAGGTCGACCCCCTCCTGGCGAGGATCAGTAGGGCCACGGAGAAGAAGGTTAAACTCGTGGTTGCGGCGACGGCCAACCCAGCTGGAGATAACAATGAGGGCCTGGCCAAAGGTGAGTCTCGAACTTCGCTTTTTCTTCCCTTCTTTGTCCTTTGTTTCGAGCGCCCTCCAACCGAGCTAACCCCACTCTTGTTGATGTGGGCATGATAGCTCCTAGGACCTTTCCAGACTGTGGCAAAATAATTGACGAGCTCCTTGGTCGTGTCGTAGAGAGGGAGCTCGCCCTTGCCGCTGACCATGTGATGAGCGAGGCTGTGGAAGCGGTGGGCAAGCTCGTCGACGACGGCCAAGGCACCGAGGACCCCCCTGCCCCGGAGGGACCACCTCCCCAGAGCGAGCTTCCGGCGCCCTCGACCATGGAGGGTACGCAGGGGGGGACGAGGTCGATCTCGCGGCCTTGGGCGAAGAGACTGCCCGAGAAGGCCCGAGGTCTCCGGGCGCATCTCCTGCTCAGAGCAAGGATGCGAAGCCCCCGAGCAAACAACATGCTCGGGGTGAAACTACGCCCGTCCCAAGTGAACCGCATGCTCGGGCGGATGCCGCGCTGTCCCTGGGCGGACAACATGCCCAGGCGGATAGCAGCAAGACCCTGAGCGGGTCGGTCGCTCAGGAGGGAGGCACGGCATCCCCAGGCGGACCGCATGCCCAGGGGAATGATGGATTGTCTTCGGGCGATCTGCCCTCTTGGAAGGATCCTAAGGGCGTCCCGGCCGTGATCTTTGATTGGGCAGAAGACCGGGGCTCTGCGCTGACGTCGCCTAACAGGAAACTCGCGGCCCTCCGGGGGGACGACATGGCCAAGACCTTCTGGGGCAACCTCTGCGTACACCTTGGCCGGGTAAGCATGCTTCTTTTTTTTGGTGCCTTGGGAGGAGGGTGCCTGAGATCTGCTTTCTTCCTGCCTTCTTTGCCTGTAGGTCATTCAAAAGACCATGGAGGACTTCAACGCCTCGACCGTTCCTCCCGAGGTCATGGCCAAGCAGAACGCCGAATACGACACCCGCATAACCGAGCTTGAGCGGCGGATAGGCGAACTTAAGGCCCGGGACAAGCTGATCTTGGAGAGGTGCCACCAGGCTGAAAAGAGCATCACCGAGGGTAGGGCGAAGATTCTTGGGCTCGAGCAAGAGCTTGAGCAGGAGAAACAATGCTTCTGCAAGGCCGAGGAGGACACCGCCGCTGGCAGGGAGAAGATTCTTGCGCTCGAGAAGGACCTTGAGCAAGAAAAGCAAAACTCCCGCCAGGCGGAGAAAGTCGACGCCGAGAGCAGGGAGAGGGTCCTTGTGCTCGAGCAAGAGCTTGAGCAAGGGAAGCAACACTCCCGCGTCCTCGAATCGAAGGTGGCGGAGTTAGGCCGGGCTGTGCGAGCGGCCACCGATCTCGCCGATCAAGACAAGGAAGAGGTTGAGCAGCTTCGCCAGGAGGCCCGCGAAGGTCGCAAAGCCCAGCGGAAGGTGATCAACCTCGAGGCCAAGATCGACGACCTGAGGCAGAAGCTCACTGCATCACTTAGAGGGGCGAAGCCCGGCGTGTAGAGGACTCTTGCTTTTTCCTTTTTCTTCTTTTTGATGACTTTGGATAACTTTGGTGACGCCAACGAAGTGTACATTTTTCTCCCGCCCAAGGGCTTTTGTCTAATACAATGCTTCTTCTGTGTCCTTCTAGTTATTTCCTGCAAGGAACGGGCACGAGGCGGATAGCGAAGCACGGGCAACACGAGCATGGGCGACACAAGCCCGAAAATAGGAGAGTGACGAATGCTTGAAAAAGAAGTAAAGGTAGCACAAATACGAGCTTAGGTCGAGACACTTGGCCACCAATTTTGGGAAAAAATGTTAGTACGGTAGGTAGCCCGTTCCTACTAAGCCCCCGCTGTGAATGAAGGTCGTGCACTAAGTTGCGAGCACGAGCTCGTTCGCAGGAGAGTTAGGAAAGTGCGCGTTGCCCCGCCGACCAAATCACCAATTTCTTCGCGGAGCGAGCATGGTTTAGGTCGGGAGGAAAGAACGTGCGAGGCCTCGACTTCCTTAGCACTTAGGACGCATGCCCCTGATTTTGCGAGCATGGTCGTAGGCGAGGAAGGACGCGCGGTTGCTCGACAAGGCATGCGACGACCAAACGCGCGCAAGTTGAACTAAAGCTCCGGACCAACCGAAAGGGTGTCTGTATGCGACTTGAAATCGCAGAATGAAGAACTATCATGACCAAGGTCGACATGGAGATCAAACCTTTGGCGGCGAGTTTTAGTGACTTGGGCGTTGGTCATGGTGACTTGTGCGGTCGCGCACGCGCCGGCCTGACCTTAGAGTGAAAACGCCTGGAGTGATTGTTCCTGCTCGACGTGCTCGTCCCATCACTAAGATCGTGAGAAAAGTATGCCCTTGTGCGAGACTGGGTCGGCTTACTAACGGGCAGTGACCTTGAATACATTCACAAAAATCTTGGAGGTAACAGACTTTGCGTGGGTGAGGGAACCGAACTTGCTCTTTTTCCAAAAAAACACCCACGGGTCTATAGTATGATACAAAAGGGAGTATGAGTTTAGACAAAGAACTTGCGTAGCTGGTCGATGTTCCACGAGCTCGTGAGCATGCGACCGTCCTCCATCGCCAGGCAAACAGCCCCCGGGCGTGCTACCGAGACGACCGTGAATGGACCTTCCCACTTGGGGGAGAGCTTGTTGGACTTCGATGTATCCTGGATTCGCCGCAGGACGAGGTCTCCAACCTGCAAGGTTCGGGGCCGAACCGACTTAGCTGCATGCCTGCGAAGAGTTTGTAGGTACACAGCGGATCGGAGGAGGGCCCCTTCGCGTGCTTCTTCGGAGAGATCGAGGTCGAGGCGACGCTCGAGTCCTTGGTTGATGCTATCAGTCAAATGCACTCTTTGGGATCCCAGCATGATCTCGGCGGCAGGATGGCCTCGGCACCATAGACGAGCTGGAATGGCGTCTCGCCCATAGCTCGGCTTGCTGTGCTACGGACAGACCAGAGGACGGAAGGAAGCTCGTCCACCCATGATCCGCCGTGCCAGGTGAGGTCTTTGAAGACCTTTTTCTTGATCCCTTGGAGGATTTGGCCGTTTGCTCGCTCGGCTGCTCTGTTGCTCTGCGGATGGGCTACAGAGGCGATGCAAACTTTGGTCCCAATGTCTTCGCAGTAGGCCTGGAACAGCTCACTAGTGAACTGAGTGTCGTTGTCTGTGATGAGGCGATTGGGGACCGAAAACGCGCTACTACGCTATCATGAAAAATTTCTTGGCTACCTGAGCCGAAATGGTTGATACAAGCTCGGCCTCGATCCACTTAGAGAAAGTGTCGATGGTCACGAACAAGAATTTGCAACCCCTTCGACCACGGGGGAAAGGTCCAAGAATATCAGCCCCCCAGGTCGAGAACGGCCATGAGAGCGGGATAGTTTGGGCGCCAGATGCTGACCGTGCGCCTTAAGGGCGTAGTAATCGTATGCCCTAAGAAGTCGCCACGAGCGCCATGAAGTCGGCTAAGGCCGTCGGCCAATAATACCCCAACCGGAAGGCTTTGCTCACGAGCGTCCGAAAGGACGAGTGAGCTCCGCACATCCCCTCATGGATATCCCTGAGAAGGAAATTGCCCTCTTCCCGAGATATGCACTTAGAGAGGACTCCAAGTGCCTCTTTGCGGTATAAGGCGCCCTCGACCAACTTGTATGTAGAGGACCGCCTTATAAGCCGGGAACGCTTGGCTTCTTCCTCGGGCAGTGTCCCATGGGCAAAATTCTGGATGAATGGCGTCATCCAGTCCGCACCATTCTCGAGGAAGGAGACGCTACCGCACGTCTGTGGTGCCTCCTCTATAGAGGAAATGGAGGCTTCTTGAGATGCTCAACGGCGCCCTCGTGAAGGCGGGCATCTGGGGTTGCCTCTACTGAGAGGAATAGAGGGCTTGTGAAGATGTTTCAACGGCGCCCGTGGCGGCATCTGCGAGGAACCGACCTTGGAAAGATGGTCGGCCAGGGAACTGTCCTTCCTGGGGATGTAGAGTACTTCGAAATTTCTAAAGTACCGCTCCATCTTCCTCACTTTAACCAAGTAAAGCGCTATTGAGTGATCGGAACACTGATACTCCTTATTGACTTAGTTGACGACCAACTGCGAATCGCACTTCACAGTCAGCCGCTGGACCCCAAGCGCCTTGCACGCTTGTAGTCCGGCCAAGAGGCCTTCAAACTCCGCCGCATTATTGGTCGCGGCGAAGTGCAATTGGATGACGTACTGGAGAAAACCAACACAACACCAGCCCCCGAGCGTTCGAAAGCTCGGGACCCGTCAAAGTACATGGTCCAACGACCATCTTCAGACCCAGTAGGCTCGGCGGTGGGCGGCGCCGGATTTGTCCATTCCGCTACGAAGTCCGCTAGGATCTGGGATTTAATCGCCGTGCGAGACGAGAAGTGGATATCAAACTTGGCGAGCTCCATAGCCCACTTTGCTATACGGCCGCCCGCGTCTTGATTTCTTAGGATCTCCCTAAGGGGAAAGCTGGTCGGCACGGTGATCCTGTGAGCTTGAAAGTAGTGGCACAGCTTCCTCGATGCCACGAGCAGCGAGTACAAGAGCTTCTGGACCTCAGGGTACCGCTCCTTCGGTCCATGCAAGACCTCGCTGACGAAGTATATTGGTCGCTGCTCCCCATCTCGCTCGACTGCCAACACCGCTTACGGCACGGGGTTGCTTGCGAGATACTGACGAGAGCTCCTCTCGACCTTGGTGTGGCTGAGCAGGCGAAATGGATAGGTACCACTTCAGCTCCTCGAAGGAGTGGTTAGCTTCTTCCGTCCAGGTGAAGCCCTCGTGCCTGCGAAGCGCCTTGAAAAAGGGTAGCCCACGCTCGCCCGACCGGGAGGTGAAGCGGCTGAGAGCCGCCATGCGCCCGGTCAAGGCCTGGACCTCCTTTACACAGCTCGGAGGCCGCATCCTTTCGATGGTTTCGATTTTTCCGGGTTTGCACCGATGCCTTGTGGCCCAATAAGATAGCCGAGCACCCTGCCCGCTTTCACCCCAAAAGACATATTTCTCCGGATTAAGCTTTATTCGGTGTCTATTAAGATTACAAAAGGTCTCCTCGAGGTCAGATATATAACCAGAGGCGAGCTTACTTTTCACCACAATATCATCTACATAGACCTCCAGGTTCCAGCCTATCTGGTTCTGGAAGGTCTTCTGCATCAAGTGCTGAAAGGTCGCCCTGGCATTCCGCAGACCGAAAGACATGGTCGTGTAGCAGAACGTGCCGAACGGCGTGATGAAGGAGGTCTTCTCTTCGTCCCCAGGGGGTAAGCTGATCTGGTGTTAGCCCGAATAGGCATCCAAAAAGCTCATCACCTAGGACTCTGCCGTCGCATCGACCAGTTAGTCCATGCGCGGCAGCGGGAAATTGTCTTTCGCAAAGGGCGTTTCAGCCGTGTGGTCGGCTACACACATCGCCATTTGCCACCCTTCTTCTTGACAATGACTGGGTTCCCCAGCCACTCCGAATGCTCAACTTCCCTGACGAAGCCGGCCTTAAGGAGCTTATCGAGTTCATCCCGGATGATCACCTGTTTCTCCGGGGAAAAACGCCTGAGCTTCTGGCACACAGGTTTCTTATCAAGCCGAACAGCTAGCCTGTGCTCGATTACTTCCCTTGGGACCCCGGGCATGTCGGACGGTTCCTAGGCGAACACGTTCGCGCTCCTCCGGAGGAAAGTAATGAGCTCGAGTTCCTATTTGGGATCTAAGGAAGACCCCAAATAAAAAACCTTGGTCGGATCCGCGTCGCTCAACGGGACCGCCTTGGTTCCTCCTCCGGGTTGGAGGGAAACTTTTGGCCGGGAATGCGTCGGCTCTTGGTCGGGGCCACGCTGAGGCAGCTGTCGACCATGTCGAGCGATTTCTCATCGCAGTTCAGGGCCGCCCTATGGTCACCCTTGATGGTGATGACGCCTTTCGGCCTAGGGACCTTCAGACACTGATATGCGTGATGCGTGGCGGCTATGAACTTGGAGAGGGCCGGCCTGCCGAGGATGGCATTGTAGGCCGACTGGAAGTCGACGACTTCGAAGTTGATCAGCTCGGTCCGTAAGTTATTGAGACTCCCGAACATCACGGGCAAGACGATCTGGCCGAGGGGCTTGATCGAGGTGCCCAGGACGATCCCGAAGAACGGGACGGCTATGCTCTTGATCTTGGACTGAGGGACTTGCATCTCAACCAGGACCGTAGTAGATATGAGATCCAGGGAGCTTCCGCCATCGACGAGAACCCAGCCTACTTTGGCATTGCTGATGGTTGGGCTCACGACCAACGGGAGCTTCTAAGGCCTGGTCATTCCAAGGGGACAATTATCCTTGGAGAAAGTGATCGATAGCTCGGACCACTTGAGCTGCTGCACGGGAGGCTTGCCCTGAGCGATGTGGCAAACCTCCCGTGCCGCCTCCTTCAGGTCCCTGCGGGACTTATACGTTGAGGAGCCCCCGAATATGACAGCTATGTGGTTATGGGGCTCCTGGTAGCCCATATCGTCGTCCTCGTCCGCGGGACCTTTGCCCTTACCGCTGTCGCCTTTCCCTGGGAGCATGGGCATGGGACGAGGGTATCATGCCGCGAGCGGAGGGAACGCTCTCGCGCTGCAGCCACCGGGGAAAGACTCCCAGTTTCGGTGTGACCTTCTGGGTCAGCCACACCAGCCACGCCATCGCTGGCGTAATTCACGTCGTCATCCTCCACGTTGTCGAAGACGCAGAGGTCTTGATTGTCTTGAGAATTTGGCATCCTCAGGGATTCTCCGCGAAAGGACTCAGTCGATCCCCACGGATGGTGCCAGCTGTTGACGATTCGGGAACCGGTCCCCCGCCGAGCTTACTTGTTGAATGAGGGATCAACCTAAAGCCCCTTTTTCGCGGAGGGTATAGCGTCCGAGGGCCTGCCGAGCTATGGATCGTGGTGACACAACGAACAAGAGGTCCTTTTTTGGCCTGGTTCGGGCCTCTCGCAGGGGAGATAACAACCCTACGTCCAGTGATTGCACTAAGCTTTCAGAGGTGGATTACAGAGCGCTTGCTCGGGGGCCCCGGAGGTTCTAAGGGCAATCCTCCAGGCCATCAATGACAAGCTGTTATGTATGGGGAGAGAAATGAAATGGAGTCCAACCCTAAACTCTACGTGCGAGGGGTTATTTATAGACGATTACATCATTACAGCATTTATTACAGAGCTGCGTCCCACTGTTCCCGGACGTGGGTGAAACTGTTTCTTTGCTTTTCGCCATACCGCGACGTGGGTACAGTGGGCTCAGATCGTGGCCGTGCAGTCCTTCAAGCCACCGAGCGATTAATGCCACGTCACCTTCGTGGACTGCGCCCGGCTTTTTGGCGAGGCCCGAGGTCCCGTCCTTGGACTTGGTCGTTTGGTCGCGCACCCCCGAGCTAGCATGCTCGGGGGCGGGCTTGGTTGAGAACGGGGTAGCTCTGATGGTCGGCCTACCAGAGGGCCTTCTCTGGGGGCACCGAGCATGGTCGGCAGCTGCCCGGGGTACGATGGTTGTTATGGGAAATATCCAATCCCCGACATTAAGCTTCTGGGTTAGTGATTAATTTTGAAATTTTAAAAGTTGCCTATTCACCCCCTCTAGGCCAACTCGATCCTTCACCAAAGTGGGAGGTAGTCAAGCATAGCCACAGCTGAAAAACTCCTCCTTAGTAGCTGCAGCTTTTGGGGGTGTTTTTGTTGTGGTTTAGCTTCCCAACTACTTTGCAGTCATGCTGTTTGGAGGAGAGGCGGCGAGGCAGGGTAACAGAGGTCGAGAAGACAGAGCGACCGAAGTGGAAGGTGGTTAAGTGAAGGCACAGCTGAAAAGTTTCTCCCCAATAGCTACAGTTTTTAGGAATGTTTTGCTATGCCTTAGCTTTACAACTGCTTTACAGTAACTAGCCATGTGCCCGTATGATGCAACGAAAACTCAATTTGTGATAAAAAATTTATTTGCGAAGAGCACTAACCTTATCTGAATAATATTGTTTACTCTGAATGTGCAATGGTTAAATGTTTAAATCAATTCATCGAAACATACAAATTCTAAGCACCTGTTTACAAACTCGAGCTTAAAATTATCTTTAATTTCACAAACTTAAATAATAACATTACAGCACTTGGGATTGTAAATTTGCAACGCCATAATTCGAGATCGATCGATCGATCGAAAGAGGCATCACCTGCTACCCCATGGTACAAAGGCATTGAAGAGGTAGGCATCATTTGTATGTGGTTGTCACCATCAACGGCATGTGTGGCTTGTACACCTTGCTCTGGTCATACCATAACCCCACCCCATCAACCTGCTCCACCGCCTCCTCGTCTCCCCCCGCGAGCGTTTCCCTCAACCTATTGACATCATCCATCGCGACGAGCTCCAGCAACGCCGTCAACCTATCTTGTCGCCCACTATCGATGACCTGCCCCTGCATCGCACCGACGAGATCAGAAAGGTCGTCAATTACCTCCGCTCAATGGATAAGCTCAACACATCTGCAGGAGAGACAAGAAGCGGTGGGGCTATATAGATTCAGTAACCGATGAGATATTTATGAAATCCAGATTAAGAAATCGTCGAATAAGGAAGACAACAAAAGGGAAAGAGGCGAGAAGAGATCCAACTCCATGAATCGGAGTTCTGCTTCCTTCGGAAGGAATCAATCAATTCAATCCGAAAAACACATGAAGCAATCGCCGTAGATTCGAATGCAAGATCAATAGAAGAAATGAAAGCAATAAATGAGTCATGCATATTCATTTACCTCCCATGATGGGATGATCTAATCCAATCTGCCAAAGTAGCTAATGCCCGCTTCCCACTCAGCCACGCAAGTGTGCGCACGTGTCGGGGTGAGGGTGGAGAACGGACATACCACCACCAACTCCAAATTAGAATTAGTAGAGATAGAGATAACAAACTTATCTAGTTGTGTCATGCGATGAAAAATTTATGGTACCTTCTTTAGAAGTCTAAGATTATACAAAAAAAAATTCAAAATATTTTAACTTCATTTGTTATGTTTTAAAAATAAAAAACAGAATTAGCATAAACGAGGTAGTAACTATGTTGGAATTTTATAAATTTTTTGAAGTTTGATCATGACCTATAATTTTTATAAAAGATAATTAATTCCCTCATAAACATTCTGTGCAAGTTTCAAATAATTTCAACCTGCTTTGATTGCTCAATCAAAAATTATATAAGGTACAAGCACGTGCTCTGAAGTCCGAAAACTGTGAAGTAGCACGTTCATATTTTTTGGGAACATTTTGTGGTTGATCATAATCTAAAAAATTTATGATAACATCAGTAATGCTTTCTAAATATGTAAAAAAAAATTCATAATTTTTGCATACTTCGCACTATGCAAAAAAAAAGCTACTATGAAGTAAGACTTCTACATTTTTTGAGAATTTGTTATGTTTGATAAGGACCTAAAAATTTTATAAAAATATCATCAATACTTTTCAACTATCCACAAAAAATTTCATAATTTCTTCATGCCTGGAACTATGCAAAAAAAATAGTTACAAAAAACAAGCATGGCTAGGACTTGAACCCTAGACGTAATGTTTCATATGATTGATATTTCCCTGCATGTGGTTTAGCACTGTGGTCTGACCTTTCTCAGATTCCCTGCATGCTAGTACAATCATTGCTCTGTCTCAAAGTGAGACTCTCACTTTCCTCTCTTTCACATTTTGCTTGCAACCAGATAGCAGTACCTCTCTCGAGTTCTTCAGCTTCTCCAGCGCCGAGCCGACCTCCCCTCTCCAATCCGGCCAAGCTTCGGTCAAATTCAGCCATCGCCGGCAAGCAGGAAGGAGATTTTGGGCTTCGGCACCAAAATTTCGGTTGTGGGAGGCGAAATTTCGGGCTCTGGAGCCGAAATTTTGGGCATCACAGGTGAGTATTTTCCTGCACTTTGTTCTTGACTCTGATATGGATAGTGAGTAGCAATGGGCAGTGTTGTTCTTCTTTAACAGGTTTTACACTTTTACCATTGAAAAACAGAAGGCATTTCATTCATTTGTTAACAGGATATTTGAATATTTGTGATTGCTCCTGTAAAGACTTCAAAAACAAAAGGCCTTTCATTGTAGATATATTTTTTGAGTGAGTTATACTAGTATGAGGGATTAAGTAAGGTGCTGGTAGTTAGAGAAGACATTTACAGTATGTAGTAAGTTGGTATTCAGTAGTTGGTATATGTCTAGGAAAACAATTAACAAATGTATGGTTATATGGCATTCTTGGTGAAGAACAGTACTATCTCACAATAGGCATGATGACTCTGTCTATGTTCATCTTTGTCTAGTTCCTCTCTGTTGCTCGAAAGTCATAAGTTAATGCATAGTGGTTGGCCTAACTGTGAAATTCCCTTTCTTTCTTGCTATGTATATTCTTTAATATTAAATAGCAACATAATGATAGTTTCTTGTATTGATATGGTTATGCACTGGCAATTTAAAAGAACTATTGCAGTTGCCATCTATTTGGATTTTGTAATGCTGGATACAAATAAGAACTTCAAAGTTCCATGCCTTACATGTATAAGATTCTTTTTTTTTGTGCTTCAAAATTCAAATGCATATATCGATGTCACTGTGTAGGTATTCTTGGCTTCAAGAAATGATTCCCAAGTTTCTTTTACAAGGTTATATTCCATTCAGCCTAATTTTGAAATGTTGCTAGTTCTTTTGAATTGAGGTTGTGCCATAAATAGAACTAGTCCATATCTAACTTAATCAGGGATGGGAGCAAACCTTAGCCCCACAAAATCAACAAATTCCACAAAATCATATTAAGTAAAGTAATCCATGCATACAAAGGCACTTCTTCATGGAAACTGCATTGTATTGTCATGTTTCATGTGTGTACAACATGGTAACTTACTGGAGATTTTAATTAGCCATGCAAAATTGCAAATCAAGGAAGTACTTACCAGAGATTCTAATTCAGTAAATTAGTTAGTACTTACTAATAGTTAATACTTACCATTAGTAAGTACTAACTAATTTACTGAATTAGAATCTCCGGTAAGTACTTCCTTGATTTGCAATTTTGCATGGCTAATTATATCTCTGTTATATTTGTCAGTAACTCAGTGCAATGATGAACATATCAGTTGCCCAGCTACCAAGTGTTACTGCTTCATATATCTTTCTATTTAATTCCGAAATTAATGGGTGATTGATGGCCAAATGACATGAGCATAAGCACCTGTTTCTTGGTATATTTTGTGTTCCGTTGCAGGCTCTAGTGATGGCGCATCAAGAGGGCACCGTATGGGACCACGGAGAGCATGTCGGCCCCAGGTCGAAGTGTAACTACTACAGTCAAGTCATGAAAGGTGGAGAGGCGACACGTCTAAAGCAACACCTGGCTGGCCGTGCTGGCGATGTGAGGGCCTGTCCCAGCGTGCCTAAAGTGGTTAGGCAGGCCATGTTCGTGGACCTCCGTGGATACCGGGACAAGAAGGAGAAGGAGGAAGAGTGGCTCAGTAAGGAGGAGGCCTCTGAGGACTAGGATGCCTTCGCTAGTGATTACCGTATAGAGCAGAAGTAGCTCAAGATGGCCTTAAGAGCCTCCAAAGAAGAGGCCTACCTTAGGAGCTAAGGTTTGACCCCAGGTTCGAGGTCTGGGAGTGCTCCAAAGAAGACATCGGTCCAATCCACTATCAGCAAAATATTCGGAGAGGAGCAAATCAACACGTGAAAGCCGAGCTCCCATCGATGTTGACCTTGCACGGAGTAGCGCCCCGCAGTAACCCCGTATTGACACCGCACTGAAGAAGGGTAAAAGGCATAGGCTTGGGAGGGCATGGGACAAGTGGGCTCATGCAAATGCAATTCCAGGAACCAAATTGGACTACCCATATTTCACAGGTACGAAATGATTGTATGGTCATAAGTTACAACTTGTGTGATGATTGTACTAACCTCTCATGCTCGCAATGGTCAGGTGCAATCAAGCTGATATAGGAGTTAGGCCTAGGGGTTCATGCACCACAGGGCTACGAGGTAGATGGGATGTACCTGGACGAGAATGAGCAGGAGATTATTCAGTACCTTTGGAAGTTCAAGGACGACTGGGCCACATTTGGTGTTACAGTCATGTGTGACGCCTGGACTGGTCCTATGGGACAGAGCATCGTCAACTTCATGGTATACTGCAATGGGACCATATTCTTTCATAAGACCATCAATGCATCAGGTCCATCATTCAGTTCAGTTTTTACTCTTCCGTAAGACTGTCAATGCCACATGTACTAACTAATAGCTTGTTCATTCGCAGGGAAGATCCAGGACCACAAGTACCTACTAGACGAGATAACAAAGGTCGTGGCCGAGGAAATTGGGGTAGAGTATGTCGTACAGATGGTTACTGACAACGGTGCCAACTTCAAGAAAGCGTGCCAGATGTTACGGGTGCAATTCCCACATATTATATGGCAGCCATGCTTAGCACACACTATGAATCTTATGTTGAAAGACGTGTGTGATGAACCAGAAATCAGAGAGGTTGTTGCCCAGGCCAAGAGAATTTGCAGATTCATGTATAACCACAAAAATCTGCACGAACAAATGTGACAACACATTGGGGGAGAGTTGGTGCGGCCAAATGCCACTAGGTTTGGCACGACCTTTGTTTTTCTCGACAACTTCCACAAAAAAAGGAGAAGTTCCAGTAGTGGATGACACATCATGACTGGACAGCTAGCAGGTCGGTTGGGATGGCAGAGGGCCGATACACATATGACCTCCTCGTTAGCCGGGAGTTTTGGACATGGATGGAGTGGACCGTCGTGGCCGTTGAACCTTTGTACAAGATGTTGAGATTCGCGGACCAAGACAAGTTACCAACAGTCAGTAGTGTCATGATGCAGTATGCCATAGTGCGGAATGAGTACAACAATCGCCTACGGGAGCACGGAGACCATTACAGGACATTCATAGAAGTCCTAGAAAAGAGGTTCAAAGAAACAAGAGAAATCTCATTCGTGCAAGAAGGTCAATGACATTAATAGGTTTAGTTATGTTATATATGGCAACTATGCAATGTTCTCTTGTCTTGTGCTAACTATGCACTGGATTTGTACATTGCAATATCCGTGCTCGACCCACAATCCCATTACTCATACAATATAGGAAGCACTTCACAGTACATGGGAGCACTCTCAACTGTACTAGACATCATAGCTCATGACAACGCTTCCGCAGTGCAGGCCCTATGGGAAGTTGATGTATATCGTCAGAGGAGGGGACGGTTTGCCACACAGCTTGCAGAGTCCAGCGCCGTTGGTGGCCAAATGACGGCAGGTAAATACATAGTTGTAAGTATTGGTAGGTTGTTGTGTACTGACTGATGCACTTTTCTTTTCTCCACAACAAGAATGGTGGATGGCGTTAGAATGAGACTCAACGTTGCGTATATCGCCTTATGTTAGTGTCTCAGTATGCATCATCGAGTGGTTGCGAGCGCAATTGGAGCACATTTGCATTAGTGCACACGCAGCTGCGGAACCGATTAAGTTATGCAAAGCTCCATAAGCTCATTTTCGTGCACTACAACCTGTGACTTCGCCTGAGAGACTATGAATCCACCCGCCATGGCCAAGATGAAGACCCACTCGATCACCTAATTGAGGGTGCGATGCATCTTAGCAGTGACCTTATTGTAGACTGGTTCGACTGTTCCAGGTCTAATGGGGAGCCCCTACTCGACGAGGACACCCCGGACGACCTACCCTCCTAGCAAGATTTGTGGTTGATTCGATCCCGATGGAAGAGATGAAGAAGGCTACAGGTAACCAATGTAATTGTTCTTTATTACACTTGTGAATCATGTATGTCGGGACCAAACAACAATATTAATATGATTTGTAATTTGCGACAGGTGGGAAGAGCCTCCCAGATTGGGCTGAGGTCACGATCGGTGATACGCACTCCAGGAAGAGGAAGCACGCAACCGAGGCCGCCGCCGACGCCATGCTAGCAGGGGCTTTAGGCGGGATGAAAAAGTTATCGGAGAGCAAGCGTGCTAAGCAAAAAAGTAAAAATCCTTAGTGATGATGAGCCTATTGTCGGCAGCGACGATGAAATAGAGACATCTTCTGATGATGAGCAGTGCCAAGATAGTAGCTCCGCCGGCGATGATGGGATAGAGTCCCCCAGCGACGATGGGACACAAGCTGACCAGTATACCATGCGTATCCGTTCACAACCACAATCACCACAAAGATCACAACGGAGGGGTACCTCACACAGGCAATCCAGTAGCAAGGGGAAGGGCGTATCGAGTAGTGGAGGTGAGCGACAAGCAGCACAGCAATAGTATGACGCAGGCTCATGGTGTAGCAGCCAGTCTTCTAGCCATTTGGGCTTTCCAACTACTGATATTGGGTACGATTATAGACAGAGTTGTGATGGATCGAACATCTATTGGCCGTTTGACTACACTGATCCATATGCCGATCTGTACGCACGACACTCATCTGTCAGTGTCAAGTACCTTTATCAGTCTGAGAATTATAACAACTGGCTTGCTCATTATGAACATTGGAAGTCTGCTTGGCTACCGCGTGATATGACCTGGGAGGAGTACAAGCAACAGCACGAAAAGACGTATCACGAGGTCATTGTTGATAACAACGAGGTGGCATTTCAACCATAGTACTACTACTCGTAGGTATGTCATGCAAATATACATTGATTTTATTGCGATGTAAATATGTGATTGCTATATATTCCTATATAATTTTGGTGAGTTCTGTTGTTGCACTTATGTTTCTGTTGTTGCACTCATGTTTATCGCCCTTCATTGTATGCAGATACAAAGCAAGTTCGTATTGACTACTGAATTGCCTGTGAAGGGTCCTATCAGGATGCAAGAGGAATACATTGAGGGCCTTATAGAGATCCATTCTGTAATGCTATGAGTACATAATATACATTCTATTTTTCATTTTGTGATGCCATGAGTACATAATAACTTCATTACATGGATTATTTAGTTACACCGCATGCCTCTTTGTTTATTGCAGATGGGATGTTCCAGAGTTGATTCACGATTTCTTACTTGGATGAAGATGTATTGGTATGTTCATTCTGCACTTTCAGTAGACACTAAAATCATGTTGTAATAACTTGGATGAAGAAATATTGGTACATTCATTCCGCACTTTCAGTGGATACTACAATCATATTGTAATAACTTGGATGAAGAAATTTTGGTATTTCTTACTTGGATGAAGAAATATTGATTGATTCCAATTGTGACTCTCAAACTCTGAATTTCAGTCAAAATGCTGCCGAAATTACTTGGATGAAGAAATATTGATCGATTCCAATTGATTGATTCCAGTTTTTGGTTTGCTCAATCAAATCTACTACTCTATGTAAGCACTAAGCACTGAACTTCATTTCTTATATTTCAAAAATCAAAGAGAGCAAGAACAACCGGATGTCACAGTGCTTTATATAAATTTTATAAATTCACTGGAGTGTGATCATGATTCCAAATTTTTATGAGATGTTTACAACTTTCTTATCACCCTTCTGTAAAATTTTTGTAAATTTCAAACCTTGTTTTGTCGCTAAATTCATTGGAGTGTTATCATGATTCCAAATTTTTATGAGATGTTTACAACTTTCTTACCACCCTTCTGTAAAATTTTTGTAAATTTCAAACCTTATTTTGTCGCTAAAGCAAATCTATGTATTGATTGTCAGGCTTTTATCACGACGTAGCACTGTCAGAATTTTTGGAATATTTTCAAGTATGATAATCATATGAAACTTTTGTAAAAATATTAGTGATACATCAGGACCTTCCACAAAAATTTCCAAAATTTTCCAACGTGGTTTCAACTATTTTTTATTCCGTTCAAATTTGCTGGTAAGGCTTTTATCAGCATAGTAGCACTGTCCGAATTTTTAAAAATTCTTGAATCTTTATCACCATCCGAAACTTTTATGGAAACATTAGTGATTCATCAGAATCATGCAAAAAAAATTAAAAATTTTATAATATCATTTGTACTATTTTTCATCCGGCTCAAACTTGCCGATCAACGTTTCATCTGCATAGTACTAATGTTTGAATTTTTAAAAATTACACAGACCTGATAATCATCTGAAAATTTTATGAGAACATCTCTAATGTGTCGGGAATCTTAAAAAAATTAAAAAAATTTCGACATCGTTTGAACCATTTTTCGTTCAGTGCATTTTTGCCAAAATTTCAGTAATTTCAGCGAAATTTCGGTGATAAACAAATCGGATTTGAATTTTTCTTTTTGAATTTTGAATGGATTTTGACTAAAAAATGAAATTTCACTAAAATTTCGAATTTCAGGCCTATCCGAATTTTGAAGCAAAACAAAATTTTGAGCCCTGGTCGTATGGGCGTGAACCCATGCATCAACGGCGGCCGCGCGCCAGGCTGGAGCCAGTGCAGTAACCTCTCCCAGCTCTTCCATCGGCTGCCTAGTTTCTAGGCTCTTCCACCGTGGGCCCCACCGCATGCAGCGCACAGCTCACCCGGCGTTCAAACCCGAACCGTCTCCTCCGTCTGTGCTGCGCCGTCTGTGCGAGAGCAGAAGCATATATAACTAACCTATTAAAGCCGAAGGATTTCGAGCTCAGCCAGCTGGCCCACGTCGCCTGAATTTTTTCGTCCGTCCATCGTTTGATCTCGAGGTAAACAGCCGTCGGATCACAGCTCTATCGCCGGCCCTATCACGGACGGTCCGGATTCCACCGCCCCTCCTCCAAACCCTCGGAACCCTAGCCGCCCATTGCTTACGCGCCTGCCTCCTTCGCTTCCTCGGCGGCATCTCCTGGCGGCGCCGATAGATCCCCCCTTCCCCCACGCCAGCTCCCCGTTTCCTCCCTTCCTCCCCTCCGTTCCCCACTTCCCAGATCCCCTCCCCCCCATCACCGCCGCCTTCTCCTCTCCCCACACCGCGTCGGATCATCCGGCGACCATTACCGCCGCCTTGGCTCTCTCCGTCACGGTAGGCTTGTGCGTGTCGCCACCAACAGTCCGATGATTGCTGCCCGCCTCCGGCTTGGCTTTCCTCATCACCTCTCGGTCGTGGCTCCGGTTCTTGCGAGGTTTGGACCCGATTCCTTTTCGACAGTGTCGTCGTCCATTCCTTTTCTCGCGCTGCCCCTTCCGTCGGGAGCTGCCGCGCCACCCCGCGTTCTCTTCCACCACACCCCTCCACTCTCCTTTGGGAGCCCTCGACGCCGTCTTGCATCATCTCCGCCGTGCCTGCGCCGCCGCGCCTCTCGCCTCCTCCCTTCCCTCCCTCCCGTCGTCGTCTGCATCTGCCTCGCCTCCTCTTTTTAAGGAACGCGCGGCCCGCTTTTTGCCTCCTGTTTCCCCCCCCCACTTCTTCAGCAGTTTGTAGTACAAGGCTCTTTGGGAGGCAAATTTCCAGAGGTATGATCTATTTTTCTCCGTGATGTTTTCCTTAGTTTCATATAGGCGTCCTTATTTACCTAGTGGTTTAGCTTTGGTTTGTGCCATTCTGGTTTCGATTTTGGGTTCTAGGGTTTGTGGATTTGTTCCCATGTCTTGCGATTGAGCTATTCCGTAGTTAGATCTTCATGCAGAGTAATGTGTACAGCCTATATCGATGTTTTACAGCATGACCGGGGCTTAGACAAGACAAAAGAATGATGATGGTCAAAAGCAATAGAGCCTGCTCCTTTGCGATTCAATAATCATAGATGTATCTCGCTTAATTAGGATATTAAGCTTGGTCAGATAGTTATGTTTGTTCTTCCTAGATTTTATAGTGTGCTTGGGGAGGTAGGCTATGCTTACGGGGTTTTGATTTTGGTAGAACTCGATGGCTTGGAGGGCTTGGCGTCGCGGGACTCCAACAAGACGACGCGGCTCAGCTTCGCAGGAGCTGCTAGGTTCTTGTGTTGCTTAAGAATTGTTTTCTTGGCGACTGTTAGTTTAAGCTGATATACTTTTGCCAATGAGCATCTCGCCGTTCTTTCTACCAGAGTGCGACATAGTCATGTTAATCTACTGGTATATTAGTACATATTAGTACTTGCTGGCTCGATTTTGTATGTCATTTGTGCCTTGTGATTCTTTCCAGCAACTATTTAGTTTTAGTTATGATGCTAATGTGCAATTTCAAGGAAGGTTGAGTTCTATGGTAAGCAGACATGGAATTACCTGCCAACCAAATGAAGAGTTGAATGAAGAGAAGTAGGTGTTGGGTGTCTGTGTATAGGACTTAATGCTACAGCAGAAGAACTAGCAAATTGCGTGAAAAGTTTCGGTTGCTATATAACCAGTAATAGGTGAGCAGGATACCTTTTAAGGCTAATCGATAAGAAAATTTCCTGTTATTTGTTGTAGATTAAGGCAGTATAATTACGTGATCATGCGCATCTGTTTCTTACCGCTAAAAAGGAACGCCTTTTCTAATTTATTTTTTTGCATACATGAAGTACCTAGCTAACGACCTTGGTGTTTGTTTTTTGTAGATCACATGAACGATACCTTTTAAGGCTAATCGATAAGAAAATTTCCTGTTATTTGTTGTAGATTAAGGCAGTATAATTACGTGATCATGCACATTTGTTTCTTTCCGCTAAAAAGGAACGCCTTTTCTAATTTATTTTTTTGCATACATGAAGTACCTAGCTAATGACCTTGGTGTTTGTTTTTTGTAGATCACATGAACGCTAAACTTGGATGCAGAAATACATAGCATTTTACCGGTTCCAAGCTTCCACATATGAAAAGATGATACTGACATGCTAAATTTCAATCTTCAATAGAAAGCTTGCTCATTTTTCTTTCAGTATATAGATGTATGTATGATATGTGCATTTGTTGAAGTATTATATGAGATGCTCCATCCTGAGTTTCTGACTAAATATATTATATTAGCACTCTAAAAGCTATGCAATTCTAGAAGAATTAGCAATTACTGTTCTTCCTATGATGCGTCTGCAATATGTACAAGCGAGGAAACGTTGTGCCTGACATCTTTTTTATTCCTGCTGTACACATATAATATCCAGTTAGATATTTCAGGACTATTTTGTATTCTTTAATTGTGTACCAAGTGTAAATGTTCATTTACTCTCTTAATGATGGAATCGAAAAACCATGTGCGCTATGATACCAACTAATCTGGATTTTTAACTCTCATGCAGTTATAGCCTTGATGATTGGTTTGAAAGAGAGGCATTTAAAGCCCAGAACAGGTACAATGATTTTTATATTTATATTTATTATTTCTCTGTTCTTCATGCTTAACTACATATACTTGTGTGAAGTTGATCAAACAAATTTCACTGTGAAAATTAATTAAGTGAAAGAATTCAGTAACCACATTTCCATTGCAAACAATATTTGTACAAAACTCAGGATTTAATTAAGTGAAAGATAACATCCCAATTCTTTGCTTCAATCCAAACAGTAAGACAAACCACGCTGGGTCTTCAAGTTCAGTTCATAGTTGGTACTTGATGTAAGTGACATATATAAATGAATTTGAATAGATTTTGAGCTGAACAAAATTCAACATCTGCTATCTCTCATTGACTAATGATAGCACAAATTTGCGTGAACTACCACAGTAGTTGATTGACCAAAGATGAGAGCGAAGGTAGATGATAGAATTGATGAAAAGATAATAGAAGACTATAGCCAAAACTCCATAAAACGTACATCTTTCAAGCAAGTCATGGTCTTCCCAGGCTGCTATCGAGGATATTGAATTTTGTTAGATCCAAAAAAATGTGGCAACAGCATTAGAAAGTAACTTGCATAAATAATTACTAAAATCTGGATGGTGATTGCATTTAGAATCCTGATTGGCAAAAAAAAAGGAGCTAAAAAATGAAATGGTGAGAGACCCTTATTCTCAAGGGTAGATTACAGATTGTGGAGTGTTGTTCTCCAGAAGGATGGTGTTGTAATTGATATCAGGTACCCAACTGCTCATGCCTTGCTCTCAAGAAAGTGTGCCCAACTTCAAACTTGGAGATTAGTGTCAACGTTAGGTGGTTCATATGTATTCATATTAACCTTAGTTCAGCGTGCCAGTTCAACCATATTACACAGCGAATCTCATATCTTTCTGATTAGGCATGTTTTTCCATAATGTCATATCTTGTTCAATGAAGCCTGGTATGTGGAGGTGCTTATATTATGACAGAAAGTAGCATCGATTATTTTTTAGTGTTACTTGCATATTTTTCTTTTGTGAGATGAATCTAGATTTAATCATATTTAATTTGGATTCTTTTCGTGTGTGGGGATTTTCTTGGTTTCTTACAGGATGATGAATGACTGCAGAGTGGACATGGTGAACGATGGGATGCGGGAGTTCTTCGTGGAATCCCGATGCCCTACTGAAAGTGCGTGGTTCTTTTCTTGCTGACCTCATTTAATCTGGCTTCTATTTTTTGTGTGGGGGTTTTCTTGGTTTCTTGCGGGATGAGAAGCGCCTAGAAAATGGAGATGATCAACGATGGGATGCAAAAGTTCTTTGTGGAATTGTCGAGCCCTACTAAAAGTACAATCATTGAGCAAAATCCGGTTTCATGCTATCAACCCGGACACCATTGTCGAGGTGGGCCTTCTAGCCTTCCCTTGTGTGTGCATGCGATTTGGATGGTTGGATTAGAATGTTGTTTTGCTATTTTTTTCTCTGATTTTGCTATTTTTTTCCCCATTCTTGATTTCTTCATGGATGATGCAATTCAGTTATAGAAGCATATATGCTGCTAGCTGTAGATAACAAACAAGATCAACTAGCTAATTTGGTGAGATTTTTTTCGTTTCCTATTTGCCCAATGCTGCTCTAAAAATTGATGTATACTTACACCTTAGCACTGACAACGTTCATGGTTCCTTGCACTGTTGCTGGTGATGGCCACCGCGTTGTTCGCGCTCACGCTGCTGCCCTACCTCAGGCTCACCCTCCCTGGAGCATCGCTGGTGCGGTCCGACCTGGACACCTTTGTTGAGGTGGGCCTTCTCGCCTTCCCTTGTGTGTATATGCAATTTGAATGATTGGACTAGCCTATTGTTTTGCTATTTTTCTTCCCTGTTTTCGGTTTCTTCATGGATGATGTAGTTCAGTTATAGAAGCAGATCTCCTGCTAGCTGCAGATAGCAAACAATATCAGCTAGCTAATTTGGGAAGATTTTCTTCAGTTTCTTACTTGCCCGATGCTACTTTGAAAATTGATGTATACTTACAACTCAGCACTCACCTGCATAGATTGCGAAGACTCGGGATTATGCCAGCCAATCAATCTAAGGACTACTTTACTGAGCTTCAATTAATATCGTCGTAAAGACTACAGCTCAAATGAACTCCGAATTAGCTAGCTAAAGCAACAACGATAATGTGATTTTCTGCCTACGTTGTTTGGTTTGTTTTTCTACCTTTCAGGGTTAGGCTTTAGGTCAATTTTTAGACTTCTCTAAAAAGATGAACTTGCATGTTTTTTTCCTGAAGGGGACTATTTCGTTGTTCTACTATGTTTGTCTTGTCTAGCCTATTCAGGTAAGGAAAATGTATTTTTTACTGATATAAAACTTCCTTTTGCATATGGACCACTACAAACAGTATTAATTGGTCGCCTGCCTCATAGTTGCCGAGCTGGTGCATCTCCAGTCATGTTAATATACAGGTGCTTGGAGAGCCGAATTTGGATGTATATATTATTACACAGGTTCTTACAAAGATGAGTTTGGATGTAAGTATTATTACACAAGTTATTGCAAGTTGTGTGAGATTATCAGAAACCATCTTGCTAATTTGAACAGATATTGTGATCACGAGATTGTCCCGATATGCTCGCTTCGAAAGCTTGCGGTTGCACCTTGATACTCGGGTTGAACAACTCAAAAGCTGCAGCAGACCTTATGGCGTCTGTTACAGAATCTTCCTTTTTAATGCTAAGGCAATTAGCTTCACCCACAAACCTATTCTTCTTGCAAGAAGGCTTCCGATCCGAGGAGGATATCCATGGTTTGATGATCCCGTCAAAAAACTCCAAAACCATCTTTTCGGTTGTATATTATGCCAAGTTAACTCAAATATTATGGATATCTTCCATATGTAGGTAAACAATGCATTTTGCTTCAGTAGAAGCGCTTAACATTTTCGGCGATGTGTGCTTTATCATTACTGCGATCTGCATTGTTAGTCTTGATAGATCTTCCATATGCATTCTATTACCATTTTTACTCCTCTGTATCAGGGTTGGAATACTATGAGATTGGCATCTTAGTTTTCTCGATAAGGAATTTCTTACCGCGTACAAACCGAACATTTTTGATTTGTTCTGTTGCCTATATGTTAGTTACTCTTTTTGTTTGATATCTACTAGACTACTTGTCTAATTTAGGATAGATATGGATGTTTTGATATTGTATAGTTTATCTATTTTGCTTTCCGAACACTTAAATGCATTGTTGCATATCGCGTTTTTCCGATCCTCAAAAAAAATATGTATGCTGTAGAGCGGTGTAGAAAACAGGAACCATATTTCTAGCATGGTACATCTCTAGAATATCTCTGACTTTGTAGAAACAGAACCATATTTCTAGCATGATATGTGTTTTAACGTGTTTCCTTCCATCACGAGAATGAAGAGAGCTAATTATCTGTGTATAGTAAGCTTTCTTATTTACTGATATCTTGCTTGTCGTTAGAGTTCCTACAATATTACTTCATCACTGCTCACTAAACAATTTATCTCCTTCCACCCTTATCTATGAAAGTTGGGAGAATGGAGACCACCACCCAACCATGCTAATCACAAGGTATTAAAAAAGCTCTTGTCTATTCGTTTCATTTAGTTTTTCATATGTATAGGACATCAGTGAGCTAACTATACTGTTTTTAGCACCGGTTGACGGTCTCGGTATTCATTTCATCGCTGTTACATGATTACTTCTATTACCACGGCTTATTATGCATTATTACAGCATTGATTCATCTCTGCGTTAATTGCTTATCGTGCTGCCGATTTCGTTGTGTGTCAGAGAGCGGTAGAAAACAGAACCATATGTCTAGCATGTTACATCTCTACAATATCTACAATCAGAAGAAACAGAACCATTTTTCTAGCATGATACGTGTTTTTAGCGTGTTTCCTTCCACCGCAGAATGAAGAGAGCTAATTATCTGTATAGTAAGCTTTCTTATTTACTGGTAAAGTTTTGTTCTCGTGACCGATTCTAGCCCTGTGTTATATGCCTTACCACAACCGTATTTCGCCTGCATGCTTTTTGCCTATAATAATGTCGGATTTTTGCTATATATCATATTGTCCTCGCTCCTAAAAAAACTTTTCAATGCTATATAACGATGTGGCTTAAGATATTTCTAGAATAGTTCCTCGCAAAAAAGAGATGTGAGCTTCTAGCAAGGTACACGCTGCGTTTTAGTATTCTTCTATTACAAAATGAAGAATGTTTGGTTTTCACGCTATTATCGCTTGTCGTTACAGTTCCTACAATATTACTTCATCACTATTCACTAATCAACTTATCTCCTTGCAACATGCTTACTAGATCAAAAATCGGTTAGACCATATATTCTGCGACCACGTAATCTCACAGCCTCTCGATGGCAATATAAAACTAGACTTAAGATAGCTTTTTTTGCCGAATGGATTATGTTGTTCTGTATCTGTTTACAACCTTACTCTGTCGTTGTTGTTTTACTTTATATAAATAGAAAGCATTCTTTCTTTTCGCAAAAGAACGTTTGATTTTCACGCTACTACTGCTTGCTGTTAGAGTTCCTACAATATTACTTCATCACTATTCACTAATCAACTTATCTCCTTCCAACATGCTTACTAAATCAAAAATCAGTTAGACCATATATTCTGCGACCACAGAATCTCACAGCCTCTCGATGGCAATATAAAACTAGACTTAAGATAGCTTTTTTTGCCGAATGGATTATGTTGTTCTGTATCTGTTTACAACCTTACTCTGTCGTTGTTGTTTTACTTTATATTAATAGAAAGCATTCTTTCTTTTCGCAAAAGAATGTTTGATTTTCATGCTACTACTGCTTGCTGTTAGAGTTCCTACAATATTACTTCATCACTATTCACTAATCAACTTATCTCCTTCCAACATGCTTACTAAATCAAAAATCAGTTAGACCATATATTCTCGACCACGAATCTCACACCTCTCGATGGCAATATAAAACTAGACTTAAGATAGCTTTTTTTGCGAATGGATTATGTTGTTACAGATCTGTTTACAACCTTACTCTGTCGTTGTTGTTTTACTTTATATTAATAGAAAGCATTCGTTCTTTTTGCGAGCATTGCCTCGTGCCATTAGATTGCTACATCACCAGCGCCTTATCGTGTAATAGATTACTCATTGTTGACAGTTGTATATCAAATTTTATATTTGTTGATCTTGCTCTATAAATAAATCTTATTAAAGTTCTTGTTTTTGTGGGTTTCCCTTGGGCTTTTAGCTATTTTAAATAATTCAAATTATCCTTCTACTCTTTGAATAATGTTTTAATCTCATATGTGAATAACAAAGTCGATCGCCTAATGTGATAATTGATAAGATCGTTTGTTTGGCGATATCCGGTGAGTTGCTTGACGATAGCAAAAATTAGCCCCATTCAGTTAATTGTATTGATACAGAAGGCACATTCCCTATCGTGATCCTAACTTGGCATGAATCTTCTACTATGAATGGACATAAACCATTTTGTTTTGTGTGGTTGCAGAGCAATGCATTCTTGTTTGTCTGCTATATGTGACCATGGTATACTATTTTTCTACTTGGTGGGCTTCTGATTGCTTCTAGCTATCAGCTTCCTCACTCTAAGAGGTACATGAGCTCTGCCTTCTTGCTCATCATGCTATTAATGGTCGATTCCTACGCATAATTAAGATGATCGATTCCTAGACATAATTCATATTCTCTTAGTATTCGAGTTCCTAGGCATTTTCATTTGTAGGCTTTGTTCAGATTTATTTGCTATTCATTTTTGTATTTTCCTAGCTTTCCCTTTGATTGGAGTAATGATTGGTCATGAATGATCAAGGTAGTGTACTAGAATGGTTCTCTACGTTAAAACATCAAAACATGAGCACAGGAGTCATGTTAACGTCATCAATTACAGTAATTCATTTGCGAGTATTTTTTTGAGGATTTTAAGATCTCATGTGGTGTTGCTTTGTGAAGATTACAATTTGTTCATCCGATTTAAAAACATTGCATACCGAACTCTCTTGTAACATAATAGGTATCACTAGCGAGATCATTGTTATTATGACTGTTTTTACTGTTACTAAGACTCCTATATGTGCTACATGTAGTTTGCAAATCATGTATAAAATTTATCGATATTCTTCCTTTCCTTGAATAGGTGAGGAAAATTGATATGCTTGAGGGTGTGACGATTTTGCATTCTGAGAAGGTCGAGGATGGGCTAATCCTTGATGGCAATGATATTGAGCTTGTCTCTTGCTCGCTTGTTCGACTAACGAGTTGATCTCTTTGCATATCTGTTTCTCTTACTACATTTTAGGGATGTATGTTATGCGTTAACAGCTTTTTTCAATCTGAACGTCCCGCCGCATGCTCAGATCGAATTGTTAAGACTTAATATTATCAGAATGTTTCTGTATAATGGAACGAATGTTCCATGTCTCTATGCTGAAGCATGCTATTGCTCACGTGTACATCGATTGTGGATTCTATAACACACCGACATGCTTGAGTTTATGTATTTTTCCAATATAGATATATTGTTCATTGATGGTGTTTTTCCTCCGATAGACAAGTGTATAATCTAATTTTACACCACGACATAGAGCATAATACTTATTTGTTTGTCCTGTAAAAAGTGGTTGGGCTGGAGTACAAACTGTAAAAGATATGAAAGCATTTAATCTTTATTTCTGGAACAAATGTGTTGTTTTGACTTTTGAGAGCCCAATTGTAATTATTCAGTTCTCTTGAACTATCTGATGCTTAATTGATCTCCGTTCTAAATTCCTAATCTGTATTACTTTCGCCATTTTACTCTGGACAGAAATGCCATGTGAAGAACCAACCTTTTTCTGATGTGTTTTGAATCGATCACAACTTCACAGGTTAATTGGGCACCAAAATTTTGAATTGGATAAGGATGTTGTGTAATTGGAGCGTGTGCTCCTATCTTATCCTTATTGCTCGTGGAAATATCTGTGCTTATGTGCCCTGTAGATCTTTCTTTCCTGGTTTAAACAACTTGAATGTTGAGACATCTCATTCTCATTCTCATCTGCTTTATTTGTGTTGGCAGTCTGATGTTCCACCTCTTGTTTATCTGTTGAACTGGCTTAGTCATTGCGAAATCTGAATAATATTGATTACTAAACAGAAAAGCTGGGATTACACAGTTTTCCCCATAAATGTCAAGCGATCAAAATTTTGCGTGACACAGCAAATAAATTACATACGCCGCGGCGTAGCGCGGGTCATTATCTAGTAGCAGTAATAGCACTCTAGAGTCTAACCACGCCGTCGCCGTCGATACAAACGCCGCCCATACACGGTTGCATTGCACTGTTGCTAGTCCCGGATGTACATGAAATTGAGGCCCTGTTAGCCCAAACAGCTTAATTTTAAGTGTTTTTTTAGTATAAGCTAAAGCTATAGATATAACTAGCAAAAAGATAAAAACTCGGCTGAACCTGTTTTTACAGCTTATTTTTGAGTGAAATTAGTTATTTGTGAAACATCTTTTATAAAAAAGCTACATCACCTTCTAGCTCAGAAAGCCAAAAATAATAGCTTTTCAAAATAGTTACGGCTCCTTAAAAAAAGACTCTGAGTGTTATGCTTCATAGCTCCGCTTATCCTTGATAAATGTCCGATGTATAGCTTTTGCGTGAATGTTGTGTAGACAGTCTCCGAATATGTAGATTGAAAACTGAATCAATGAATCTTAGGGTCTGTTTGTTTTAGTTTTGGATTTTTAAAAAGTTGATTTTGGATTGTGATTGTAGATAAGTTAATTCTTCAAAAACATATGAAATGGATTGTGGATTCTAGTGTATATGGGTGGTATGAATTATGAGAATTAGATTCTAGAATCAGATTGTTTATTTTTTATTCTATTTCTAAAATCAGAATCTAGAATCAAAATCTAAAATAAACAGGCTTTAGTTTACCTGCTCGACTGAAGTAGGTGCTTGGCGCCCTTCAACAGTTCAACCCATAGTGATGTATAAATAGCAATATGCTTATGACCATATGTTCCCGTGAAAGATCTGTTTTGAGTTGTCGTCGAACTGTAAACCAAAATATTAAATCCCCAAAACTACTCCTCCTGTTTTTTTACTTGATTTTTTTACTTTTTATATGTCTCCGATACATGACTCTTAACTATTAGTATTTTTTATAACATTACATTAACACTAGTGATCCACCGGCTGTTTGGGTGGGAATCTGTCCAACTTGGCCAATTAATCCCGTAGTCATATAAGAGTGTTCCCTGGAATTACACAGATAATGTACTATCACTCTCAATACTCTACGTCAAAACCTAATGAAGTCAAAGATACACCGGATTGTGCCATACATAATAAGGACACACGCGAGCAGGGCAGTTAAGAAGAGCTCTCTCCTTTGGCCGGAAGGTAATTCTCCAGCCCAACAAGCACACGGCCGGACTTAATTATTCCGACAAGTGGCAAGATGTTTAATTTTCTTCCATAATGAGTTGGGTGTGTTAGACTATATGACTTGTACTTCAAAATTATTAGAGATAGATTAGAATCAGTTTGGAGTTATATCTGATTCATTTCTTGTCTCTGGTAGATTGATTTATCTTTAAGTCATAATGTACTCCATACAAACATATACATATACAAATATATATATAGCCCCAAGGCTCAAACAAAACCTCCATCAACTATTTTGTCCTTCTATACGGAATTATAATTAACTAGAAAGGGAAGCGTGCTACGCCACGCCGTTTTGTGTAGCTGTGAAGACAGAAAGAGCTCGCACGGAAAATGCGAAAATTGTGTTTAGTGCTATCTTTTTTAATAGAAATAAGTTCGTTAAATTATGAAATTGCGTTTAGGTCGGTGTGATGTTCTTTTTGCGAAACGACGGTTATTTGTTGTGGTTTTACAGCTGAGGTGGAGGCCACGGTTCGGTATCTCGGTGTATCTCAGAGTAAATAAAACAGTGTTATGAATTGTGTAATCGTGTGTAGGCTAGTATGGATGCTTTTTGAAAACATATATCTCGCTCATGGTCTATAGTAGTATTTTGTTTTGTCGGAGGGTCGTTATTGTGACACGTTAAAAAAAATATAGCTCTATCGGAGGTTTATAACAGACATATATTCGTTGAGGGGCGTGGCTATCTTTTTTTCGCCAAAAATACTATGGAAATGCTTAATATAGATAAGTTTGGTCAATCGATATGTTGTGGTTTTGTGCGTCATGAAGTGTCTTTGTGGTGTCTGTGTAGTTCAAATTAAGTGATTTTAGGCCGTGTGGGCTTGTAGGTGCATTCGTTTTTACTAAAATTTGTTGTGCGGTTGGGAACAAGGTAAATGGGTCAAGCTAATGTCTTCAGTATGGGTATGTGCAATACTACCGGTTTTGAAGCGTCGATGCGACCAAACGGAGGAGCGGAACAACCAAGACAGACGAGTCTTCTCGAAGAAGGAACGGCCCAGCGACGCTACTAACAGACACAACGCCAACCGCAGATCGTATGAGGAACGGATACCAAATAGCAGCAGAGAACGAATCGGAGACTGCGACACGCCACGGCTGAACGAAGGCCGAATAATGGCCGGAGCGCGGAGAGGCCTCCGAATCCAGGCGCTTTATATTAGAGTACTAGGTTGAGCTGCGCGCGATGTCGCGCCGCGAGAGAAAAATCAGGCATAAATTTTTTGCAAACCGAATTTGAGGAACCACGGGTCTTTTTTTTCAAAATAATCGGCGGAAGGATCCATTTACAATTCCGAATTTTTAAAAATCTTCCGGATCGAAAGAACCGGTGTTTTTTTTGCAAAATAACCGTTTTGGGGTCTATTTTTAAAATCGCCGAAAGGACCATAATTTAGATACTTTTTGGATCTATTTTACTTAAGAAACCACCGAAAGGACCTAAACGCGATTTTCAATTTTTCCGAAAGGACCTAAACGTGATTTCTAGATTTTCGGCAATCCCATGAGCTTTTACCGTTTTGGGGTCTATTTTACTTAAAAATCGACGAAAGGACCTAAACGCGATTTTCAATTTTTCCGAAAGGACCTAAATGCGATTTCCAAAAAAATTTCTGCAATCCCATGAGCTTTTACCTTTTGGGGTCTATTTTACTCTAAAATCGACGAAAGGACCTAAACGCGATTTTCAATTTTTCCGAAAGGACCCGAACGTAATTTTTGAGTTTTCTGAGGGGGCCTCCCCAGGGGGCGACACGTGGACCCCCTGGGAGGCCGGCAATCCCATCCCGAATTTTTAAAAATCTTCCGGAGCGAAAGAACCGGTGTTTTTTTTTTGCAAAATAACCGTTTTGGGGTCTATTTCAAAAATCGCCGAAAGGACCGTAATTTAGATATTTTTTGGATCTATCTTACTTAAGAAACCACCGAAAGGACCTAAACGCGATTTTCAATTTTTCCGAAAGGATCTAAACGTGATTTCTAGATTTTCGGCAATCCCATGAGCTTTTACCGTTCTGGGGTCTATTTTACTTAAAAATCGCCGAAAGGACCTAAATGCGATTTCCAAAAAAATTTCGGCAATCCCATGAGCTTTTACCGTTTTGGGGTCTATTTTACTTTAAAATCGCCGAAAGGACCTAAACGCGATTTTCAATTTTTCCGAAAGGACCCGAACGCAATTTTTGAGTTTTCTGGAGGGGCCTCCCCAGGGGGCGACACGTGGACCCCCTGGGAGGCCGGCAATCCCAAGGGCTTTATATAGATACTAGGTAGATAAGCGCCACGTTCTTGTGGGTTGAATTCGATAGCATCGCGCGGAAAAATAATAATTTTTTATTCTCGCAAAACCACCCACCGTTTAAAAATAGTCTAGAAGAAAAAGGGAAAAAAATTATTAGAGATGATATCCTTCTTTTGTTGAGTTTAATACTCTACGCGTTCACTGAGTAATAATACATGTTCGCAAAACCACCCACCGGTGAAAAATAGCCTAGAGGAAAAAGGGTGAAAAATCTTCGATGAACCTGTGTTTTTTTTGTGACGAAAATATTTTTTCCGGGCTTTTTGGACGACGAAAACATTTTTTTCGGTTTTTTTTGTTGCGTTTGTAAAAAAAATGGGTTGCTAGGACGCGCCGACGAATCTATGGGTTGCTATAAATCTTCGGATAAATCTACATTTTTTTAAAAAAAAACTCGCGGCTATGACCAGTTGGCAAATCCATAAGTTACTATAAACCTTCGATGAATCTGTGTTTTTTTGTGACGAAAACAATTTTTTTGGATTTTTTGGGTGGCGAAAACATTTTTCTGGTTTTTTTGTTGCGTTTGCTAAAAAAACGGTCGTTAGGACTTCATGCTAATCCACGAATCGTTATAAATCTTCTGACGAATCCACATTTTTTAAAAAAACCGCTTATGGCAGTTGGCAAATCCATAAGTTGCTATAAACCTTCGATGAATCTGTGTTTTTGGCGGCGAAAACATTTTTTCCGTTTTTTGGGTGACGTAAACATTTTTTTGGGTTTTTAAAAAACTGCCCAGAGGACCCACCGCCAATCCACTCGTCGCTATAAATTTTCGACGAATCCACATTTTTTAAAAAACCCGCTATGACCATTGGCAAATCCATAAGTTGCTATAAACTCGATGAATCATGTTTTTTTTGCGGCGAAAACATTTTTTCCGTTTTTTTGTGACGAAAACATTTTTTCCGGTTTTTTAGACGAAAACATTTTTCTGAAAACGGAAAAATGACTGAACGTAAAACCAAGGACCTGCTTTGTTAATTTTTGGACCTGTTACACTACCTCAAAAAATTAGAAAAGGGCTTGTTCGCAATTTGAAATTAACGGAAGGTTTTTCCGTAAAATACCGCTACCGACCTAAACACGAAGAAAAAAATATATTTTTGTCTCACAAAAATCGCGAAGGATCTATTTGTAATTCGAAAGACCTATACGTAATTTCAAGAAACGGAGGTCGATTTATAAATTTGACTTGGGGCACGTGGCCCCTGCTCGCAGCGAATCCTCCCGCTTATAAGGGAGTTGATATTCAGAAGGACCTATACGTAATTTCGAAGAAACGGAGGGCTGATTTCGCAAATTTGGCTTGGGGGGCACGTGGCCCCCCTATCTGCTCGCGAATCCTCCCGCTTATAAGGGAGTTGATATCTCTACTATTATAAAGCACGACTTGGTGGCGGTCCGTTCTTCCGCGGACCCCACTCTCCAGTCCCCAACCCCTCTCACTGCGCACATACACAGCGCTCCCACTCCCCAGCCCTCATCTCTCGCGCCGCCCACCCCCCTCCCCCAAATCTCTCTCGCGCCGCCGCCGCTCCCCAGCCCTAATCTCTCGCGCCGCCCCCCCAATCTCTCTCGCGATCTCCCCACTCCGCCCGCGTCTCCACCGATCTGCCCCGCGTCCCCCTCCGGCCGCGCCCCCCAACCCGAGCGCTGCTGCGCCTTCCCTCGCAACGAAGAACCCTAACACACGCGCCTTCTTCCGCCCCGGCTTCGAGGCGCCTCCAGAAGCTTCCGGGCGGCCGCAATGGTGTGGTTCCAGTGCGAGGACTGCGGCGAGAACCTCAAGAAGCCCAAGCTCGCCGGCCACTTCCGGTCCTGCTCCGCCTACAAGGTGACCCGATCCATCGTCCCCCCCACCCCTCCCTCGCTTTCCGCGTCGATTTGGTTCTCTTCCTCGGTTTCGGGGCAGTGAGGACTGAGGGTAGTGACTTACGTGTGGTTCTGTGCAGCTCTCCTGCATCGACTGCGGCGAGGTCTTCAGCCAGGGCACCGTCCAGGCGCACACCCAGTGCATCTCGGAGGCCGTGAGTTACCCCTGCTCTCTCTCTCTCTCGTGGTGTGAAATTTACTGTTTTGTTATGCAATTCCAATGAAATGTGATGCGCTTAGCCGTGCAATTGCTGGGTGAGTTGTAAGACTTGTGGCCTGCTGTTGGATTGGTATTTGGCTGGATTGTGTTGGATATTATTGGGATTGAGTTTTCTTGCGTTGCAAAGTTTGGTGAGGCCTAGATCAAATTGCCTGAGAAATTTCATTTCGGATTGCATACTCATGATCAGTTTGATGGATAGACTTCTACTAGAGGTTGATTTCCTGCCTTCCTGGTGGTATGATTGGCGAGTAAGCTATTTATAGAGGTTTTAGCCTGTTGAGGTGATTTGGTGTTTTGTATTTTATTAGGATTATGTTTCTAACTGTGAATTGATAGGTCAGCATATGTGAAACTTTCAGCGTAGTGCATAGATCGGGATTTTGAATGGTTCAGAGTGTGTTCTCAGAGTTTAGTGAGCTCTACTTCCACATCATATGGGGGTTTGTAAATTTTTCGAGTTACATTGGGACAATGCCAGTTGTTTATTGTGCCTGTAGTTATATGTGTAAATTATGGTTTTGACTCTGGTGCTCATTTGCTGTATTCTCCTTTCAGGAGAAGTATGGCCCCAAGGGACAGAACAAGCCATCCAACAATGCACAGGGTAAGCCGGACAAGCCAAAGCCAAATGCCGTTATCTCTACTATTATAAAGCACAAGTTAATTCAAGGAGTATTATATCAAAAAACTGTACATTGGCCGTTAATGACGATTGTTTATAGCAAATAATACTATGTTCTGGATTATGGTTGGATAGTTTGTTTAATCATTTGATGTTTAGGTATTTTCTTAGTGTTGAAATGAAAATTTTCCAGATAAAAAATATGCTGGTTGTTTCGAAATTTGGCATTAATCAATTGATAGTTTAACTACGCTTTATTGAATGAGGTATGGAAAAACAGCACTGTGAAGTGCAGAAGATGGTTACTGCAAGAATAAGTAATTGTCGATTAATTGTTCCTCATGTACAGCATAAATACCTTGTTCTAATGTAATTTTTAAGGCCAAAGGCCAAAGGCCAAATACCTTTTGTTGTGTTATTCATAAGAGAGTTCAAATCCTCCTTGCTGTTGTAGTAGGCTCCTTCTACTTTCTGAAATTGAACTTTGTATGCTGTATGTATAAATGTTTTTTTGGTAGAGCTTGTTATGGTTTTACCAGTTTAGAATCTGTGTTGTATGTTGTAGTTGTGTTTTATTTGACTATAATATACTGGATGTTGTATCCAAGCCCCTGATCCATGATAACTTGTTATATCATGCTCTTGAGCAGAACGACTTGGAATTAACATTAGATATTTCTGTTTTAGTCATGTAATGGTATTTGGTATTGAATCCAAGGGTTTTGTAATACGATTTTGCTTCATGCGTGGACTATGGTGATGTACTGACGTGTGTAATTTAATGTGGTGTTTGGGTTTATTGTTTAATCTGTCATTTGTAGCAGTAGAATTACAGTTACTGAATTGGTGTGGCCTGTTTTGTTGTGTGGTATTTTGACATTGGCTCTATATACCGTGTTGAAACAGTTATCTCTCAGTGCATCAAATTTGGGTGGTCAAGAATTTTTTCCCAAGGTATGCTCCACTTTTGCCTTTCTTGCATTTGTGATTTTTGCCCTTTTTGAAATTTTGTTGTCTTAACTGGCATGTATATATGTGTATGCGGTGTAAGAAGACATTCATTGCAGTAGGGCAGTGTGAATATGACTTGAGCTGGATGTATATATGTATTCCGAGTTTTGTGCCAAATGCATATAACAGGATTTCAAATTCCCTTTCCATTGCAGGGCTTGTCAACTTCTGTGATGAATGTTTCTTGAATCATCATGATTAAAAACAGAACTATAGTTTTGAACTACATGATTAAATTGTGTGTATTTAAAATCGGTGACGGCCATGGAGGAACCTGAGACACCCGCCTGATTGATTCCAGCCATGGATCCCTACAAGGTGCCGCCTTTTCCTCTTTTCTCGAACGATTTTGCTCTTCTAGATGTCAATTTTTTCGCGCTGATCTGACTGGTTTGTGCCTGCCTTTTCTTCGCGGGGGGTCGGTTCTTGCAGCACCGGCCGTCCAGCGGGAACAACTCCACCTTCTGGACCACCAATTCCGGCGCTCCCATATGGAACAACAACTCCGCGCTCACCGTAGGACAGCGAGGTGAGGAGGGAACATTGTGTCAGCGGTGACTTAATTTCTGTGTCTATTCTTCATTTTTTTTACCTTAATACGATGAATTTATAGTTAAGGACTATGTGCTTGATGTGAGCTTGCAATACTTCTCTGGGCTGTGATGATCTGTGTTTGCTTTGAGCGAATTAGAGTCCTTTTATTTGTTAGTTGTAATGATCTCTGGATCTGTGTGCAAGATTGACTGTAGCAGTAGATGTTAGATCTTGCCTTGCTGTTTCTTTGATCATTCGAAGTTTTCATCTTGATGTGGTTTTCAGCTATTTTTACGAGTAACCGTGTTGTTTTTATATGTTTTTGTGTGATGATTCACCTGTGCTAGAAACAAAAAGGGCACTGTTTTGGTTGCATTGTGGTGTTGTTGTTGTTGTTGTAGTACTATTCAACTTTAAACAGTTCCTATAGATCGTCTTCATCTCTAAGATTTTTTTTTCCAAAATTTTGTCTTGATATTTTCGTCAGTCACTTTCATACCATAATTAAGGGTAAAAGATAGCAAGTACTACCTTCTGAATACAACATTTCATCATTCAGTCAATAGTGATTATCTGAGGTTAGACCGTGAAAGGCGGTTCCAAGATAGCGTATTGGTGTGGTTTGTCTATTTGTCTGTTGCTCTGTGGTAGATTTACTTTTAACAGTAACCTGACATAGGTTTGAGTTTACTTCCAGAAAAAAAACTAAATGCTGGCTCTCTTATGCTCCTCACTGATCCATATATTGAAAGTGACTGGAAGTCAAGTTTTGTTGTTCTAAATGTCATGGTCACAAAAAGCACCAAACTCTAACAAAATATATGTATACATAAGTTTATTGCTTGTGTCAATGATATATGAAAAATGATAAGAATTTTTTTTTCTCTAAGAGTACTTGAAGTACCCATAATGTTTGCCTATTTTGTATCTGTAGCTACAGCCAGACATTCCTGTTTTTGCATTTTCTATCATGGCTGGTTTGTGGCTTGACATGATGAATTCTTCATTTGACAGGACCTATCCTCCTTGAGGATTATCATCTGATTGAAAAGCTTGCTCAATTTGACAGGGAGTGTATCCCTGAACGTGTTGTTCATGCGCGGAATTTACTATGTTTTTTTTTGTTAAGAATTTAGTTTGCATTCATTTTTTTAATCTACTTGCATCTCCCCTGTAGACTTTCTGCAAACAGTTCTCATAGTGCCCGTGTGTTGCAACGACTTAAGTCCCCTGTAGACTTAATTTTTCAGTTAACTGCGCTTCTTTACTAATTATCATGCTACATGTGTGCAGTGAGCAATTATCATCCCAGATATGCTGCAATGCAAACATCTGCTTCTAATACAGGGTTTCCTGCTCCAATGTTCTTGCAGGCAAATTCTAACAATGGTAGTAGCACTTCCCTTTTTTTCCCTACATATTTGTCGCCTAACTTGTTTTCATTTGTGTGATGTTGCTCCTTCTTGATATTTTGTGGCAAAGCCCTTTCTCTGTAATATATTCACTTAGGATAACATAAAAGGCGCTATAACAAAGAAGGAATCCCACTCATATTCTCTCATGCAAAGAAACCTTGGGAAATTATTTCTGGTCCAGTTATGGACAAACAAAAGCACAGTTACTCTACTACATATTATCCAATGAGCAGCATTCAAATATGACATCATGTCTACCTTCTCTTCCACTTGAGAGTGTCTCTCTCTTTTGTATATCAGGGCAGAGCTCAATAGCCACTCTTTACGTCAAGTAAAAAATGTGCAACAGACTCCATTATTCTTTAGTTTTATTTTGCGATTTTGTCACTGGTGCAAGGATATTTCAATTAGGAGATGAAATCGGTTATATCGCAGCGATATTTCCATTGACAGGTGTGCTTTATCTAATGTTTTTCTTGACATATCTTTCTCCAATGTAGCTCCAGCACCGGAAGTTGAACTATCTCTCCGCCAACCTGGATCAGAGCATGTCGCTCCACGGGAGATGGTGCACAATACTGTTTCTCCACAGGAGCTGGATCAGAACAACCGTAGTACACTGGCAGTTGGAGTACTATCTCTGCGCCGACCTGGACCTGAGCAATTCGCTCCACAGGTGGTGGTGCAGAACACTGTTTATCCACAGGAGCTGGAACAGAATAATCGTAGTACACCGGCAGTTGGAGTACTATCTCTTCACCAACCTGGATCAGAGCAATTCGCTCGACGGGAAGTGGTGCAGAACAGAGAAGGTTAGTATGTTTTTGTTGTTTCTCATTTCGAGGTGGAAGCTAGATATGCATAAAAGTTATATCGCAGCGATATTTCCATTGACAGGTGTGCTTTATATAATGTTTTGATTGACATCTCTTTCTCTGATGTAGCTCAAGAACTGGAAGTTGTACTACCTCTGCACCAACCTGGATCAGAGCAAGTCGCTCCACAAGAGATGGTGCAGAGTACTGTTACTCCACAGGAGCTGGAACAGAAGAATCGTAGTACACCAGCAGTTGGAGTACTATCTCTGCGCCAACCTCGACCTGAGCAATTCGCTCCACAGGAGGTGGTGCAGAACGCAGAAGGTTAGTACGTTTCGATGTTTCTCATTTCGAGGTGGAAGATAGATATGCATAAAAGTTTGTCATTTTGCAGTGATGCACACAACAGTTAGCAAAAGAAAGAGACCTGCTTCAGAAATAATCCAACAAGAGGAGAGGATCCTGAGGTTGAGCGTTGCTTCTTTGATTGCACCCAATGGCACTAAAGGTTTCGTGAGGGGTGTTGATTAGGGCGCCGAGGGCAATTCGTCAGTGCATCATGTTTTCTGGTACCGAGCATGGTGCCAGCTTTTGTTTTTGCAGCTGCTTGTTGTGAAGCGATCAAAATTGCTTAGTTCTATCAACCAACTGCTGTTGTTCTGGAGTCCCATTTATTCCAGCTGCTCAGATATGTACTTCAACGGCCAGAAGTAAAAGCGCTGAAGGCAATACTGAGGCAAGTTCCGCATCGCCTATCTGAGATCTCAGAAGAATCCAATGGTGCTGCTCGTCAATTGGCCATGCGTGCGCTGCAGATGGCGGTGCCCGAATTATTCTTGGAAATTCCGGATTGGCTTGTCCTTGATTAGCTGCTTGTCAAGACCAGCAGTGTTGTTTTGGTTTTGAATATGAATCACAGACTACTCAGTAGAAAGTTAGAAACAATGGTAGATGGACATGGTGTGAATGGGAACTACGAGTTTTCATCTTTGAGTGTAGATACAGTCGAGTTTTCATCCTTAAATGTAGATCCCGTCAAAATAACATCCTTCCAGTAGTATACCACTTGCTACTTTTGTTGGGTATCTTAACGAATTGTGTACCTGGTTTTGACAGTTATGGTGCAAACTTGTCTAAGACCAGATACATCATTCTATGGAAGAAAGGATTTTAAGTTCATAGGTAATGTTCATTTTTGGTGGTTATTACTTATCCTGCTTTTGGCTACATAATGTCTTCACCTAATGCAATTGGCTACAGAAAATTTCATGCTGCTGTAATTTCAAGGCTACCTTTTGTACCTGGAATGTCCTACACATAATATTGATTTTCTGTAAATTTTTCTGAGTGAGATTATCCGAGGGGCTGGGTCTAGAGCAGCTTGGGGGTCATGGCTCGAAGTATTGTTATTTATATGCTGTCACGTTCTGCTTTAAAAAAGATTTCATGAAATTAAATGAATAGCTCATGTTTACATGGTTAAAAGACTGTTCTTTGATGATCTTGTGGTAATATGAAATCCCTTCACAGCGAAAAATGGTCAAGTGGCCAGAAATTTCACTTCAGGTTGGATAATTTGGGGTGATATTAATTATAGAGACTACCCTCAAAATTCGCTGCTGACCTTTAATTTACTATTTGCAGGATGACTACAGTTCATTCAACGAAGGGTGGCGAGGAACCCAGTGCTGAGTATTATGATGTGATTCTGTGATGAGTTGTTCAATGACATAGTGTGCAAGCATAGGTTTTTCTGACACAATCTGTTGCGTAAATGAAATCAATTTGATAGAGTTTATGAATTTTTTATCGCAAATTGAGTTCATGAATAGTAAGGGAAATGCATTGTTTCTTGATTTTGATTTTGTACAGTGCTTTAGTCTTGGGAATGCGTTGTTTCTTGACTTTTATGTTTTATTACCAATTTTGTTTTTCGTAGCAACGCACGGGACACTGAACTAGTATATACATATATACTGAGCAACCACATTGAAATGGCATCCATCCTTTGTACCACAAAAAGGTCATGAACACGTTGTGCAGGGAACACGCCGCCTAACTCTACTGAAACCAATTAAGAACTGTATCCCAAAGCGCACTGGAACGAGAGTGTAGACGTGTGTATGCGGTAACTGGCTCACGGCTCTGCTGCAGGGCAAACTGATGTCAGAGCCCCTAGCCCCCTCTGTTCATGTGCTTATACGTGGCAGCGCGGGACTAGCAGATCGAGCGACGGATCCACACTTGCTCCCCAAGCCAAGCTGGCCCAATTTAAATTAACACAGTAATAAACCATCCATCTCGCCCCACCCCAGCGCGCACCAGGCAGTCCTAGGGTTCAAAATCTCGGCTATGGTGAATTTTGAATTAAATTTATAGAAGGAATCGTAAAATTTTGTGGCTAGGAAATTTAATCTTACACTAGCCATATGCCTGTGCGTTGCAACGAAAACTCAATTTACGATAAAAAAGTTTATTTATAAAAAGCACTAACAGTAGCAGCAAAGGTGAGTAATTAAAGAGCAGTGGTAAAGGTGGGTAATTAAAGAGCATAGTATAATGCCCGTGCTAACGCTACGGCAATATATTTAGTAATACAATTTAAATAAGCAAAAGATGTATTTAGTATAATGCCCGTGCTAACGCTACGGCAATATATTTAGTAATACAACTCAGAAATCAAACACAGGAAGACTCAAAGAACACTCACGTATGGTGCTGCACTGAACTGCTGCAGCGTTTTCTTGTGTTGAGCCTTTATTTAAAGAAACAATCTGCTCACAATGCATGGTATGAAAAAACATCTAAGGAAACTCAAGAAATAGAATCATCCAACTAAGGAAACTAAAGAAACGGAAATCAGAGATTCAGCTAATCAACTAACTAAGGAAATTTAGGAAACGGAAAGAAAGAACAGAATCAATTTAGACCCTGGATTATCTAACAAGTTGAAATTGAAGAGGCAGTGAAATTGGAGAAGGCCGCTCAATGAGTGAATCGCATGAACGCCTCACGCTCCTCTCTTCCAAATCAGAATAATGTGGTCAATACACCACAACAACCTTCTCGAATTGAATATCATCAAGCTGTGGGAAGTCCATATGACCTCACCATCTCATTTCCTCTTTCCCCACAAATTTCACATAAACAACGACTTGAATTGGAATACTATATAAGGAAACTTGAGTCAAGAAAAGGCCAATTCCACAGCTTGGACAAAAACAAAGAAGCTAAGAAACAAGAGCGAATGGCTATAAGACCTTCGAAAGTGCTCGACTAATGACAGTTTTTCCGCAACCAAATGCTCCGGAATAGCGCATGTTCCTCCAAGCACCGAGGGAAATAGTCGTCAAGTACACGCTGAAACCAATTCAGAGTATGAGATACAAAGAATATTTATGAGCGGATGAAAAACATCACTTCATGGTGTTCGTGCATTCAACAAATAAATCTTGACAGAAACAACACTTTTATGGAGGATAGGGCCTCAAGTAGCTAGCACCATGTACATCTGTTAGAAGAGGCATGTCGTGACAGAAGCTTTGACTAAACAGCCTTGGTGACCGCACAGCCATGTCTCAGAGAGAAGAAATATGGCAATTATTCAGAGATGCATAACCATGATAAGTTTAAGCTTAATTAAGGGAGAATGCTTTACGGAGCATAGTAAATTGCTTTTGATGCCCTGAAATTCCAACTCCAAAGATCAGATCCTGCATATATAGCAATAGGGAATCAAATAAAGTTAAGCAAAAAGAACAAGAAATGAAGCACGAAGCAGGAAATTAAGTAACATCTACTAACCTCGCAAACTCATCGACCAAATAGGGCAATGTAACTTATTTTCCCCATAGAACCGGAGGAAGGCCAACATGGTGTTGCATCGGTGTATTCTCAAATACATGCGCAAGACAAGAAGACAAAGATAAGAAGCATATAGAAGTTGACAACAGCATCCGCAGATTGCGTAACAAGAAAAACTTTCAAAGAAGAATGTAAGATAGTATGTTATAAAAGGAAACATAGATGTCTTGCTAACTCACAAAGATATAGATCTCCACCGTTGATGGCATCTCCATCACCAAAAAAATTACTAAAATGATTGATCTTTCTATGATGAACAAAACCTCGTAAGAGGTAAGTCAACACCATGCTTAGCTTTTATGGAATGTTATCACACACATTACCTAGCTTCTTCTACTGAAATTCCCAAATGATCTTTATCAAGGGTGGACCAAACGCCACGTGGTATGTACACATCTCTAGATTTAATCGCAATAGTTTTTAGAGGACGCCGCAAAGGAACATAAAAGTTCATATCATCATAATATAAATTATCCCATTTAAGCCAAATAAATGTGTTTAATGGCAATCAAGAAATATTTTGTTCTTTTGTTTCAAGCAAGGTATTTTCAATCTTCAAAGATGGATTCCTATTTTACAATTGTATTCGTAGCGTAGGGCTCCTCAAAACTCCCAAAATTCGCCTCTGGTGGGAATCCTCACACAAAAAAGGTGAACCCAAATTATCGATGTGACCTACTCCATAAGTTTGAATCTGCTAGGACCTTTGTTCTAGAAGATTGTGATAGATATAGAAAGGCTATATATACATATGGGTGGAGAACTAAGTACCTTTGTTCTAACAGCACCTACAAGCACTAACGATTTGGTCAAAGAAAAGATACAAAGATATACCGAAATTTTTTCGAGAACATACAAAAGCTTTATGTGTCTTTTACACACCTCAAATTAGAAAAAAATGTCTATCAAGGTATAGCTCGTTGAAAAACAATCTAATGAGAACCCGACAATATTATGATCTTGTGGCGTGGCTAGAGCAAAGTTTCCAAGAATCAAACCGGAAGCGGATTCATCAGATGCTAATTTAGCTAACACATGAACACCGACAGGATCGATGGATGTTTGTAACGCAGTGATAGTTCAGAACGTAGACCCTCTAGTCTTAGGCGCACCAAAATGTTAACAAGACCAGTATAGTACATCTTTAGTTCTTACGGAGCATGATACTACACAAATGGAAATAGTCTAGCAATTAATCACCGTGCAGATTGGATTATGTAACGCCAATTTAGCCCTACGGGCATCGCATTTTATGACGGATCATATCCACACCAATCGCTCCATGCTTGCACACGATGCTCAAGCACCGTACGTGTAGATCATACGAGCACGGGGAGAATCTATCCTCACCGGGAGGAGGGGGCTCGTCGTGGGACGAGTAGGCCATCGTGGCGTCGCTGAGTTTGATTTGGTGACCGCTGCTGGCGCGCCTCCGGAACCGGCCGGCGAGCCCGCCACGCCGGCCGCCGGAGTTCTCCGGCTCGGCGCCACCGCCTGGCCGAACACCGCGAGCATCTCGTCACCACAAGACTCTGAATTTGGCGGATCACACCGCGACGCAAGTCCGAATCCGCGTGTCCCTCTCGCCTCGTCAGACGCCTCGATCCTCCACGCGCCACGCGAGTCTAAAACCGCAGTGCCTCGGGGCGGCAGAGGAGGAGGAGAGGAGGGACACCGCAGAGAGGCAGGATTGGGCGCGGCGCGATTGGGGCTTGATTAGCTGCAACCAAGCGAGCTGGCGAGGAAGGCTGGGTCGGCGAGGGCGAGGGCGAGGGAGAGGCTGGCGAGCACGTGGGAGACGTGGTGGGACGGCGCGAAGGAGGAGGAGAGGAGGGCCACCGCCGCAGGAGAGGCAGGGACGGGGGTGCTAGGGTAGGGGATTTGTGCGGGAAGGGGTGGGGAGGGACAACATGGATTATCATGGGGGGGGAGGGATGAACCTGGCGCGATTAGTGCGTGGAGGGGAGGGGATGAACCAAGTGATTAGGACCATCAGATTTGATGAAGTGGTCTGATAAAACATCTTAGCGCTTGATTTTGAGGAAGGAGAATTTTTGGGTGCACATATTAGGGTGGATAGAGAAAAAGTACTCTCTGTGAAGGCAAAAAACTGTGTGCATGTAAGAAAGATTCAACTGGTGAATTATAGTATAGATTAGCAAAGGTGAGTAATTTTGATGAGTGACATGGAAAGAAACTCTTGCTTTATATAGTAGTGATTATCTAAAAACAGTAAAATTTTGTGCCGGGCAAAATATTCCATTTAAATTTAAATTTTGAACCAATGGGGGGGCGCCCTACTTGCGCTTGTCATGGGTTCAAACTTTTGAATCCCAGCATTCATTCCAATTTTTTCCCCTAAATTATAGCGCTGGCATGTGGGTCCCATAGCTACCAACTAAAAAAGATGGGAAATTTGCTCGCTTTGTGTGGAACTAGAGGTGGGCACTCGGGCCGGACTCTTTTGGACCGGCCCGAGACATGGCGGGCACGACACGGTCCAAAACCTAGCCCGGCACGAAGTGGGCCATACCGAGCCGCCACGACACTGTAGCACGGGTCGTGCCGGGCCCAAAAACCGGGCACGATGGACAGCACGGCCTGACATGACACTATAGCACGGGTCATATCGGGCCCGATGATCTAGGGCACGAGGAAGAAACCCATTATGAAGGTCACCGACCCGCAGAGCATGAGTGTTATAGACGCACCCAGCAGCATAAACGTCACCCTCGCCGCCGACGCCTGAGAGAGGCGGGCAAGAGGGGCTCTCTCTCACGCATCTATCTCCATCTCTCAGTTCTCTCTCTCACTAGTCTCTCTCAATCTCGATTGCCTTTCTTCCTCACTCTCCCGTTGTCCTCTCTCTCACTTGTGTTCAAAACATCCCCTTCGCTCTAAAAATAAATTAATTTTAGTTTTTTTTCATAATATTTGTATCCACTGCTTCAACTCCATGTGTTTGTGGTTTCTTTCCTCTCGTCACAATAGTGTAAATAGGCTGAGTCTGGGCCGGTACGCCACGAAACAGGCACGAAGTGCAAATGGACCGTACCTTGGCTCGTCAAAGGTGAGCCGGGCTGGCTCGGCACGACACGGCGGGCACAATAGGGCAGCGCGGCCTGGCATAGTTCAGACACAAAATATGATGGACCTGTGATGAACCGGCCCAACACGGCACCACATCCACCTCTATGTGGAACCAAACCAAGGACCTCCTAGACGCGTGCACACCCTCCAATTGTCCAGCATTGGAGCTAGCAGCATTCATTTGCTCCTAACATAATTGAGAACCTTTATATCTGGCCCTAACTCAAATTTTGACTTAAAAAATTCGGATGAAAAACACAAAAATTTTCCAAAAAACGGTTATAGCAGCCCCCTCCAGAAAAAAAATCTCCTGTAATCAAAACCTTGGTCCTAACTGACATGGCAATGGTACTAATGAATTAAAAAAATTGTTTGTATTCCTTCTCATTAATTGCTATTTTCAGTTTTCTAGAAGTACTAATGAATTAAAAAAATTTTGAAATTTCTTTGAGATGTTTTATAAATTAATTTGGATTTATTTTGATTTTATGAAATTTTTTACATTTTTTATTTTTCTTTTTAAATTTTCTTTGAGCGTACAGAAGTTCGAATAAAATCGCTCAAAAATCGTGTAAAACGCTCGAAAATTAGTAAAATCAGTCGATTTTTTTTATTTTTCTAACAAAATTTGATCGTCGATTTCAAACATTTCACTTCAAACTAATTGGATTTCTATCGATTTTTGACCTCTTTTTGACGGTAATCGAAAATAAAAAATCGTTCAAAAATTGAAAATTCGATATTTCGTACATTGGTGATACCTCTGTGCAATTGTAACGTACTACTAAGCTTAGCTAACATTGCTTCCATTTTTTCGGTGGAGTTCCTTGTCGTTTGCCCATAGGCTTTCTCTCGCCTCTCACCTTTTTCTTTCCATCTCTGTTTGATCGCTTAATTTTCGTAGTAGTCATGTGGTTAAAAGTTGAATTTAAATTAATGGTGGTGGCGTCCGTTGGTGGCTGTCCAAACTTAAAAACTACTAGTTTGCATGATGCATGAAAATTCAAAAATGGGAAACAATCAATGTTTGTCATACGATCGAGACAGATGTGCACAGTATGTTTGCATCGATCGACAAATTATGATGTAGCAGGTAGCTGATGCTGACTTCGACTTTGTCAAATTGAGCATTGCGATCTTTGTAATTGTGCATACATATGGATAGGGTTGGCGTCAGCTATTCTGATTATTGTCATATTTGCTCGATTCCATTGTATGAGCTAGAGGCAAATCTAACGGTGGTTCAAATGGGTTGAAATGGGGTTAGGGCATGCGAGTATTAGCTCATTGATTGCTATACTTCCGCTAGTATTTGAAATTAGTGGTAGTGGAATTGAGCATAGAGTAAACATATATATCATTATTGAGATAGTAACTTGTATGCACTTGTGAGAAAATGACTGAACTTGGCGCAATTCAATTTTTCCGTTGCAAAATGTGAATACTTATTTGATTTGGTAATGTTGTCTGGTTAGTGTACCTTCTCTTTAGGTACAAGACCTAGTTAGTATTCTTGCTTATTTTTATCTAATTATCCTGTGTATGCTTGGAATGGGGGTGGAAAATATTATGCCTACATACAATCTGTTAGTAGTAAATGTTGGTTGGAATGTAGTACATTCCTCAAGAAATAGAAAACAGGAAGACAAACTTGACACTAAACAAGTTAGAGTACTGAATAGTTAGTAAGTGATTCTAAGTTTCACAAATAGATCAATGTGCACTGATTGTGTTTTTGTAAGGTAAACTGCATGCATACTGACTTCTTGTTGTTTTGTATTAGCAGATGGTAGATCAGGGCGACGTGTGTAGGAGCATGTCGATAAGATGAGGACTGGATTTTGATGCAAGTACTATCACTAAGAGAAAAAATGAGGTGGTTCAACTTGACTAAAACACCACTTGGCAGAATGCGGTACGAATGTCATCAATTGCAGTCGAGTTTCTACGGAGGTCCGTGAGTATTTTCAGCACGGTCTAGACATGATGAAGGATAAGAGTAAGGGAAAGAGGGACAAGAGGCTCAAAAAGAAAGCAGCAGCTATAGATTCCCCACCGAGAAGAAGTGCATATTTAGAGTATACGGGTGAGAAAGCAGCAGCTGCAGATTCCCTACCAAGAAGAAGTACATATTTAGAGTATACAGGTGATGCTGATGACGAGGACCAACTCCAGCATGCCATAGTTGCCTCCAGGGTGGAAGCAGAATTTATCCGTCAGATAGGTAGTAGGTATGAGCACGGTCGTGGTAGTGCCATCTCTAGGGGGGCTAGAGAAGGGGACGGGGTGTGTTGCCGATGATGTTTCAGAGTTTCTCGCAATGGGAAAGACCAACCTTAGGGGATTACAACCTTGGCATGGCCTATGGTCCTATGCAAACAAGGATTAACACTATGAGTTAGAAACAGAAAGGGAGGAATATAAAGCAGACGATTGGCTTAATTTGGGCCAAAATTTTCCACATGACTACTATCGTGGGGTGGAAAGCAGACAATCTCTACTTTGTTAGCACCATTAGGGAAACTTAAAAATGAGGTAAGTGAGGTTTCAAATTTGCATTCAGTTGTACACAAATTAATACCTCATATTTTCATCCTATATTTTATTTGTGGGTGAGGGTGTTCTGTCTCTGACTGGGAGAGACATGAACGACAAATATTTAGACGCTAACGAACTGGACATGCAGGAGAAGATGGTAAGTGTCGGCGTACTTTGCGCCAGGGTACCCTCTCCGCCACTGTCAGAGGGGGCCACAGGCGCCGAAGCCCAACAGCCTGGCGGGTAGGTGGGCGATCACGCCCTGCTGCTGGGCGACCGCGCCGCGTGGTGGCCTAGCGAGCAGGTGGACGAGCATGCCCTGCTGCCGGGCAGCTGGGCTATGTGATCGGTCGAAGGAGCCAGGGGGTACACCGCCGGTCAGACATGAAGATGTACGTCGGCGGAAAAGAGAGCTTCACCCCGAAGTCTTCTCCCCCGACAACTCGTGTCAGAACCATTAAATGCGCGTGGCTTCGCTGACGGTATGATAGCTTATCCCTCTGACGTCCTACACCTAACCAGTCCTATATGGGTCATTTTTCGGGCAGACCGGGCGGAGTTGGACGATAGTGCAAAGAATGAGGCCAGAGAATGGGGCTACAATGACTGATGTAATAAATGAAGTGTAATCATTGTGATGTCATCCTTCTCATATGCCCGAGCCAGCCCGGCCTATATAAGGGGGGTTCGGTGCATGGGAAAAAGAGAGAGGAAGAAGGGGGAACAATCAAGACAAGAGAAGGAGAGCATTGAGAGAGCTCGAGAAGAACCCAGCGTGTATGTTGAGCGCTGGTAATTCCCTTAAAACACATTAACAAGGGTCGAAGCAGGACGTAGGGCTGTTACCCACATCGGGGGCCGAACCTGGGTACATCGACGTGTTCTTTAATCTTTGTTTGTGTGGATCCCTCGAGAGAGCCCATAGGTGTCCGTCCATGAAGATCCCCTCTATCAAACCTCGGGTCCCTTCGAGGCATAATAACTGGCCGGTGAAAAACACCGACAGCGGCGCTCCAAGTAGAGGGCTAGCGGTTGGCTCACCCTTTCATCTCTCCAGCGGGTCTTTGTAATCTGTCCAGAAGGATCCCGCCTCTAGAGATGGCGGGTTCGCGTTCTCAACAAGAAGAACCGGCGGAGGCTAGCAGCGCCCGCGACGCTTCCCGGCACTCCCGTCGGGTGGGGGACCGTCTCACGCCCTCCCCGGAGGCGGGCGGCGTTGTCCCCCCGACGGTAGTGGAGTTGCCGGGTTCGGCGGCGGCTGGCCATGGAGGAGACCACTCCAGTCCAAAATCTGCATGCCGTTCGTCTCCTCTTGGACCACCCACCAGTAGAACTTGCAGGAGACACCCCAGCCACGCGCATGGCTGCGGGACATCACCTCACTGATAGACGCGGCTCAGCTCCGTGTGGGGGCGCCTGAGCGACCGGGTACCTCTGGTGCCCCTCTATCAGGGTGGCGTGCGGGTCGCACCCAAGCTTCCAGCCACTCGAGCAGGAAGCGCTCTGGCCAGGAGGGCCGGAGCAGAGGGAAAGGGCTTGCTGGATGTGGACCCCGCTGGTGCGGGGGGCCGCATAGCTGCCGACGTGTCGCCTCGCGCGTCTCCCGGGCACCAGGGAGACCGTGAGGATTTGAGAGCGCGGTTGGAGAAGCGTCGCCAGCAGTGCGCCAATGATTTGTGCGATGTACTGCAGCGCCGCCACGTGCAAGGGCATGGCCGCTATAGGCGGATGGTTCCTGAGGGCGACCATTCCTCCAGCGATACCTACTCACGGGATAAGGTGGAGGCCCTCTCCTCCGAATCCTTGGGGAGCCAAGATCCGCGCTCCCCAGCACGGTCTCCGGGCCGGGGTTCAGGTGGACGGCGTAGCTCCCCCTACGGCGTCGGGTGCCAAGTCTTCTCCAGTCGGCTGCGTCGCGTTGCATGGCCGGAGAGGTTTCGCCCGGCGTCCATCGAGAAGTATGACGGCACCACCAACCCGAAGGAGTTCTTGCAGATATACACGACGGTGGTGCGAGCCGCGGGCGGGTCTGAAATGGCCATGGCCAACTACTTCCCGACAGCCCTAACGGGATCTGCCCGTTCTTGTCTATTGAATCTCCCGCGTGGGTCGGTGCACTCGTGGGAGGAACTGTTTGACCTCTTCATCACCAACTTCCAAGGATCGTACACACAGCCGGGCGTGGAGGATGATCTCCACGCCCTCGAGCAGGAGAAAGGGGAGTCGTTGCGTGACTTCATCCGGCGGTTCAGCTACTACCGCAACACGATCCCCAGGATCTCCGAGCAGTCCGTCGTCATCGCCTTCTGAAGAGGCGTCTGGGACCACAAGATGCGGGAGAAGATGGCTACTCGCAATGTCACCACCACTTCCGAGCTATTCTCCCTGGCCCACAAGTGTGCTCGGGCGGCGGAAGCTCGAAAGAAGGTGCCCGGCCCGACCGGCGGTCATGGTGGAGATGGAGCTGGGACCTCGAAAGGTCACGGCGCCGCGAGCAGGATGAAGAAGCGTGGGACGGCTGAGCTTAGGCAGGTCCTGACCGCAGAGCGCGGGCACGGGGACACCGGGTCGCGATGGCGCAACCGCCGCGACCGGCGAGATGACCACCGCGACCGGTGAAATGACCGCCGCGAGGAGAAGGAGGGCAGGCCCTACTGCCCGATCCACAGATCCAACACGCACGACTTGGCCAGCTGCTAGGTTGTGAGCAAGATGATGGAGCATCACCTCAAGGAGCGTCGTCCCAGCGACGACGATCCGGATGAAGACCCTGCCCCATTGGCTTTCCAGCGGGCAGAGCACATGGTGGCGTATATCCACAGTGGCTTGGCCACGTATCCCTCCAACACAAGGTACAAGCGGCTGATAAGGGAAGTATGCGCGCTGTACCGAGCCCAGGGGCGTGTAGGCCGCTGAAGTGGTCGGAGGAGTCGATCACCTTCAGTTGGCCCGACCACCCTGAGAGCACTGCCGGCCTGGGTCACCTTCCGATCGTAGTTTCGCCCACAATTTGAAACGTGAAGCTTGGGCGAGTGCTGGTGGACGGAGAGAGCTCCATCAACCTCTTGTCCTCCAAAGCGTTTTGGGCACTCCAGATATCACAGCTGGAGCTGCACCCGGCCCTGCCTTTCTACGGGGTCACCTCTGGGGCTGGCTTAGTGCCCCTGGGCCAGGTGCACCTCCCTGTCACCTTTGGAGACGAGAGCAATTACCGTACGGAAGTGGTTGACTTTGAGGTCATCGATTTCAATCTTCCGTACAACGCCTTGCTTGGCCGACCGGCGTTGGTCAAGTTCATGGCGGCAACCCACTATGCGTACATGGTGGTGAAGATACCGTGTCTTGTGGCCCCATAGTCGCCTCGAGTGGACAGTAGGAAGCCTTGCGCCCATAAGCGAGCATTGGACCCGATCGGCGCCACTTGTGCTAGGCAACTCGATCTCGCTCGCCGGAGCCCTCCGTGAAGACCCATGCCTCACCTGGTTCGTCCGGTGAGGTTAAGGTGGTCTCCCTGAGAGTGGTCGAGCCCGAGAAGACCGTCAAGGTGGGCACCCACCTTGACGCCAAATAGGAAAGCGCGCTCGTCACCTTCCTCCGGTCTAACTCCGACGTGTTTGCCTGGCAACCGTCCGACATGACTGGGGTCCCCAGGGAGGTGATCGAGCACCAATTGGCAACGCTTCCAGGAGTGCACCCGGTCTGACAAAAGGTCTGGAGACAGGCACCAGAGCGACAAGATGCCATTCGGGAGGAAGTAGAGAAGCTGCTATGCGCGGGCATCATCAAGGAAGTCTCTCACCCCGAGTGGCTTGCCAATCCCGTACTTGTCAAAAAGTCCAACGGGAAGTGGCGAATGTGCGTCGATTTCACCGACCTCAACAAGGCTTGCCCGAAGGATCCATACCCTTTGTCGCGCATTGATCTCATCGTCGACTCTACGGCGGGGTGCGAGCTGCTGTGCTTTCTGGATGCATACTCTGGGTATCATCAAATTAGCATGGCGGCGGAGGACGAAGAAAAGACTGCTTTTGTAACCCCAATGGGTATTTATTGTTATATCAGAATGGCATTTGGGTTAAAGAATACTGGTTCTACTTATCAGCACGCTAAGCATACTTTCTTCCGTCCGCAGATAGGACAGAACCTCGAGGTGTACGTCGATGACCTGGTGGTGAAGGCCAAGGAGGGCAGGGGACTGGTCGGATATCTGGAAGAAACCTTCGCCAACCTCCGGAAGAAAAACCTAAAGCTCAACCCCGAGAAGTGCGTGTTCGGCGTGCCCTCCGGGAAGTTGCTCGGGTTCCTTGTGTCCAGCTGAGGCATTGAGGCCAACCCCGACAAGATAGTGGCCATCGAACACATGAAGCCACCAACTCGGCTCAAGCATGTACAGTGTCTCACTGGCCGACTGGCATCCCTTGGGTGGTTTATCGCTCGCTTGGGAGAAAGGAGCCTACTCCTATTCAAGTTGCTGAAGAAGACCAACCATTTCGAATGGACCCCGGAGGCCCAACAAGCATTTGAAGACCTGAAGAAAAATCTCTCCTCTCCACCAGTACTGGTCACCCCCAAGCTTGGCGAGCCGTTACTCCTGTATATCGCGGCAACCCCTGCAGTGGTGAGCGCGGTATTGGTGGCGAAGAGGAAAGGCATCTAGAAGCTGGTCTACTACGTCAACAAGGTGCTGCATGAAGCGGAGACCAGATACCCGCAGGCACAGAAGATATTGTACGCCGTCCTAGTGGCGTCCAGGAAGCTACGGCATTACTTCCAGGGACGGGAGATCACGGTGGTCATTGCCTATCCCCTGCGGGAGATCCTCCACAATCGAGAAGCCGAGGGCCGCGTCGCCAAGTGGTCAGTAGAGCTGGGAAAGTTCTGTCTCAAGTTCACCCCCCGCACTGCTATCAAGAGTCAAAGACTGGCGAAGTTCGTCGCCGAGTGGACTCCTGCCACCCTTGGAGCTGAAGAGATACCCGCGCCTTCTCCCTGGACATTATTCTTCAATGGCTCCTTCAGGCTTGAGGGCGCGGGGGCTGGGTTTGTCCTGGTCTCCCTGACCAGTGACATCCTCCGGTATGTGGTCGTCCTGGACTTCAAGGCCACCAACAACACTGTCGAGTATGAAGGTTTACTGGCAGGGTTGCGTGCCGCCTCCGCGTTATGCATAATAGCTGGCTGGCGAAAAACGCCGACAGTAAGATTCAAGTTGGAATGACCTACGTATGGCATAAAAATCATGTGCTATTCATGGACTGGGCTAACACGCATGAGCATCATCAACGTCATGATATACTGCAATGGCACCATCTTCTTCCATAAGTCCGTGGATACGACGGGCCTAACTCAGGATGCCTCATACTCGTGTAAGAAAGTTGCTTTCATTGCTCCTATTATGAAATATATTTAAGGTATGCATCATGCAATGGGGTGTTTTATTTTGTTTGTCAACGCAGAAAATTGTCTCAGTGGTCGACGATGTAAGTTTGGTGAATGTTGTGCAGATTATCACAGACAATGGTACCAACTACAAGAATGTATGTAGGCTCATCACACGGAAGTACCGCAACATCGTGTGGCAGCCTTGTGTGGCCCACACGATTAATTTGATGCTGAAGCAAATTGGAGAGTTTCCTGATCATGCCTGTCATTGAGAGTGCAAGGAGAATCTTTCGATGGCTGTATAACCATTCGAAGTTTCATGCTATGATGAAAAAATATATTGAAGGCGAGTTAGTCAAGTGGAATGCTACTCGCTTTATAATAAACTACATGTTTTTGGATAGTTTACTTCATCGCAAGAATAAGTTCTTGTAATGGATGGCCTCGGTGGAATTTCTATCGTTGCGCTTTATTTATACTGCGGAGGGGAGGTTCATATACTCTGCCTCTTGAGCTTAGACTGGTGTGACAATTTTTGATTGGTTGTTAAATCTGTGAAACCATTGTACACCTTCTTATGTTTCACCGATCAAGACAGGATGTCTACGTTGAGTGAGGTGCTACTACTATACAACATAATACGACAAAAATATGATAAATTGTTGTATGACACTCCTACTAAATTCAACTTATACACGAATATCGTGGACCTAAGAATGGACGACCTAACTAGAGACACTTACATGAACGCCGGTAATACATTCTTCTCTTGCACATAATATCTTATTCTTGCACATACGTTACATACTTGTATTGACATATTTCCTCGACTTCCTACAGTTGCCGCCTACGCATATAGTACGACCCACACTTTTTTGTCAGATCTTTGGGACGCTTTTCAAGTGCTTGCTGATGATACTGATAGCGTCATGGACGCTTTTCATGAGGCCGATCTGTACAAAAGAATGGTTGGAACATTCTAGAGTGCTCTAGTGGAGCGGATGGCACATGATCCCAAAGCAATCCCTAGTATTTTCCTCATGTCGTCTTAAATGTAATACCACTCTCTTATTTTTACCTCATACTTATTGTTCTCCTTATTAACTTGCAGCACATTAGTGAAGTGTATTTGGTTCAGACACACCCGCGCTTCAGAAGTTTGCTCAGTGGCTCGTTTTGCATTGCGCTTCTTCTAACGAATACGAGCGTAGTTGTAGCATGTTCACCTTCATCCACACAAAAGTTTGTGACCATCTGTCCTACAAGAAACTCTATAAGTTGGTGTATGTTAACTACAATTTACGGCTCATAATTCAAGCCAAAAAAAGTTAAAAGTCCACAGCTGAAGACGATCTATTCTAGTGTCTTATGGAGCTTATATCGTGTGATGCTGAAAATCCAATCCGACAGTGGACAGAGAAAGAAAGGTCCAATGCTGACCCCTTACTTGATAAAGATGACACTAAAAGTGACACCCCCCTTCCATCACACCTTGTGACAGACCCGATTAACCCTGCTAGGTTGCAAAAGAATACTGGAGTTGCAAACATCCCCAAATGGGCAGATAAGATAGTGGGTGACAGTTACATGGGAAAGAGAAATCACCAAGCAGTGGCGACGAGGGAGTAAGAAAAAAGGAGAGCTCTGTCGAAAGGAAGGGGGAAACTTCCCATGAAGGAGGAACATTACATAGGGAGTGATGACTCGACTAATAGCACTCTCGAGGACCGTCGGAGCCCGCCATACCAAGAGTCTAATAATAGTAGCTACAATATGGATAATGATGGTGGTGACTCCAACGATGGTGCCTCCATCCCTCTCACTTCTCACTCACAAGGACAACATCCTATAGAATTTACAGGGGAGTCATAATACATTCATGCCACACAGGACAAAGACTATAGCACTCCATAATCACAGAGGACGATTACTGCAGGCAAAGGAAGGGATCATCGTCATAGCCATGATGTACTGCAGGATAGCTCTAGCTCGTTCAGTGTCCCCGAGACGCAAGAGAGTTATAGCTATGGCTCATATGGCAACTAGGACTACACCATCTCAGAAGCTCGTGCACAACCTTCTATCCAATTGGTCTATGAGTGGTAAGACCTCGAATTTTATACTATGTTGTACAAATAGTGGAAAATGACTAGCCCATAGACAAGGCAAAGCTAGCACAAATATAAGATAGAGTTGCTAGCTACACGAGAATTGATGATAATGTCCACAAAGGAGTACAACATAGCCAACTAAGTGTACAACTAATAATACTACTTGTAGCCCCAAAGGTAATGTTTTATTTGTACATTTTATTTCATGGTAATTCGATTTTTTACTAATATAGCGTTTATGTATGTCCAACATAGTATATATATAACAATGGAAAGACAACGAAACTAGGCCAAGTGCAAACATTTATTTTTTTTGTGTGAAATGTTAATTTCAAATGTCAAATGTCATGCTATTGAAATACGAACTTGTTGAATTGTTTTGTTAATGGTATTGAATTAAAATATTATTTGTTGAGATATTATTGCTAAATGCTTACTTCACAACTTGAGATTGTCTAAAATATAGTAAAGGTTATGCCAAAATTTTTCAAATTTTTTCATATTTTAAATACATTTCTAACTTTTTCCTTCTTATTTTGGGACTTTACGGTTTTTACAAATTTTCACCATTTTCCGTAATTTTTCTCAGTTTTTTATTTTTTTCTATTTTTCGTTCAGTTCCCGATTTTTCCTGACAACCCCTCGATAATCGACCGAAATCGGTCGATTTTGGGTCCAATCGCCCTATTATCAACTTTGTTTGCCTCAGTTTGAGCTCCGAATTCAAATACATTTGACTTTGCATGCTGTTTGATTTCTATTGATTATCGACCGATATCGACGATAATCATTACCGAGCAATCTTCGAATTTAGGCCTTATTTCGGTATTTCAAACCATGAAAGACCCTGTGGATGGTAGTCTAGGAATTGCCAGTCGAGGGAGATATCCCGGTGTGTGCTTTGGTCCCTAGGAGCGCGAGAGGAATTGCTGGAAAAGCTCCTGCGCTTTGTCCGATTGTGATGCTATCTCTCCATGATCCGCATGGAGTTTCTGAAAATAATTACGGCGCCGGCGCCGCTACATTGTTGACGAGTCTTATTTCCATTAAGTTGTATTTTTCCTTTTAAGTTCTTTACTTGAAAGTACAAAGCGCCTGACGGGATTGTGTTATACTGTTATGGCTGATTTCTCCTGATCTCTTCTATGTGCAAAGGACATCCAAAGGACAGTGGAACTGTGAAGGATTGATCACCTACAAGGCTACAACCATGCCATTTTAATTCGTCAACCATGCCATTTTCATCTAGATGTTATAATGTAAGGTGCGTTTGGCAGAGCTCGCGGCTTTAGTTTTTTCATGAGAAACTGAGAAACTCTACTAAATAAGAAAAAATCAACCAGTTTTACATAGGAGTCCAAGGAAGTGATTCATATTTTTTGACTTGCAGTATGGGAGTCAAAAAAATCTGCTCCCCACCTGATTCATAACCCCTCAGTTATGAATCTCCCCACCAAGTTCATAACTATTTCTCAGATAGGAATCACTTCTACCAGAAAATCGATTCCATAGAGAATCAAAAGTTGTAGCTGGAGAATCAAGATCTGGAGCTCTACCAAACAAGCTCTTAAAATACAGATGAGAATTGAACAGTCTCCTATCTATCTAGGCGAAAGTGGCAGGTTTTTGTGGGCCAGCAGATCTCTTGCACTGTTATTAGATCTTGTGATCAAAGGAGCTTTGGGGGCTTGTGATTGCTAGAAGCCAGGCCATTTGAGCGCGTGGGAGGGAATAAAGGGAGCCTCCTCTCCTTTTTCAGGGATATGACCATGGGCATGGTGGCATACGTAGAGAGATGTCCTCCTTTCTCCAACGCCTCTCATGATCGAATCATATATGATATGACAAACAGTTGAGAGGCCCAATCATTTATTTCTCAGAGGAGAGAAAAGGGAGAAACGAAGGATAAACTTGTGGTCATCGAATCTACACATGTAGTGGTTTACGTGGTTTCCTATTAGAGCTCTTTAACATACACTAAGTTTAATGTAAACAGTTCATTTTTTCTATCTAATGAATTAAATTAGCTAGTATTTATTTTTACTTTCTCCAATAGTATAGTAGTAGAAATACTCTTAACAAATCAATGATTAGATTTACTTTCTACTCTCCATTGTATATTAGGGTAAAATTTCTCTTCCTACTAAACACGCTATGGTTCAACCTCAACTCGCTATGTACTGGTTACTAGTATTTTGTTTGCTTTAGATTAAAATATTCTGAATGGTTTTAAGGATTCCGAGTTAGCTTCTACTATTTCATTAGTTTAATCCTGCTCGATCAGCGCCTTTAACAAGCGGCGCCCACGCTAGCCATCTTTCCAGCCGAACATCCTGAATCAACGACATATGCATATCCCCCCAAAGAGAAAGCTACAAGAGGACGGTGTCACATGGACGGCCGGATCTCTGAACGATGATTTTCCTTTAATTATCACAAGGACCTACCTGGCCAGCCAGGACGTAAGGCGAGTTCAAATCGGTGCCTCTGAGATAAACAGTAGCAAGCACTCATCATATACGTACAGAGACATTTCCTTTGTACTAAGGGCCTGTTTGGTATAGTTCTAATCTCAGCTTCATCTGAGATCTGAAATTTATAGGTTAAAATAAAGTGAATTAAATTTATATTTCTGGTTCAAAATGTAAACGAGATGATATATCTAAACACTCTTAATGTACTTATAGTTTCGGCTCTACGGATCTGATGGAGTTAGGAATACCCAGCTCCACCAGATCCACGGATCTGATGGAGCTGAAGCCCTACCAAACAAACCATAAGATCTTGTTTGGTAGAGGTCTAGATCCTAACTTCACCTCAGATTTGAAACTTATAGGCTAAAATAAAGTTGATCAAATTTATATTTTTAGTTTAAAATATAAATAAGATGATCCACCTAAACATTCTTAATATACCCATAATATCTAATAGAGTTAAAACCGTAACAAACACAGCCTAAATCAGCATAAATTGCTACTTATCTCAAAGCAAGCAAACCCGGCCAGGTGAGATGCAGCCTCGCCGGTGCCTGCATGCCGGTGACTTTTCGCAACGATTTTGTGAAGAGAAAAGAGAGCTGGTAACTGTACGGAGGCGCCTGCGGTGGCACCGTACGATGCATAATCGTACGGAGGTCTCGCCGTCAGGACATACTTGCCGGTGGTTAGCATGGATGCTAGGTGAAACGCAAATGCCACCTCCGGGAGGAAGCGGGCCGCCGTCCACCCACCCACCTACCAACATGACGAAAACCGCATCCTGCCAATGCTCCTGCGATGTGATGTGGGGCAGGTGCCTGCCTAATTTACATGCGATGATTCTCTGCTAGCAAACAACTAACAAGTGTATTAAATATTAGTGCTGTGTTAATTGTAGGAGAAATTTTATAATGAATTATACTAGTAGTATATGGTATGCAATAGGAACAAGATCTAGCTGTTGATTTGTTTATGATATTTTTACTATTTTACTATTAGAGGAAGTATAAATAAATGAGTCTTTTCACTGTCCTTGAGAGATACCAAAGTATATATTAAACTAGTATTAAGAGATATTAGAAGTTTAAAGGTAGAGGTACCAATATTTATAGGAGTTTTTGGGTAATTTGATGATACCTTATGGTACCTCTCAAGGATAGTAAAAAAATATATAAATAAATACTAGCTAATCTAATCTATTGGATCGAAAAGAATCGACGGTCCATATTAGATTTAGTGTACCATAAAAAGAACTATCATTGTAAAGATGCATGCCAAAACTAGCTCTATGCTACAACATTCGAAGATTTTTAAGGCACCAGGCATGCTCCTAATTTACAAACAAAAATTAGCGCAAACGTTTCAGGGTCTGTTTGTTTTTGTTTTGGATTCTCTAAAAGCTGATTTTGAATTGTAGTTGTAGAGAAACTGATTATTCAAAAGTTAGAATCCAAAAGTACATATGAAGTGAATTGTGGATTGTAGTATATATAGGTTGGTTGAATTGTGAGAATTGATTTCTAAAATTAAACTATTTATTTTTTATTATACTTTTATGGCCAAAATCTAGAATCAAAAGCAGAAAACAAGACCTCATGGTGCTCCGAAGGAACACCGGCCGGCGTTCAGAAAGCGTTAAACCGTTGATTAAGCAGAAGGTCATCAATTGAATTGTTTCATATCTCAAGTTGATAGTAACCGGCAAACCGGATTTACTTGTCTCGTATATCTTCGCGAACACGCATATGCTGATGTGCAACGCAATCCAAGTCGTTGAGGGGCAAATATCCTCGCAATCATCACCCGTTCTACCGCTGCTGCTTCCCCTGCTATTATCCGTGCTGCACATGCCATGTGCACGGAATATATCCAGTCCACCGTGCCACCACCCGGATTTCGAATTTTGTTTTAATTTTTTAGCACCCATAGAAATTCGATTATTTCGGTGTAATTTTGAGACGAAACGGTTGAATAAAATTATGATTTCTTTTATAATTTTCATCTAAAATTTGGTTTTCTAAATAAAGTTTGACTAAAATTTGATTTTTTTTATATAAAATTCAAATAAACCTACCAAAATGCAGCTCGTGTCGAGTGTATTTCGGAACCCACAAAAGGAATCGATTCTTGGCCACCACATATGTGCCAAGCCAGAAACGCTGCAGTTTTCGAAACTAATTGGTTCAGTGATGCCATGGCAGAGGCGTATAGGTACACCGTGTCCCCTGCCTGCCGGTTCTTGGCCTCCCCAGCCATGTGGGTTACTAGATACGGACGGCTCTTCTATGAGACTGTAACAAGGTTAGAAATCTCGCCGGTTTTTTGTGATATCTCGCTTACTGGAGGTGAACAAATTTCGAAATGCTAACCAGAGTGAAAAAATTTAAAAAATTTGAATTGCTATAGTGATCTCACTATTTCTCGGTGAGATCTCACCATATACCACCGAGATATCGGGATTTTAAACCAAAATTTGATATTTTATGACCAGATTTGACCAAAAATTGATCAATAACCCTTTAAAAAGTTATATTCTATGAAAATTTGTTAAAAAGTCGAATTTTTGAGATTTTTTTTAAAACTGCAGAAATACTATTAGATTTTTATAAAATTGTACATGCTATATCATGATACAAAAAATTGTAGTGCCATACCAAGAAGTGTATGATCATACATAAAAATTTCAAAATAATTTAACTTCATTTGTTATCTTTAAAAAAATCAAAAGCAGAATGAACATAATTAGGATAATAACCTTGTTAGAATTTTATAAGTTTTCTCGACTGTGATAATGATCCAAAATTTTTCTGAGAGCTTAATAATTGTCTCAGTACTATTCTATAAAATTTTCAATTTTTTTTTGTTTGCTCAATTAAATTTATGTATGCATTTAACTTCATTTGTTATATTTCAAAAATCAAAAATGTAAAGAACATAAATGGTATAGTGCATTTGTAAGAATTTTATAAATTTATTGGATTATAATAATATTTCAATATTTTTATGATATCTTAAGCATTTTCTTATAACTCTTCTGCAAAATTTTCAAAAATTTTAAAGCTTTTTTTATTGTAAAAGCAAAATATATGTATTAACTATCAGACTTTTATCAGGGCGTAGCACTGTCAAAATTTTTGAAACTTTTTGAAGCTTGATAATCATATTAAAATTTTATAAAAATATTAATGATACATCAAGACCATGCATAAATTTTTTTAAAGTTTTCTAACGTGGTTTGTACCATTTTTCATTTGGTTGTAATTTGCCGATAAGGTTTTTATCAGGATAGTAGCACATTCCGAATTTTTAAAAATTCATGAAGCTTGATCATCATCTAAAAATTTTAAAGGAACATTATTTATGCATTATAACCATACAAAAAAATCAAAATTTTCTAAAGTGGTTTGTTTCATTTTTCATTCGGTTCAAATTTGCTAATCAGCGTTTTAACAGGACAGTAGCAATATTTGAATTTTTAAAAATTCCTCATATTTGGTAACAATATGAAATTTTTATGTAAACATCAGTGATATGTCAGGAATATCCACAAAAATTTTCAATGTTGTTTCATCCGGATTTCGTGCAGTCCAATTTTGTCGAGATCTTGCCCTGCCAGTCGAAAAAAATACTAGATTTGAAAATCCTTTTTTGCGGTTCCTCTGGAATTTATCCGAATTTCTAAATTATGCTGAGATTTCGTTCTTCGGTCATCTCCGAGATTTCGAGTGAAAATGAGATTTGACTTCTTGGCCTGTAGTGCCGTTTTTTCGATTTACACCCTGCTCTGTCACGATATTATTACTGAATATTCTTCCACTAAACACGATTAGCCAACTAGTTTTTTTAGACGATTAGCAAACTAATTAAGCGTAACGAAACGAAATGTGTGGTGGTGACGACGACAGACAGACTAGGCTGGGCATGTAATTGTGTTGATTGGATTGGCTGGCGGCAACACGAAAAGGATTTGATATTTGGGAATCAGAGATGGTAAAAGACAACCGTAGAATCTCGCAGACTGTTTCAATTCAAAAGCTGATGTGTTTCATACAGTGATGACATGTACTTGTTGGAGTACCGTTTTTTTTACGAAATTGCTACACCTCGGACGTCTGAATGCATTGTAATATTTTTTCTACATGTGTAACATTTTTTGCCAACGTGTGCAATATTTTTTTTCGACAAACAGTAAAATGCGGCACAGTAAACGGATGTTGCAAGCGTTGAAAAAAATGTTACACGTGTTGAAAAAAAGTATTTCAAATGTTGAAAAAAAATATTGCAAGAGCGTCCGATGGAATGAATAGGATCGGATATCAAGCGCTAGTTCTTCTCAAAGAAATATCAGCTTATAATCATGCGGTTAATAAAACGATATAATTGATTCTCCCCTGAGCTGCCGTAAACTTGTAATGCTGAGAGTGTGTGTAGTAGAAAGCATATAGCAGTAGTACAAAAGTACAACAGAACGTACTGACAGGCTAGTGGGACCACCGGACAGGGACAAAGCAGGCAAGCTGTTGATACCGAAGCTACCTTGCACGTTCCGATGGAGGATATATCGACGCATGGATCAGCGCAGCGTGGAAGTTTTGAACAGAGTTTTCGGTTTTTTTAATCAATCTATATATTTTCAGAAAAAATCTAACATTCATATAAATGCTTTTTTTATAAAAAAATAGCTCTTTCTAGAGTAAAAGGTATATCAGACAATACGTGTTACCTTTCATTCCATACTGTTATGAAAAGTCATTAGCATACACGACACGGTCCTATCGCGGTCCACGTGTGTTAGGTACCACGGGGTGGCACAGAAACAGGTAAGCCCTAGTGCCACGTCGCCATTGCTACTATTACGATCAAGTGAGGTGCCGTGGGTCGGAATACCTTTTGTGATATGCAGATGTAGTAGGTGGCACGTGTCAATTACCATTATTTTCATGGTTAGGAAGGGATCACTTTTACAGCTTTACTTACACGGATTAGATTTAAAAAAATAGTCATTTTTACGGTTTTACTTATACGGATTAGATTTAAAAAATAAAGAACATACAAAATATGGATTAGATTTGAACAAAAAATATGTAAATAGCAAGAAAAAAATTAAGGCTTCTTTTAAACGCACCTTTGCCAACCAAACGTCACACAAACTTGCGCATGTGCATCAGTACAGTCGTACTGTAGCTGATTGGTAAGATGCAAAGCTATCGTACCATATGTGTCGAGTACATTAGCTATGAAAATGAGTAAACGACACGCCATATGACCTGCAGCACAAAATTAAGTTTTTATTGTCTCTCTCAAGAAAGCAGTTTTTGCATCGTCTCTCAGTCTCTCTCAGCTCTCTCCCCCTCTTGTCTGTCTCTTTCAGGTGCCCACGACGAGAGTGGCGTCCATGCTGCTGAGTGCGTCCATAACACTCATACTTTGTGGGTCGATGACTTTTATATTGGGATTCTTTCTCATGTTCTGGGTCATCGGGCCCGGTATGATCTGTGCTACAGTATCATGCCGGACCGTACCACCTATCGTACCTGATTTTCAAACTCGGCATGATCTACTTTGTACCGGATCGGACTTTAAATCAGATCGTGCTCGTCGTACCTCGGACCCGCCTAAATAAGGCCACCCAAGAGTAGGGATGAAAACGGATAGTAATTCGGATATCAATTTTTTTGTCTTTGTTCTTCAATGGGAAACAAATAGGATATAGAATTTTCTATCCGAATTCATATTCTTGTTTGTGGTGTTGAGCTTATTCAAATTCATAAAAAATGAACCTCAAATTCATTATATATTTATTTAAATGATAGAAATAAAATTCGGATATCAATCGGATACGGATTTGGATATTTTTTCACCTTTTATTTATGGGAAGCAAATAATGCGTAATTTTTTAATCTAATTTTATAATCTTATTTTTATAATGAGCTTGCTAAAGTGTTAAAAAATGAAAACCAAAATCGTTATATATCTATTTAAAAATATCGAATTTGTTCAGAAATTCGGATATCCGTTTTCATCCCTACCCAAGAGCCCACCTCGACACACTCTAATTTAATCCTTGAATATTCACCATCCTAAGGCTACTAAGAAACAAGATAATGTGAAGGGGAAAATATGTAAGAATCAAATGTCATGTCTAATATAGGAAAAACAGCACAAACTGCCCAAACAGTCAATTGCTTAGCTCGAAGATCACGTATGGATGGACCCCGTTAAAATGCAAGTAGACAGAGTCCAAAATTGAGTGAGGCGTGAAGAGATTTTAACCTCGCTGAAGCATAAAATGGAAATGAAAGTATGAACTGTAGTGCAGAACTCAAACTAAAAGGATTTTTTAGAAAAGAAAAACTCGCCCAAAATTCGTGCCGACAGAAGTACAAATAGTGAAACACCTTGCGCGGTTGACGAGAATCTGCGGTTTGACGGCGACAGGAGCATCCGGCCCCACACTCCAGAGGGACAAACCCAGGCAAAACAAAACCTCTCTCTTGGTAGTCTTTCCGGTAAAAACAAGCCGCGCAGGTCAAACGGCAGTCTGCCACTCTGCCCCCAAGTTTTTACTGCCTCCATTGCTCTCTTCCCGGTACGCAAAAAAAAAAAAAAAAAAACCACAGTCTTCATCCAGTCGAGCTGATTCGAGATTTAAAATCGATCAATAAATCATTCTAATTTTAAATTTTTAAAATTTTTAAAAAATTATGCAATGTAAATCGATCGAAAGTCATATCATATACGATTACAGACGATTCTAATAAAGAATCGCCTGTGATATAACTGATATTATAAACGATTCTTTATTAGAACCATCTGTGATAATACATTGTGATGAGCCTTAGGAGATTATTTTTATAGGTGGTTGAAAATGATCGAAATTTTGAAGAAAAATCATTGAAAATCGGTGAAAATCCTCGAACGATTTTTGATTTTTTGATTTCAAAGTGTTTAACTTTAGCATTCATTTAATTTCTAATAATTTTCGAGGATTTTTGGTACCCAGGCACCTGCGATTTTTTGGGCTGAATAGCAGAATAGGTATTGTTAACCCTGACTGGCTGGCTGGCCAGGGCAGTTCGATGAGGCAACAAATGATCCGCATCGCTCCAGCAACACTCAGCTAAAGTGCTTGTTTCGTCGTGAAATCGGTACAATGGGAGTGTATAGGTATCATCCGGATGTTTTTGTCTTAACTAACATCTAAATTTTGGACCATTAGATACCTCACTTGAAAATCACCGGGCCGTTGGATCAAATCATAAGATCGGATGTCCCGAATCTCAACAATAACATCCAAATTTTGGACCATTAGATACCTCACTCGAAAATCATCGGACCGTTGGATCAAATCATAGGATTAGATGTAATCGATACTCCCGAATCTCAACAATGATCCAATAGTTCTAGATTTGGATGATTTCAACAACAAAAAAATATCCGATTGATGTTTATCAAATCCCATATTTTTAATCCAACGGTTATAGTACAACTTCTAAAATTGTATATGTAATGGGGGCTGGATTAGAGCTCAGTACCCCACACTCTACTAGTCTGCTCTACTGCCACGCTCAGCTCGGCTCAGCTCAGCAACTCCCACTTGCTTGTCCCCCATCGCCATCTCCATCTCCATAAGAGCACCCACCAACTCGAACCACCACCACCCGACCCCCATTGCCGTCCGTCGCCAATGCCGACGCCGATGCTTCCCCCCTCACCACTGCCCTTCGTCTGATCCTGACGCTTCACGCCAAGTTAAGAACCCGGCCACCGCCACCGCCGCCAAGAACAAGAACCATGGGCTCAAGCTCAATGCTCCCCCTCCTGTTGCTCCTCGTCGTCAATGCCGGCTTGTTGGTGGTGCCGTCGCAGGGTTTGAACCAGGACGGGCTCTACCTGCTCGAGGCCAAGCGCGCGCTTACCGTCCCGGCGGGCGCACTGGCGGACTGGAGCCCCCACGACGCCACGCCCTGCAACTGGACGGGCGTATCCTGCGGAGCCGGCGGCGTCGGCGCCGTAACGGAGATCTCCCTCCGTGGTGCGAACCTCGCCGGGTCGTTCCCCGTAGCGCTGTGCCGCCTCCCGCGCCTGAAGTCGATCGACCTCTACCTGAACTACATCGGCCCCGACCTCGCCCCCGCCGCCGTCGCCCCATGCAAGGCGCTGGTCCGCCTCGACCTGTCCATGAACGCGCTCGTGGGGCCGCTCCCCGCCGTGCTCGCCGACCTCCCGGAGCTCGTGTACCTCAACCTTGAGAGCAACAACTTCTCCGGGCCAATCCCGGAGTCCTTCGGCCGGTTCAAGAAGCTCGAGTCGCTCTCGCTCGTGTACAACCTCCTCGGCGGTGAGGTCCCAGCGTTTCTTGGCGGCGTCGCTACGCTCCGTGAGCTCAACCTGTCCTACAACCCGTTCGCGTCGGGTCCCTTGCCGGCCGAGCTCGGCAACCTTACCGCGCTGCGCGTGCTCTGGCTCGCCAGCTGCAACCTCGTCGGCTCCATCCCGGCGTCTCTCGGCCGGCTCGGCAACCTGACGGACCTCGACCTGTCGACGAATGCGCTCACCGGGTCGATACCGCCGGAGATTACCGGGCTGACGAGCGCTGTTCAGATCGAGCTGTACAACAACTCGTTATCTGGGCCGATTCCGAAGGGGTTCGGCAAGCTCGCGGAGCTCAGGAGCATAGACTTCGCCATGAACCGGCTCAACGGCGCCATCCCGGATGACCTCTTCGATACACCAAAGCTGGAGAGCGTGCACCTGTATGCCAACAAGCTCACGGGGCCCGTGCCGGAGTCGGTGTCGAAGGCGGCGTCGCTCGTCGAGCTTCGGCTGTTCGCGAACCGGCTGAACGGCACGCTGCCTGCGGACCTCGGCAAGAACACGCCGTTGGTGTGCGTGGACTTTTCGGACAACTCCATCTCCGGCGAGATCCCTCCGGGGATATGCGACCGCGGCGAGTTGGAGGAGCTGCTGATGCTCGATAATATGCTGTCCGGGCGCATCCCCGATGGGCTCGGGCGGTGCCGGAGGCTGCGGCGGGTGCGGCTGTCGAACAACAAGCTTGACGGAGACGTGCCCGGCGCGGTCTGGGGCTTGCCACACATGTCGCTGCTCGAGCTCAATGACAACCAGCTCACCGGGGAGATCTCCCCTGTCATCGCCGGCGCGGCCAACCTATCCAAGCTGGTGTTATCCAACAACCGGTTTACTGGGAGCATCCCGTCGGAAATTGGATCGGTATCGAAGCTGTACGAGCTCTCAGCCGACGGCAACATGTTATCTGGCCCGCTCCCTGCCTCCCTTGGTGGTCTCGCAGAGCTCGGCCGGCTCGTGCTCCGCAACAACTCGCTGTCTGGTCAGTTGCTCCGGGGAATCCAATCATGGAAGAAGCTTAGTGAGCTCAACCTCGCGGACAATGCCTTTGCTGGGGCCATACCACCGGAGCTCGGTGATTTACCCGTGCTCAACTACCTTGACCTCTCTGGCAACCACCTCACCGGCGAGGTACCAATGCAATTGGAGAATCTGAAGCTGAACCAGTTCAATGTCTCTAAAAACCATCTCAGTGGTCCACTCCCGCCACAATACGCGACGGAGGCATACCGCAACAGCTTCTTGGGCAACCCAGGGCTGTGCGGAGACATTGCTGGTTTGTGTTCGGCCTCGCAAGGAAGATCAAGGTACCGTTCCGGATTTGCCTGGATGATGCGCTCGATATTCATATTTGCGGTGGTCGTTTTGGTTGTCGGTGTTTCGTGGTTCTACTGGAGGTACCGGAGCTCCAACAAAGCGAAACTGGGTGCTGATCGGTCGAAATGGACGTTGACATCATTCTACAAGCTCTCGTTCAGTGAGTATGAGATCCTGGATTGCCTTGATGAGGATAATGTCATTGGCAGCGGCGCATCTGGGAAGGTGTACAAGGCAGTGCTCAGCAACGGTGAGGTGGTCGCCGTCAAGAAGCTGTGGGGCGGGGCGTCGAAGGATATCGAGAACTGTGGTGAGGGCTCTGCTGCTGACGACAGCTTTGAGGCTGAGGTGAGGACACTGGGCAAGATTCGGCACAAGAACATTGTCAAGCTCTGGTGCTGCTGCACCTACAATGACTGCAAGCTGCTGGTTTACGAGTACATGCCCAATGGTAGCCTCGGCGATGTGCTGCACAGCAGCAAGGCTGGGTTGTTGGATTGGCCGATAAGATACAAGATTGCGCTGGATGCAGCAGAGGGACTATCCTATCTTCACCACGACTCTGTCCCGGCTATCGTCCACAGGGATGTCAAGTCGAACAATATCCTTTTGGATGCTGAATTTGGTGCCCGTGTTGCTGATTTCGGTGTCGCCAAGGCGGTCGAGGCGACTGACCGGGGCCCCAAGTCCATGTCGGTAATCGCTGGCTCGTGTGGTTACATTGCTCCTGGTAAGTCTCTCAGATTCGTTTCAGAATTTCAGTTAGCCGTTTGATAGACTTGCAAGTTTGATCTAGTTATCTTGATTTGTGCAGAGTATGCATACACACTCCACGTCAACGAGAAGAGTGACATATACAGCTTTGGGGTGGTTCTCCTTGAGCTCGTCACTGGGAAACCGCCGGTCGATCCAGAGTTTGGTGAAAAGGACTTGGTGAAGTGGGTGTGCAGCACAATCGATCAGAAAGGAGTAGAACATGTCATCGACAGCAAGCTTGACATGACCTTCAAGGAGGAGATCAGCAGGGTCTTGAACATTGGCCTCCTCTGCGCGAGCTCCCTACCGATCAACCGTCCAGCGATGCGGAGGGTCGTCAAGATGCTGCAAGAAGTGCGTGCCGATGTGAGGCCAAGGCCAGACAAGGACGGCAAGCTGTCGCCCTACTACTACGAGGACGCCTCCCATCAAGGGAGCTGTGTCTAAGGTAACCACGGAAGAGACATGACCGTAGCTCCTTCCATGAATCTTCTTCTCCATGGCTTGTCGAGATCTAGGTAGGAAGGTACCAATCATGACCCAGTTACGTCGTAAATTCCTTTCATGGGGAGTAAATCTAGACTGCTGATTTTAACCGCTAAACAGTCCGGCAATGGAGGACAGGTGGGCGGTAGGGCATAGCTAGTGGCGGTGTTGTTGTACTTGCTGTCTTTGGGTTCGCGCCATTGATTCCGGTAGGGCAGATGGCTCGTCTGATCTTGAAAGCTTGTGAGCGGAATCAAATGTAGGTGTGTAATTAGTACTCCACTACTTTGCTGTCTCTTGATGAAGTATTGTTCCAGGCTCACGGCACATGGGTGGTTGCATCGACTATCTCCAGCTATTTAACTCGCAAGACAGATGGAATGGAATACGGTTTAGTGAATGAATCTGATCTCTTTAATTCTAATAGTAGAGTAGTAGTGTCTGAGTTCTTGTTCGCTTCTGAATTTCTGAACCACTATCATCTGCTCCTGCAGAAACAGATAATTGTGTGCTCCCTGTACTTGAAATTATTTGCAGCGGCATTTCTTATGGGAATCTTCAATTCTTTGTACCATTACTATATGTAACAGTTTCGGTTGGCAAGTTCGAGCCACAGGAGCCAATTTGGCGCCATGTCTGAAATCTTTTCGAGTCCAGACAGTTGCACTGCGAGTACTCAGTTAGGGCACGTATGGTGGTATATAGACGGTAGTTGTTTATAATACACTTTCATATTATTTATAGACAATACTAGAAGTAACCTATACAATAGACTGTCTGTAATGATCTCTTATTAAAATGATCTCTTATATGATTAATAGACTGTCTGTAATGATCTCTCATATAATTAATAAACTGTACAATGGTATATACAGATAAGATCGTTTGTTAAATAGTAGACAACATCTTTCTCTCTCCTCATTATTTCTCCGCCATACCATTCAAAATTCTATATAGCATAGACAATATACATGTACTATTATACACGTCCTTAGCAGTGTTATTGTCGGTTGGACACTGCAGATGATTTGTTTAGTGAAGCCTGCGATGCAAAGCAGGGATCAAAAAACCGCCGAATTTCGCCGAATTTATATCTACCGGCCGAATTTGAATTTTTTAAAAAATTTGATTTGCTACAGTAACTGCTACAGTTTCACCGAAATTTCGGGTTTTTGATCCGGATTTTCAATTTTTTTGGCCGGATTTGAACGGAATGGGTCCAATAACCCTTAACAAAGTCTTGCTACATGAAAATTTGATGAAAAACTAATTTTTTGAGATTTTTTAAAATTTAGGCAGAAACGTTGTCAGATTTTTAAAAAATTTTAGACGCCTGATAATCATATGAAACAATTATGGTACCATCCCTTGTTGTTTGGGATCATATACAAAAATTTTCAAAATAATTTAACATCATTTGTTATCTTCAAAAAATCAAAAACAGAATGGACATAATTGGGACAGTAAAGTTGTTAGATTTTTATAAATTGTTTAGAGTGTGATCATCATCTAAAAATTTTATGACAGATTAATAATTTCCTAATTATCATGCTGTAAAATTTTCAAAAAATTTAAACTTTCTTTGTTTGCTCAATAAAATCTATGAATGCAGTAAGCACTGAACTTATGTGAAAATCTGCTCTCCACAGTTCAGATTTCGGATTTTGATTTATCAGAAAATTCAAATATTTTTATAACTTTTTGAAATTTTGTTTTTCAAATTCATTTGAGCTAAGGATTCTTATGTAAAATTTTCATCTCAAAATATTTCTCCAGGAATTTATAAAAATTGTAACATTCAAAGTACTAGTTTTCAACTCTCTCTGTTTTTGAATTTTTAAAATTTCCTCACATTTGATCATCATCTGAAATTTTTAGAGAAATATCATAAGTATGTCAGGAATCTCCACAAAAAATTGCAAAATTTTCTAACGTCGTTTGTACTATTTTTCAGCCGGTTCAAACTTGCCGATCAACGTTTCATCTACATAGTATCAATGTTTGAATTTTTAAAAATTCCACAGATCTGATAATCATCTGAAATTTTTATGAGAACATCTCTAATGTGTCAGGAACCTACAAAAAAATTTTCAAAATTTTTTGGCGTCGTTTGAACCAATTTTCAGTCAGTCCAATTTGAGCGAATTTCGGGCAAATTTCGGCGAATTTCGGGGTAATTTCGGGGAAATTTCAGTACCAAACAAACCGGATTTGAATTTTGAAATTTGAATTTTGAATGTCCTCCGGCCGAATTTACCGAATTTCGTCCGAAATTTCAGATTTCGGCCTGGTCCGAAATTTTTCTCAAAACGAAAACTTCAACCCTGATGCAAAGAGTGTTGTAATCTCGGTCGTTGCGTCGTTTCCGCTTCTGTCATTTTGGAACTTGAGCTGAGCTGGAGTAGCCCTGAAGTCTCCATGGCACGTATCTTGTCTTAGGAAAAAAAATACAATAGTCGTATAAACCACTGTAACTTTAGCTGTTATCGTTCGACTGTAGCAATACAGGCACTGTAGTAGTAAGCTCTGTAGCAATATGCTGCAGCTAACATTGTTCGACGTTGTAACCTCTCAAGCTGCATAGGAACTCTGTCCCTCGTCTTGTGACAAATTTTTTGTGCTCGGCGCCCTTGGAGAAAACAAGCTGATGTGGAGATATACGTTCACTGAGCTGTGTAGCTTGAGTGTTTAGTGAGGTTTTGAGTCTTGACAACCACTCTGTATGTCTCTGCGTAATCATGTGACTTATGTCTGCTTAAAAACTTGGGAAAAAAAACTTACGGGATTTGCTTTGCTACAGAGAATTCTGTTGCTTTTGTAATTTTATTACGCAAAACCGTGACCTTTTGATATAGTGCAATCTTTTTTTTTTTGGTTGCTAGAAAGCATGGCCAATAAAATGATGACCAGAATTTAGGCATGGTAAACTTTGGCACCGACCAAACAACTTGTGAATATGTCACTACGACCCAGTTTAATTCAGCATAGGACGTAATATAGACTTTGAACATCACTACTACCGTAATCAGATATTTGGTGGCCAAGCGAGAGGCCATTTATAAACAGAAATTTTATAGTATATTATACTACTTGTATATGGTGAATAGTAGAAATCAGATCTAACTATTTATTTGTTAAAGGTATTTTTACCATTCTGCTATTGGAGGAAGTATAAATAAATACTAGCTAATTTAATCTATTAGGCCGAAAAAAATGAATGATTCATATTAATTTTAGTGTACTGTTAAAGAGTTCATAAACAAATTGTGCATTCCATAGTATACAAAAATAGAAGAAACGGCAGATCGGGCGGTTGTTTTCAGCTGGAATTCCATGATTTTTGGATTAATGTTTTTTGTACTTTTAATAGTAACCGTACTAGGGTTTTCTTTATGTTTTAATCTAAATTATTCAAAATGAGTTTGAAAATTATTTATTTTTGCATAAATGAGTTTATTATGCCTAAAAAACTTTCAAAAATTATTTTTTTATTATTTTATCACTTACGGTTTTCATAATTTCTATGATAGTCCATAATAGGGTTTATTTAGTTTTTATATTCGAATAATTCAAACTATGACCCAAAAATAAAATATTTTTGCATTTGAAAGTATCAAAATCTCAGTAAAATTTTAAAATTTTCATGATTTAAGGAATTATGGTTTGTATACTTGCAATAGTAACTATATTAAGGTCTGTTTGAATTTCAAATTCAAATAATTCAATTCAAGTTTTGAAAATTAAATATTTTTACAAAAATGGGTTTCTTATAGACTCTGGAGCATTTAGGAATTTATTTCATAATTTTAGAAGCTATATTTTTCATATTTTAAATAGTGTCAGATACGGTTTTATACTTATTTTTATTGAGATAATCCATAATATAGTGAAAAATTAAATATTATCACATATTCTATATGTTTAGGTTTTTATATGTATTTAGAAACTTATTCCACTAGAATTGGATTAACAATGCAAAACCTATACATGCTTGACTACTAGATGGATACTAAAAACTGAAAATACGCTTTTGATTTAGGAAGGCGGCTTTACTGATTTGAACTGGTTTTATCTGTGCCAATGACGACTGGGGTCCACTGGTCATACTCACAAAACAGGGGAGGCACTGGGTAGTTGTCAGGGCTCCTCGCCGGCGACAAGGCGGCACCGGAATATACCGGACGATGGGTGGGGGAGCACTAGGTGATGGCTGCGTACTCAGGGGAAGTCCTGACAGCAAACGACGGTGGCCGGAACAGGGCTCCCACTGGCAGAAATGGGGAAGCTTGGCTGGGAGCAAAACCGACGGGGTTAGAGCTTGAATGGGCAGTGGGTTAAGCATAAAGGAGTAGCAGGGACTCCATTTTGCCGGTTGGTTGGTCCGTAGATTGATCGAGCGGCTCTGCCAACGATGACCGGTCGTGGGGAAGAAAGGCGGACGGGCGGCGGTGCTTTAGCCGATCAACACAGCAACCAAAAGCGAGGAAGAGCTCAGGGAATGACAACGAAGTTTCGGTCCAAAATAATTGAATAGGGTCTCACCGTTTTGCCGAAATTGGGCGCTGGCCCCTTTCTCTGGAGCTTCACCGGCAACGGCGATGGTGGCTGCACATGAGCCTCAACCAGTTGCGGGTAGAGCTCAAGGAGAGGGTAGAGGCAACAGGCAGTGCCGGAGTGAGGTCTTTATAGCCGGGAGCAGGGAATTGGCAAGGGCCCCGCGAGGTGGCTCCTTCGTTGAGGCACAGGCACGGTGATGAGCGAGGCAGAGCGGTGTTCCGACAGGGAGGCGTGTGCGCAGGGTCGCGCGGAGCTGAGCAATGAGATTTGATAGTAGCCCCACAATCGGACAGCTTCTGCGCATGGGCGAGACGGCGCAAGTTCCAGTGCGTGGACTTGCCGCTGAGAGAATGGCCTTTGGCAGGAGATCGGCAAGATTGGACACTTGCCGTGGCAAAGGGGGTGAGGTGAAAGGTTGTCGCGGCAACGGATTGGTGGGGAAGGGCGGTGGAGCTCTGACGCGAAGCTGCCGAAGTGCTAGTCCACTCCCTGCCACGGTGGGGTTTCTGGCTTGAGTTGCTTGCTACGGCAATGTTTCGCCAAAGGAAAAGCTGCCTCAGTGGGGATTAGGTAGAGGGGGCGGCATCGGCTTGGCACGGCGCGGGAGAGGAGTGGCTTCCCTAGCCTACCCAGGCGTTGCCGTGGCATGGAAAAGCCGGTGAAAACCTTGCCGCGGCACAGTTTTGGCAGAGGGAGCTACGGCTGCTCTGCGCGCACCGGCGAGGAAGAAGGGGAGAAGAGGAAGCGGTCACTGGCAGGTGGGGTCAAGGCCTTGGCGCGGCTGCCTGCGGGCCAGGGAGGTTAGAGGGGCGCCAAGGGCTGACTAGGGGGGCCCACATGTCAGAGGAACGCATAAGGAAAATGGTTTTTCTGATTTTTGGACAGCCATACGGTTTTGGGTTTAACTGAGGAGCCAAACCAAGCTGGAAATTTTTGAAACTTTTTGAGGAGGAGCCTGGAGAGCTAGTAATGTTTTCATAAAAATTTCAGATTAAGGTCAGACTTGAGGAATTTTATAAAATTCTGACAAGCTGACTGATTGATTATTGGTCTCTCTGTTTTTTTTCTAAAGGCACCAAATGAGATCAAAATATATTTCAAAATTTTATTGGATGATTTTGAGATGCTGAGTATGGTATTATAAAATTTTTAGATCAAGATCATGCTCCAAGATTTTTTATATAAATCTGACATTGTCTTCTTTTACAAACGCAAATTTTCTATTTTTGATTTTTATTAAATGGTTAATTAAACTTTATTATTCTTGAAACTTTTTGTAGAGGTTACTCATGGCTATGATATTTTTATATAAAAATTTCCAATTAGGATATTTTATATTTAATTTATAAAAATTATGTTATTGATAAGATTCTATTTAATTTAATTTTGTCTATGATTTGTTTTCAATTTTAAATGAGTTCACATGACTTTGGAAGTTTTTGGAGATTATCTGGAGATGATTTGGGATTTATAGAAAATTTTACAAATTTTATTTCTTATGGGATTTTGAGTTCTGAATTTTTATAACCCTCATTTGAGTCACTTGAAATGTTTTTTATGAACTCAGGAAAATCAGAAATTCCAGAAAGACATACAAACCCAAATGAAACCCAGAAATTAATTCATATATTTATATTTTACTTTTATTAGATTTGGGATGTTACAGCATTACTGATGTTTTATCTTTAATTCCTAATGTTTAATACAAGGAATAATTTTTTGCTGAAGTATTTTGTTAAGGAAACCTTTGTCCTTTCCTTTGCAAAAGTAAATGCTAGACTATAGTTGTAAAGTGTTTGTTAAATTTGTTGAACAGAATGGATAAGCTCAACAGCTATTGTCCAGAAAAATCCCAATTCCTTCAAGCCGAATTAATCCCTATAGGATGATTATCGTTATTCGGTTGGTGGTTTTGGGTTTCTTCCCACTACTGAGTGATGCATCCAGTGGGTGATGCATTTGCTTTATGGCTCATATCTGTAATATGTGAAATCTGGTTTTCCATGTCTTGGATTCTTGATCAGTTCCCAAAATGGCTTCCATGAGAGAGAGAGAGAGAGAGAGAGAGAGACTTACCTCGACAGTTTGTCACTAAGGTTGGTTCAATGTCAAAACCAAGAGAAATGCTTTGCCTATCTTGTTAAAGTTTTGAATCTAAAAAGCTTTTTCTTGTCTAATTAGGTTTGAAAAGAAAGGACAACATTCTAAACTTGCTCCAGTTGACTTATTTGTCAGAACTGTTGAGGTGAGGTTCCAACTGAAACGACAGATAATCATCGGGGTATTCATCCACCCAAGATGTGGCCCAAATTGTAGAGGTATGCTGCTTATTTCCTTTTTATATGTTGTGTAATGAATGATTGGTTATAGCACAGTTTTAAAAAGTGGGTTATTTATAACACTACAGGAAACAGGGAAATTAACGTCGGCCATATTAATTAACGTTGACCAAGGAATAAGCCGACGTTAATTAATTAATTAACGTCGGCTAACATGTGACCGACGTTAATTAATTAATTAACGCCGGCTTACTCCTGGTCGACGCATTAATTAATTGACGCCGCCAAAAGCCCGCCGACGATAATATTTGCCATAAGACCGCCGCTGTGCCCGCCCAATCGCCGCGTGGCGAAATCTTGCAGCGCCTCGCCCTACGCCGCCTACCCGCCCTCGCCGCCTACGCCGCGCCGCGTCGCCGCCGCGCCGCCACGCCGCTTACGCCGCGTCCGCCGCCGCCGGCGCTCTTCGCCGCCGGCCCGACCGTCGCCCGCCCCGACCCCGCCGCCGCGCTGCCGCCGCCTCAAGACCGCCACGCCGCCCGCGCCGCCTCTTCAGGTTGCCACCGCTCGTCGGACCATGCCGCCGCCCGCCGTGTCTCGGCCTCGACCCTGCCTGAGTTCACCGCCTTCGGTATGTAAGCTCACTTTCATCTCTTCTATGTTTGATCTTCTAGGGCTAGTCTCACTCAGTAACATGCCATGGTCGAGTGGATTATCTCCATTAGACAGGGAATTTCGCTTCACGTGCATCTACAAAGCCCGTGTAGAGGTTGAATCTGTGTGGATAGTCTTCATGACTGATCCAAAAAATTTGTCACAGAACTCGATCAAAGACAAATAGGAGAAAAGACTTAGTTGTGAACAACATAATGGTGACTAACAAATAAATCTTATCTTAATTACCTCATTTAAGGGTCGTTTATAAAGATTCATTCGATGATATGCGAGAGACAACAAAGAAAGAAGGATTGTATGAGTTGAAAAGATGAACATAAAAAAATGAATAGGTTATAACACGTAAATACCATTTTAAAAATATAAGATGAACATTCAAGGTTACTCGAGACTTGGAGAGTTACCAAGCTAAATTGTTTTAAAGAAATATAGCATTGAATATAGTTGGGTGCTATTCGACATAGTTGAGATACGTAATATAAGACACAACCGACTCCCAATTCCCAAAGCTCCATAAAACCCATGAAAGTCTCAAACAATGTTTGAGCTTGTCCCTAGCAACAATTATTTGTTCGGTTTGTTGCACTTCTTTCACTCAGAGCAAAATTATGTCAAATAGCTATATATCATCTTTATCCTCTAGTGCTCATTTCCATTCTTGTCCTACTTATTGGAATAAATCAGATGCTACTATTATCTCCCATAATAAAGGTTTTAATTTTTGATACAATAAAGGCTCTTAAGTGCCATAGAAAATCATCAACAGTAATTGCAGATTCACCGAAATTTGCCACCGTGAATTTCAATTATGTTATACAATGCCAAAGATAGCATGCTTGATACACAAAGAACCAAAACCATGCGAACTTCACGACATCATATTACTTGGAAAATGTCAAATGGAACAAGAAAATAAACTATATCTTAATATAGAAACAATGAACCAAGTTCTTCGGAGTAAATCTAGATCCCAATAAGAACATCAATCCGCATAACACAAAGTTATATAAGAAAAAAAAACTGTTTTAGCTAATAAAAAATCTAATCAGAACATTGAAATGAATTATACTTAGCATGTAGCAATTAATGAACTTGCACCCAATATGCAAAACACAGGAGAACAGCAATGTACAATAATTTACCTGCTCAATGAGGCATTGCTATACATGTTCAATTTCTCAAAGAAAGCAAGTGTATAGAAGGCATTGCTATACATGTTCAGTTTCTTTTGTTTCTAGATAATACCATTTTTATGCTTGTTTAATCAAGATCGCCATCGTCAGAAAATCATCTCACCGGGTTGCGGTATGGAGCTTGTGATTTATCTCTAGATAGTCAACTCCATAAATGTTTTGGTAAATATATAGCATCTGGATAGCCATAATTTTGTGTCATCAAACTAGTCATATACATATATGGTTGCAGTGGCAATGATAACTTCTTGTTTCTTAGTTTTTTTGTGATATGGCGTTGGGTGGAATAGTCAAAGAATGGTTTAGAAGATATCCTATAATTTATATATCCATTTTGTGCTTATAAATATATATTTGAGTAATGGATTATCGTCGGATTTTTATTTTTGATTTCAAATCACATAGTGTCACGAAACCTATGCGTCACCCGTTTCGGATCGGCATGTCTCACATGTGTCACATGTGAGATGTGCCGTCCGAATTGTCCTTTTTGACAGCCTCGAGTGGATAACAAAGTGCGGTATTTATGACGAGCCACGGAGTGCGAATGAAATTTCGGCGTCATAACCCTGTTGTTCTCCCCTGCACCATATCCGGGCGTGCAGGTGGAGAACAACGGGGTTATGCTGCCGAAATTTCATTCGGACTCTACAGCTCGTCATAAATCCGCGCTTTGTCAGCCACTCTTGGGTGGGTTTAGGACATATCCTTTCCTATAGATGTAGGGTCGTGATATATAGAAACAAAATGAACCTTATAACTGTTGATTTAACCTATATAGCCTCAAGTATGGGTGACGATCGCCGATGGATGTACGAAGGTTGGGAGAAAAGTGGGGCTCACTCGACTGAGTGGACTGTCAAGGCTACCGCTTTTGTCGACCGTGCCTTCTCTATGTCTAGTATCTTTATTAAGGTGAAGTGCCCATGCAGCAAGTGCCGTAATTTCCACCCCAGACAAGAAATCGATGTCTCGCACTGTCGGTTCGGTTTCATGCCAAGCTTTGAGTTGTGGGTACATCATGGTGAGTCACGTGCTCAAGGACCTGAAGTTGTGGTTGAAGAGGAAGATGATAGGGCGGGCGATGATAGGATGGAAGAGATGTTAGAAGCTTTGCGTCCAGAGATTAACGTAGACTCGGAGGATCCGCCAACACGTGAGGTTCGGGAGTTCTTTGAGCTACTTAAAGCTTCTGAAGAGCTATTGCACGAACACACGAAAGTGACCCAGCTTGCTTTTGTGACGCGGCTCATGGCCATTAAGTCCAAGTATTTCTTTTCCAATAATTGTTATAATGATCTCGTGGAATTGATCTCTGATATACTGCCGGTGAATCATAAGATGCCTAGAGACATGTACCAGTCTAAGAAGTTGTTGTCTGGTCTCGGTATGAAGTATGAGAAGATTGATGTGTGCAAGGATAACTGCATGCTTTTCTGGAAGGAGCATGAGAAAGAGAAGCATTGCTTAGTGTGTAAAAAACCAAGATTTATCGAGGTGGTGAACGAAGAAGGTGAAAAGGTAACGACCGATGTTGCACACAAGCAACTTCGGTACATGCCTCTCACACCTAGGTCAAGCGGTTGTTTATCTCAAAACGGTGCGCACACATGAGGTGGCACAAAGAAGGTGTTCGTGAGAACAACGAGTAATGGTGCACCCGCGGATAGTGAGGCATGGAAGGCTCTAGATAGCTTTGACGAGGACTTCGCGAGGATGCGAGAAATGTTCGCATTGGGTTGGCGGCCGATGGTTTCACGCCTTTCAACACAACCGCCGCATCATACTAGTGCCGCCGCCTTTGCTATTCCATACAACCTTCCACCTTCCTTTGCATGAAATATGAGTTTATGTTCTGTGCCTCATCATACCGCCCCGAACATCCCGGAAAGCGTCTCAATGTGATGCTCAAACCCTTGATCAAGAGTGAAAAATTATGGACAGGGTAGAGGCGTATGATCGCTACAAGAAATGTAAATTCAACCTTCGTGTTGCATATTTGTGGTATGTCCATGATTTCATGGCCTATGGTATTTTTACTAGCCGAGTCATCATGGAAATTTGACATGTCCGATCTGTGGTTCGATAACCGATTGTTTTCGCCTTGTAAATGGTGGAAAGATCTCATTATTTCGACACCATAGGCGTTTCGCCTCGAGACACGCCTTTAGGTTCCAGAGGAATGCCTTCCGTAAGGACACAGTTGTCAGAAAGGGTCCGCCGAAATGTCTAACTGGGCCAGAAATTGCTGATATGCTGAGTAAATTGGTAGAGAAAGAAGATGGGTTTGAAGGGTTTGGAGAGGAGTACAACTGGACTCACATTTGTGGATTATGGAAGCTCCCATATGCGAAGGCCTTGATTCTGATGCACAACATTGACGACATGCATCAGGAACGTAACATTGGTGAAAGCATTATAAGCACGGTCATGGATATGACGGACAAGACAAAAGATAACCTAAAGGCCTGAAGAGACTTAGCAGAGATCAGAATCGCCAACACTTGAGCTCACCGGCAGGGGGGTAAGCCACGCTCCCATTTTGCCTTAAACCTAAAGAAAAGAAAGAAGTGTTGAGGTGGATGAGGAAATTGAAATTTCCGATGGTTACGCAATGATTGAGACGAGCTGTGAATGTGAATATGGGGAAGCTAAATGGGTTGAAGAGCCACGATTACCACATAATCATGGAAAGACTCACTCCTGTAATGTTTCGTGGGTATCTTAATGATAATGTGTGGAAGGTGCTAGTTGAGCTAAGTTATTTCTATAGACAATTATGTGCTAAAGAAATATCGAAAGACATGATGGAGAGGTTGGAGAAAGAGATACCAAGGCTTGTATGCAAGATGGAAAAATATTCCTCCGGGTTTCTTGAATCCAATGCAACATCTACTTGTTCATCTACCTTCGGCTAAGGTAGGTGGCCCTGCTCGAAGATAGGTGGATGTATCACATTGAAAGAGCTTTAAAGAAACTTGAGCTATGGTTGGCAATAAGGCAAGAGTTGAAGGGTGCATTGCGTACATTTTCTCTAAAAGAGATATCATACTTCTCGAGTGTATACTTTGCAGAGGAACACAAAGTCAATGCTCCCACGATGCGGTACCATGTAGATGAAGAGACACCTTGTAGTGACCTCTGATTTTCCAATGGAGAGGTACTACCGCTGGTAGTTGCCGCTTACTATTACACTTCGGAAGAAAAGAAGTCTCGCTTTCTTGTACATGTACTCCAATATGGAAGAGATGGAACAATATTTCACGTAAGCGTTTACTTTGTACATGTCAATCAAGCTATGTCAGCCAAGACATCATTCATTTATGTATCCATTTACGCTTTCATTTACGATGAATTCGATAAGCGTAATCGACGCCTATTCGTCAACCAACCGCCAAGCAACTTAATACGATGCGTCGGGATGGAATAAATAGGGGCCCTAATTTCATCACTTGGTTCGAGATCATGTAACACCTTCACATCCTATAATATTCTCGTAATGTTACGTTTCAATATATTATAAATCTTATACAACTTCAATCATATTTTGTTGGCGGTCGTGAAATATGGGAACGTCCCATGAGGTCTTGCTTCACTATCCTATGGCACAGAATCGTTAAAAGCTATGGGCGATACGATGTGAACGGGTTTCGGTTCCATTCAACCAAATTTGAAGTCGGTCGTCCCTTGCGCCACAACAAATATCGGAGTTGTAACTAGGGCAATCGATGCACAAGGGATCAAACAAATTTCTATGGAATCATTCAAAACATCCTCGAGTTCAAGTTTGCGGGGAATAAGGAGCTCAAAGTAGTCTTTTTCGATTGTGTTTGGTTTGATAGCAAACATGGGACTCATCAAAACCAAGATGGGATGGTAGAAGTCAAACACAACGAATGACTACATGGCTATGACAATTTTATCCTTGCTCACCAAGTTGAGCGGTGTATTATATGCCATATCTATACACAAGACCGAGTGCTTGGTGGGTTGTGTACAAAGTGAATCCTCGAGAACGGTTACATACTCCGGTGATGCCGGTTATCTTGATAGCCACCGGAGGCCATGGAGGTTGTTGAGGTTTTCAAGATGAAGAATTGCCAAGCACTTTTGATATAGAGACTGGTCCAGTCTCGATTCTTTAGTCGGAGACCGTGGAGATATAACGATTCTGAGAAACGGAAAAGACAACCAATCAAGAAAAAGTAACAAGTCGTCCCTTAGAAAGAAGGAGACTACATCATCGCGACATTGATGAATTTTGACAAGTAATTTTGTGTGTTTATTATCTTGTTCATTCGCTCATTATTATTGTTGTTGTACTAACTTGATATTTTTCTTTCAACAGATGCCCCGATCGATCAAGCGGTGGCGAAGGATTCTCGATGGTAGGAGGAAGTCCAATAGTTCGCGCGACGAGGAGGCCTTGTTTGTAGTAGCGCTTCAAGCGCAAGTAGACAGCGTGCTTTGTTGAGTCCAGTGGAGCCTGAGTTGCAGAGTCGTAGTGTTCCTTTGCAGAGTGGAGAGGTAACTAAGCTTTTGATGTGTACTTCATGTCAAAACATAAATATGACATAAATATAACTGTCTTGTATTATTTCGCAGAATGAGACGACGGAGGAAGAAGTGGCTGCTGCCATGGATGTTGATGCAGGTAAACTAGAATGTTATATTCTCTTAATTTATTTGATTATTATCTTCTTTATTCATTCATTATTGTTGTTGTTGTAGCTGGGATCGAGGAGGATCAGGAGGCTGATGTTGACGCAGGTAAACTAGAATGTTATATTCTCATAATTTATTTGATTATTATCTTCTTTATTCATTCATTATTATTGTTGTTGTAGCCGGGATCGATGAGGATCGGGGAGGCCGATGTGGGCCAAGGGATGAGGACCCAATGGGTGGGGATACGACCGAGGGTTCTCTACCGAGCCCGCCCGAGGTTTAGGAGGAGCCATATCGCCCCCCTCCAGCCCAGACGGGAGGAGGACAAGGTTGTGATCACACTGTTGGCGATAGGTTTGTATTTTCTAAACTATGTCTTATTTCATTTCTTTCCTAACTGGAACTATATCATTTATATGTCTTGCGCTTCATGGGATGACTCGGGGTTTGACTACAGAGGGCACCATAGGCAAGTTAACTACGTGCTAGGTAACCTCTGCGCTTGCACTACCCCGGGTTGGTCACAATGACCAATGGCGAGCAATTTGTTGCTACTAGTTGGGATCATTACCGCTTGCTCCTAATGCCGAGCACTTGAATGCTCGAGGCGCTTTGGAGTGACTTTTGGGTAAGATTCTCTGTGCGCTTGGTATTGGTTCAACTGCCGATTCTTTACTATTCTAACTATTCTTTGTGATGAACAATTGCGAAGCGTTACTGTTTGGCTAATGGTGCAAACATGAAGCATGCTCGTAGAGTTTTCCATGTAAATGCACGTCGGGTGACCAAAGATGCATTGTCTAATGCTCGGATTCAAGCAACAAATCTTTACTTAAGGTCTGTTAAAGGGCAACGAATTAACAGGACTCGCGGGTCTTCGAAAGTTACTTGACCGAGGAACAAGACATGCAGTAAAACAACAAATATTGGAGCTATTTGAGTTTAACGCTTCTTGGTAATGTTGTTTTAATGTATTAATATCTTTGTGCAGTCATGATTCCATGGTTGGAGGACCGTTCAGAAGCTTACCAGGCTCTTTGCCAGCGTTGGGCTTCACCTGAGTTCATCGCCAAGTCAAAAAAGAACCGAGACTGCCGAGGCAAAGAATCAAAGCACACGTGTGGCGCCGATGGACATATCGTAAAGCTAAGCGCATGGTAAGTCCGGCCGTAGCAATCTTTTGCAAAATACATGTTACCAAGTATATGTATGCACCTAACTTATGTTCACAGGAGGCTCGGACCGGTGTTCATCGAGCGATATTGAAGTGTACGTGGAAGGTCATAAAGGTCGAGACCCGACACACCTCGAAAGTTGTCTTGGTCAATGACTATTGATCGGTGGTTAGTGGTCACAATTTTGATCCAATTCAAATTAAGTTGTTTGATTTGCGCTCCCATTTAAATTGTCTCGATTTGGTTATGTAGGAGAAATATGGCGAGGAAATGGTCAAGCGCCATGGTGAAGACTATGATTGGAGGAAGGAACCGCTGACGGCGTGGCTGTGCATGCTAGTGGAGGCGGCAAGGCCCATGGACGGTGAGATGTCATACCTTCTAAAATTTCATGAAGTCATAATTTCAAGTGCTCAAGCCTTTGTGGTCACGCATTTTGAAGGTACTCCATATTCACTGGAGTGATCGACTCGGCGGTGGTGCGAGTGAGAGGATCTTCTTCGTCCCTGCACCTCGGGGTTGGTAGCCGCCGCTCCTCGAGCAGGAGTTGGAGGTTACTAGGCCTCCTGGAGGAGCTGCGCCAACGTGATGATTATGCAAGGGCGCAGCAAGAGTACTACGCTTCATACTAGGCACAACAGCAAGCGGCGATTCAAGTAAGTCCGAGTCTTCAATCTATTGCATTTAGAGAATATATTAATTCAAAATACTTATACATTGTATTTGTAGGCAATGTTCCAGGCGATGGGGCAAAACATTGTCTTTCCACCGTTCCAGTCGCCGCCGCCACCGCCACAATAGGGGATGTATCCTCCGGCACCTCCTGCAGCTCAGGTATTCTTGCTAAACATTGTGAATCGAGTTGAACTTAGTCAATCTAGCTAATATTAGTTTGTTGTACCTAATCTTGTTCAAACTAGCTACATTTAGTCAATCTAGCTAAACTTAGTCATTTCTAGCAAGACTTAGTGAATCTAGCAAGACTAAGTATCTCTAGAGTTAAGTTTGATGAATTTAACGATATTTAGTTCATTTTTGCTAAACTTGGTCCGTTCTAGTTAAACTTTGTAAATGTAGTTAAATTTACTCAATATAACTACACTTACTAATTTCTAGCTAAACTTTGTCAAAACTTGTAAATCTAGTAAAATTTGATCAATCTAGCTATAATTGTTGCCTTATGTAGGGATCAACGGCACATGGGTCCTCGTCTTACAGTACTCCGCCTGCAACACTTGCAGCACCTGCAGATCCGGCGGTTCGTTTCTTACTTGTCTCCTTATGGTACATTCATTCTTATATTATTGTCTAATCTTGCATTTTCTTGTGTAGGGAACCGACGGTGCAACTGCCTTTGTCAACGCGCTCTTTGCTTCCGGATCAAGCGGCCAGAACTCTAATCAACCAGATGGCGGCCAGTAGTTGTAGATTGTTTGATAGTTGTGTATGATACACTTTGGATGTGTATGATTCGAGTTGAACTTTGGATGTGTTTGTAGTTGTGTCACTTTGGCCTTTTTTGGATGTTATGACAATTTGGATATTTTGATGGATCGATGACTTGATTATATGCATGTTCTGTGTTGGATTGATTATATTCATGAATTGTATGTGTTGATGTGTGAATTGCTATCAATGTTGATTATATTATGTATTGAATTGTGTGGCGAAACATGAAAATAGGCGTAAAAGTTGCCCCTGGTATTACTAATTAACGTCGGCCAAAGGGTTAGCCGACACTAATTAACGTCGGCCTACGGGTCAGCCGATGTTAATTAGTAATCCTGGGAGCCGTATTTTCGTCCGACAAATCTCCGGCAAATCGCTAATTAACGTCGGCCAAATCTAAACCGACGTTAATTATCCCGCCGACGCTAATTAACGTCGGCCAGCCCTAAGCCGACGTTAATTATTAATTAACATCGGCCAAACATGGACCAAGCACGTTAATTAGCGGGGTCACGGCCGTAATTATCGTCGGCTGCATCAGGCCGACGTTAATTACTAATTAACGTCGATTAACTATCGTGGGCCAAAAGCCGATGTTAATTAGCGATTTGACGACGTTAATTACAATTAACGTCGGCAAAGTGCTAATTAACGTCGGCTTTTGGCCGACGTTAATTTGCGGGATTACTATAGTGTAAGTTATTACTCTATTGGCCGACGTTAATTTGCGGGATTACTATATAGTGTAAGTTATTACTCTATATATATATATATATGTGTGTGTGTGTGCGCGCGCGCGCGCGCATTATCCCTATATTTTTATTCTCGATTCGAATCCGTCGTATATCTGTCTCGTGTCCGTATTCCGAATAACCCTGATTCGTATCCGTATCCAACTAGCCTATATCCGGTTCTAAATCCGGAGAAAAATATAGATCAGAATACAGGAAGAACGCTATTCACCCATATCCGACCCATTTTCAGCCCTAAGATTAACACGATGCACCAAAGGTCTCCATGCGGACGCTGGCTGGTCCGGGGACCACGGAGTGGACGCTTGAGCACGAGGCGAGCTTTGCTGAGATCTGGGCTGGTGAGAGCTACAACGCGGCGGGGCTGCCGGAGAAGGGCCCCGTGCACACGCTCGCCCACCCCAAGAACCCCGATGTGGTCTACTACTTCTTCCTGGAGGAGCACCTCTTCGGCGTCGATCTGCGCGCGAGGCGAGGCTTGTGGAGTGCGAGGCCGTGCCGGGGAAAAACTGCATCTCTTCCTGCCTTGTTCTCCCATTTGAGCTTCCGCCCTCGCTCTCCGCAGGTAACATATCTTGCATTGTACTTTCTCCCTTGCGCTAGCTGAGAGCACGAATGCTACATACTGAATTAAGTACCTTTATTTACACACATATATCATTTTTATTTCGAAATGACTTGTTCGGACGTCAGATTTTTTCAGATGCATTGAAACATTTTTTTTTGTTACATGTGCAACATTTTTGGCTACGAATGCAATATTTTCCTTTGACAACAGTAGAAATGGGAGCGTGAAAGGAATGTTGTACACATAAAAAAAATATTAAAAAAGCGTCCGACGAAATAAACAGTAATCGGCCGTCGATCGCTAGTATTCGACTTTTTTATTTACACACATATATCATACGTGTATAGACCTTGATAACAGCTATGCCCTGGAGTCCAGAGATCGAGACGCCATGCCTGCCTCGACGTATACCAGCTAGCGTTAGGTACGTACGTACATAGCTAGAACACCTCATCGGTCTCTGATATCGAGAACGACGTCGCCGGCGAAAGTTGCTCATCGTCGCGGGTGTCCCTCATGCAGTTCGCCCGCTTGCTGGCCGGCTGGAGGAGGTACATGTCGTCGATGGCCTGGAACGAGGGGTTCCTCTTGATGGTCTCCAGCACCGACGACACCAGCGCGTGGGGCGCGCTCTCGTCCAGCCCGCCGTGATGTCCCCCTACCGCCACCGCCGCCCCGCTGATGGCGCCGGCAGCGTCGTGGTCGGAGCCGCTGCCTATCAGGTACTGCAGGAGCTGGCCATCCATCCAGTCGTCACCGAAAGCAGCGTTGGGTACCTTTACCTCCCCTATGTCCACTTCCCCTTCCTTCCCGGCGTGGTAGTCCGTCGCCGGAGCGGCGGCCCGGCTCTGCGCCTCGGAGTTGTCGACCGCCTCCGGCGCGAGCGCGACGCCCTTCCTGCGGACACGGCACAGGACCCAGTCGTCCAGCTGCAGGCATGCAGGTGAAAGGAACAGTACAGAATTAATTTTCTCAGGTGAGAGTTGAGAATCTGTTGATTCGACTCGATTAGTGCGCGTGGTTCCGTACCCTCATGGAGTCGTTGGGCCTGTGGTGAGCGACGGCGGCGTCGGTGTCGAGGAGGCGGTACTCGTGCATGACCCACTCGGTCTTGGTGCCCCGGGGGGAGCGCCCCTGGTAGAAGACGAGCGCCTTCTTGACGCCGAGGCAGCGCGCGCCGCCGGCCGCCAGGATGGGCTTGTCCGTGCCGGTGGCCTTCCAGTAGCCCGACCCGGCCGTGCGGTTCGGCCGCGCGCCGTTTGGGTACTTGCGGTCCCTCGGGCTGAAGAAGAACCACTCACCCTCCCCGAAGATCGCCTTGTCTGCATGCATCCATCCAAATCTAGCAATCAGTAGCAGCAAGCTCAAGCTCCGAGTGAAGCCTGCATTTCCTGACTACATTGTGGCAATCTGTGCGCTACTCGTGCAATCTACTGGTCTCTTTCCTTCTACTCTGCCCCCAAAGGGCAAACTAATTAAGCGTGTGATATCTAGGAGTGGTGGTGAAACTGTCGCTATGATGAGATGGCAAGCTGATCGTTTAACGTACATAGTTTGTATCCAGCGAGGACAAAGAGAAGAGACACTTATCCTTCTCTTGTTATGAACGATGACAGAAAATTAACATTTTTTTAACAAAAGCTAGCTAGTCGCTAGCTAAATATGCCATCTAATCCCTTCCTTTGGCTATATTTGTCCACTCATCGTGTATATAGGGTAAGGACTAAGGATCGAAACGCTAAATCTAAAAAATAGTTAATTAGAAATGACCATACATATTCCTATTAAATGACATAACACAATCACCCAATCTGTTCCAAAGCATCTAAGTAGGGTAGTGAGTGAAAAAATTAACTACACTCTAAATTTCTTTAATGGACAAATATATTAAAACAATACTCGATCCCGGATATAGACAAACATAGTGAAACAGACACAATCACCCAATCTCTTCCAAAGCATTTAATGAGGGTAATGACTGAAAAAAATTACAATAACTACACTCTAAATTTCTTCAATAGACAAATACGGAGTATATTAAAACAGCTACTCCCAAGGCTATATGGACAAATACAGTGAAATGGTGGAGTAGGTATAACTGTTTTTGAGAGAAACGGAGGAAGTAGGTATAACTGTTTTTGAGAGCAAGCTAGCACTCAGGTATATGTATGATTGTATACTGTATTGAATGGTCATGGTTAGTTAAGCGAAATTGATTAATCGTAGCTAGCTAGCTATTTAAATCCATGTGTATCTACTTGTATATATGGAAAAATGCTTGCTTGAATCAAAGAAGGAACTTTCATGCCGGCTATGCTTAATTACCGGGGAGGTCCCAGGGGTCGAACTTGTAGATGTCGACGTCGGCGATGATGGAGGTGACGGCGGTGGCGGTAGCGGCGATCTTCTTCTTGAGGTAGTAGACGATGATCTCCTGGTCCGTCGGCTGGAACCGGAACCCCGGCGGCAGGTGGCACCCGCGGAACACGAACCCTTCCATGCCGACCTCTTTTAGTTTGTGCAGGTCACCGAGACGACGAACCAACAAGCTAGCTAGCCAGGAGAAGTAGTGGCTTAATTTGGACAAGAATCGGAGAAGACGAACTATCTGTAGGAGAGGCACACATGCATACCAAGCTAGCTATACGAGATCGATGGGCTTTATATATGCGAGCTATAGCTAGGCGCGCGTGTGCATACCGTGTGTCGCGAAGATACCGAGCGATTTGCATGTTAACGCATGGCCAATGAGATATACTCTCTCTCTCTCTCTCTGACTTTTTACATTATAATTAGGACACTAAAATTTACATTAATATAGTATCAAGAGATACTGATATAGTCTCAAGAGATACCAAAAAATTCAAAGAGTGAAGGTACTAACTTAATTTGGTATCTGTTGATATATACTATCGGGCTGGAGCGACCGAGGAGAGGTGAATCCGAGCAAGCTGCCACATTGCGGGGTGGAGAGGGAGGATCAGAGAGTCCTCCCACCAACAGAGAGGACTGCAGGGATTCCGCTAAAGGCACCTATTTGGCAAAATCAGCGTACCAAATGCAGTTCACTGGCAGCATTTGCAGATCTTTCGTGACTATAATCTGGTCAGCATGGGCGCCGCTGCGCTGTAAGTTTTTCATCTGGCTTGCGCAGCAAGATCGACTATGGACGGCACAGCGCTTACAGATTAGAGGATGGCCCAATCAATACTTCTGCCCAATATGTTGTTGAAACTTAGAAACAATTCTCCATCTCCTGGTTGAATGCCCCCAAGCTCGACAGTTGTGGTCGTCCATAGCGCAATGGGTTCGCATTCCCTCGGTCCAGCCGGACAGATCAGATTACCTTACGAATTTCGAGCAATATGGAATCTGCGACGGCTAAATTGTCCATCGGCCCTTCGGAAAGGTGTCAAAACCTTAGTTATCCTTTGGAATTGGTGGAAAGAATGCAATAATAGAGTCTTCCATGCGTTGTATGGGACTCATGAAAAAATCCTACAATCGGTCAAGGATGAAACTTCAAGCTGGTCATTCGCAGAGCGAAGCACCTTACAAATCTGTTAAACCATCCTACTTAGCAAACGCTCCTTAACTCTCGCATGTAATCTCTCCTCTTTTTGTTTGATGCAGCATCCTGCATCGTGTAACTATGAAAAAACTTTGTTTTCTCTTCCTTCTTAATATTTAAACAACTCGACTGCTTCTTTAAAAAAAAAAGATACTACATCGGTGTAAATTTTGACACTTCCTAAGATGTGGACTTTTTAGCATCCCTAAGAGGTATCAAAATTTACATTGAGATAGTATCAAGTTATACGAAAAATTTTAAAAACAGAGTTATTGGTGCCTCTTGATTAGGGATGGCAATCGGGTGCGGCGGGTACGGGTAGTACTCGCCCATACCCATACCCGCGAACCAAAATCTCCCCCACGGGTATACTCGCTGAAAGGTCATGGTGAAAAATCTCGCCATACCATTCGCTTGGTACCGGATACCCATGGTATACCGATTACCGCCATCATCAACAATCTTTTCAACCAAATGACACTAGGAACTAATGAGCTATGGTACTAATATAATCTTTTCATGAAGTTATGGGTGTTAGCTATATTCTATGGATTAAAGAATGATTATCATTGATTCAAAATTTCAAATGTACATGAGAATAAAATTAAAATAATATATCTGAGACAAATAATACATGGATGCTCAAGTTCAACAATTCTCAAATGAGTTACCACAAAATGGGGATCAAGGGGCTAACTGGTACCTATTCTAGCCCGTATATCAATAGGTTATGGCGGTAACGGTGAAGCTCCCCATACCCATACCCGTTTACCCGTCGGCAGAGTTTAGCCCTATAAACATACCATGGGTAATAAAAGAGAACATACCCACCTCTATTAGGGTTTTTACCCGGTACACGGCAATCGGGTAAGATTGCCATCCCTACTCTTGATGCTATTTAATGTATATTTTTGAGCCTACCGACAATTACAATTAATAGTAAAATGTTTATCTCTATCCCCGCTAGTTTCTATGTACGACGCCGACGGTGAAGACATATTAAACCGTGTATGACTGGTGTGTATAGGGATGGCAATCTTACCCGACACCCGTGTACCCATGGTAAAAACCCTAATAGAGGTGGGTATGTTCTCTTTTATTACCCATGGATATGTTTATGGGGCTAAACTCTACCCGACGGTAAACGGGTATGGGTATGGGGAGCTTCACCTGCACTGCTCGCCGCCTGACACCCGCCACCTCCTATTGACATACGGCTAAAACAGCGCCAGGGGCTTGGCCCTCAATCCCCAATTTGTAGTATCTCATTTCAAAGAATTGTTGAACTTAACCATATGTGTATTATTTGTCTGCATATATTATTTTAATTATTATTCTTATGTACATTTGAAATTTTGAATCATTGATAATTATTATTTAATCCATAGAATGTTGCTAATACCTATAACTTCATCAAAAGATTGTATTAGTATCGAACTCATTAGCTTCTAGTACCATTTAGTTGGAAAGATTGTTGATGGTGGCGGTAAACGGGTATACCACGGTATCGGCACCATGGTAACGGTATGGGCGAGATTTTTGCGTTCATGAATTCTTCATGCAGATACCCGCGAGATTTTGTTCATGGAGATGGGTATGGGCGAGTACTACCCGTACCCGCCGCACCCGATTGCCATCCCTAGGTGTGTACGTGCTGTCGAAGCTTATCAATCAGATCAGTTGCACTGTTTGGTGCGTAAAAGTTAAAACCCGGGTTGCCTTCACGTACCACGCGTTACGTACGGGCCTTCTCTCCTCCAAGAGGTTGGGTGAAGAAAGAGCTAAGCTAGCATTACGTATTGCCGGAATTGATTTTGAAAGCGCGATCGATTTAGTTGTCTTCGTATAGCAGCGGATTATGCCGGTATATATGCCTCTTATACATATATATATATTTCAATTTACACATGTTTACAGTGTCGCCGAGCTATATAGTCGTGTGATATGAAGCTTATGACTATAAGGTAAGCGTCAATATGACATGTTTGGATGTTCCAGCTGTCATCCTGTGTATAATGCATTTAGTGAAACAGAGTTATATAAGTTCCACTACTGTAGTTTTGTGTAGCGTTGATGATTAATGCTCTCCGGCCCTGAACTTTGTTGCTGCATGTACTACAGTCGTTTTGATTCTTACGTTGTGATTAGTAAACAAAGTTAATCATCCAATTGAGCTTTTTAGTACTAAATTATATTCAACCCAAGTACGTCGCAATTCATATGGAAAGTACTAATTAAAGTTGTAGCCCTACAAACAATTCTGCCAGCATGCAGACAATCTGGCTGGCTTATTCTAGCTAGGGGATGAATTAACAGGATAACCACAGCTCTTTCCAGGAATATATGTGCTAGCTTGTAGTACCATGAGTGACTTGCTGGTCATGCAAGCAATTTGAACCGGCGAGGAAAACAATGTTGGGACTTCGTTAATTTTGGACTGTCACTGTACAGAATAATACTTGCTTGTTTTGGTGCCATGTTGATCATCAGAGGCCCACAGCTAGCAACGCGGGGACGATGCAAACAAAGGCCCTCAGCCTTTTAATCAGGGAGCACATGATTGGTCTGACGTCTACCAAAGGTGCGCGGAAGCCAGTAAAAATGAATGTCTTTGCTGGTGAAAGAAGCCTCCCAATTGATTAATACGGTATTCCTCTTGAAAGATTTCGCGGAGGTCTACTCAAGTTGATGATAAGTATTTGATTGTATTTGAGTTAAAAACATGATTTATTTTTAGCAATTGGATAATTATTGTATATCATATTAGCAATTGCTATGTGATAGGTTTCTTATTTTTTATGATTGCAGGATGACGGAGCTAGGTCTTGGTGAAGCGGAGGATGATTGAGACTAAGCAAGGCGTGCCAAAGGTCCAGACGGGCGAGGATCACTGGAGAATGACTGGAGATGGAGTCGCTATAAGCCTAGAAGACAAATGAACGACTGAAATATTAACTTGGGCCTGCTCGGATCAAAGAGAGCCGTTGAATTGTAGTTTAGAGGATAGAGTAGCGATCAAGTTAGATTGAGTGAATCTCAACCTTTGATAAGATTTTTTGAGGGCCAAGTAAAACTCATTTAAGGGTGGAGGATGACTCATGAGTAGGTTTACCCATTTTGTTGTAAGGCTTAATAAACATTCATCCCATGTAATAAAATTTTATTACCTTACGATTTTGAATTTACTTTCCGCATTTATATTATGTCTTAAATTTAGCATTTAAATTCCGCAATTTAATTTCTCACAATTTACATTCTCGCAAGTTAGATTTGCCTCCGCTCCTTCTACTTGTGCTTCTTGTGCCGAGGATATATGATTAATGGATGAATCTTCTTCTGATTGTATCCTCATCATCTAGGCAATCTTTCGCAAGAACTCGATCTTTTTGCTCATTCTTTGATAAATCTTTGTAGACCGTGTTTGAAGTTCTTATGTTTTTGTTTGCTGTGACAAGTGGGAGGATATCGAAGATCACCTTGATCATCAAAACCTCATAAGCAAGTCCAAGGTCAAGATTTTTTTTTGGCCTACTTTTGGTGTACTCTTCCTTTGAATTTCAACACTACCGCCCCATGTGCTGCGATAGTACCAGCCAGAGCAGTTTTCTCTGTCTTGCTTCTTTGTGCTTGAGTGCTTCTTGGAGATTTTGGATGGATCCATTGAGTGAGGAAAAAAATTTAATTTGTGATCATTCACCTCTCTCTGATTATCATTTCGATCTTTCAATTTGTATAAGAGCCCGGTTTTGCTCGTTTATAAATCTTGACAGGTCTCAAGGGCTATGGTGATGGACAAATATTTCACCAAGCCTTAGATTTTTTCTAGAGTTGATTTTCCTTTTTGAAAATCGAGAATGGAGTCGTCATCATTGCCCAAGGCTTCCTGATTTATCAGAAGGTGAAGTTCCTATATGAGGTTCCTACCGATGAAAACATCACGGCTAATAATATAGCTGACGTTGAGGTGAATGCTAAGAGGACCTTAGCTGCAGGAACATTCTCATTGGGTGGTCGGAAGGTTGCCACTAGTAAGGTTATGAGACCGAAGGTTGTTTTCCGTGCAATGGATTCGCAGATATGGTAGAACGAGTTCCATTTAGGATTTATTATGGAGATGGGGTTGTAATGCATGGTTTGAGGGTGCAGATCTAAGTAACATGCAAGATGTGGACGTAAGTTTGAGTAGGGTCGAGGAGCACATTTGGTTCCGTGTTGAAATGGTTGTATTATACTTTTCTGATGGAAGAAGACAAGTGTGAGTTGAAGGTATTTTGCCTATGTAGTAAAGTAAATGACACTATTTATCGAGTTAGTTGAGCTAAAGGAACCGTGATCGTGGAGATTATATGTGAGGGGGCAGAGCAACGGGGATGGAATCGAGTGCTTTTAGTGCGAGCATATGAGAGGGATGTTGCCCTCAAAGCAGTTAGCTTGATTTGCGGTGAGTGTAGTCACCAAATGAGCTCACGGTGACACCGAAATTGGGGGATCTAGCCATGAGCAACATGTTCAAAGAAAGTGATGAACAGTGTTCGGGCCGAGGATGATAAAATGTTGGCCAAGAAGCTGGGACCTGTAGACGAAGGTGAGCAAATTGAGGAAATAACAGCTAGGATGGAAGAGGAAGACCGTGAGTACAAAGCAGAAAGGTAAGAGGAGGACGACGATGAGTCTGGATGAGGAAGATGGAGGAGGTACGGAGCCGCTTGTGCCAGCCGAGTGGAGCACGCAGCAATTTGAAAATATATGGTTGTCAATGAAATGAAGGAGATGCCTTGGCAGTATAGTGATATATAATGAGGTTAGGCATAACAGTATGTACCCGACAAAAGAGACTGTGCAGGATGCCGTGAAAGATTGGGCTCTATCATTAAGGACTTTCAGGGTTAAGAAATACACCCCACGCTGCTACGACGTGGTGTGTGAGATCCATGGGTGTCCGTGGAGAGTGCACGCAGACAAGCCCAAATGGGGCATCCATTGGCTATGTTCAAGGTTGAGCAAAGACACATGTATGATCGAGGAAACAAGTGATGGCTCATAGGAACTCATCATCCGTATGTCGCTAACATCATGTACGCAGAGATAGTGGAGAACCTGAATTTTGAGCCCTGTGCTATTATCCGAGCGATCGAGAACAGATATCAAGACACAATTAGCTATGGGAAGGCGGAGGGCTAAACAAAAGGCATTAGAAATGAGGTTTGGGAAGTTTGAAGACTCGTACTATAACCTGCCTCAAGACCGCCGGGCTTGTATCTGTGGAAGAAATCTCGACCTACTATGATTATCAAGATTGTCCGTCAATCCAAAGGGCTAACTAAAATGCATCTCATGGAGAGTGTTCTTCGATTCGAGCTTGCATTAAGGCGTTCTATCACTGCCGTCCATTGTTGTGCGTGGACGACACATTCTTGACCGGAAATACAGAGGGCAACATCGACAAATTGTATGCTGATGGGAACAACCAGATTCTCGCTTGTTGCCTTTGCCTTCAGAGAAAGCGAGAACTACGAGAGTTACTGTGGTTCCTACGAAACCTCAAGATCGGGTGGTCAAACTCGCCCAGATTTGTGTGTGTCAGATGACAGTATGCCGGGTTGCTTAGTGCTATCAACCAGCTGCAAACAGGGGAAGATGAGCCATTCCGATGGCCTGACTTGCAGAGTCGGTGGTGCATGAGGCATTTAGGTGCAAACTTCTATAAGCAATTCAAGAACAAGCTACTGATGAACATGTTCAAAAGACTATGTAACTCCAACCAGGAGAGGAAGTTCCGAACTCTGTGTCAAAACACACGCAATGTAATTTTTCCAAATACGATGTGACTACTCATTGCTAGCGCTTTTACCAAATTTGACACGATGACACACGCAATGCCTTTCTCGACATGATGTGACTACTCATCGCTATCACCTTTACCAGCCGAGACGACAACACACGCAATAATTTTTCCAACATGACAGACTACTTCATTGCTAGCAATTTTACCACCGACACGATTTATTACACGCAATAGCTTTCTTAGCGATGTGACTACTCATCGCTATCACTTTTAGCAGTCGAGACGACAACACACGCTAGCAAATTTACTGTGCTAACCCTCACCACTACTATAAAACAGGCCGAGGGTGGACATCCAACACACCAAACCAAAGAATAAACGCCACCGAATCTACACAAATTAGGGCACAATGTCGTTTCTGTCACGCCTTCAAAGAAGGTAAGTCATCCCGTCCCGAATATCCCGATCCCAAAGAGGCCGACGCCTAGTTCTCGCCGGAGTTGCCCCAACCCAAATGCGATCAAGAACCTACCGAAGATGATGCAATCTACCCATGGAGAGACGGCCGCCTGCGGCTCACTATCATCATAGGCCGCACCTCACGAGGTAAACTTATTGGTGTCCACACAATACAGGTAACACTACCATCTCATGCATCATTCTTTCTTTTTCAAAGACAAGGACCGTGTTGCTTCTTCCAATGGATCGATGGGCCGAACGACATGACTACTTAATTTCTCCAATCGCCACGACGCCTACCCCGCTTCGCCCTGTAACTTCACCCGGAGAGAGGCCGCCAGATATGTCCTTTTCTAGATCGACTCGAGCTCAGGCCGATGGGCAAGGGCCAACCAATCGGTGAGTTTCATGCGACATACTCATGTTAAACTCACAAATTAGTACTTCTAAACAGCTTCATCGCATTACGTGAGTTCAAAAGGAAACTTATGAATGTGCTCAAGTCAAAGGAGAAACCTCCTTCAGTACACCCAAAGCCCGACCTTTGCGAACATGGCTCGGAGGCGTGGTTGATACCGCCACGATGATCTAGCGGACCGAGATTCTACCGGCGTTCTTTGGGCGAGGATGAATGTCATGGCTACTTCAACCGGTGGACCCGAGACGCACTCACCCACATCTCATGCTTCTCAGAGGGGATAACGGGGAGCAACCTTCCGTGGTGCCACTACCGCCTGTAAAAGCCAAACCCGAGTACGCCACGGTTATTCAACCACCAAAGCGAGCATATCAGATTGACTGCAGGCACGCTCCGGTTGTTCAAGGATAAGCCCAACACAAACCTCCCCGCACTATATAGTGGAGGCGAAATAAACAGAAAGCAGCGTCTCCGCATGTCTCCGCCAACGGCCAACACAAAGCAGAGGTGCAGGAGGGTTCTCCTCTCAAGAAGAAGGACAAGGAAGCAACCCGAGGTCCGCAACACGCAACAAATCCTTGACTCGTTATGCAGACTATCCGGAACCCGTGGTATTAACATAGGGGACACTGAATCGGGATGACATGCCCATATGGGAGGGCGAATCCACATAAAAAGACCAAAAATTATGTCTTATACACCCGAGACGCACAAGATAGGCCACCCAATCGGCGCATACCGGGAGCACCGTGGATCCCCATGGAATTCTTTCATAGTAGGGATTGAGCGTGTCCGAGGACAAATCGCAATATTAGAACGGTCGTAATATGCGAAAATGTCTTACATCGCTCGGGCTGTATTCTAGATAGGCGAACGATCATTTGTTCTACCATGACGCAACAAAGGCTTTCTTTAGTTAGTTCGTCACCGCTTGTAATGCCCTTGTAATATAATCTAATCTATTGCTTATTTTATCATCTGAACTTTCAAAGTATGTGCCCTTATATATGTATTGTTTGAATTTTAAAAATCCTCATATCTTAAAAATCATTTGAAATTTTATGGTAATATCATCGATTTATCAGAACCTCCATAAAGAGTTTCAAAATTTTTCGACGCCGTAAAAGTTTCCATGGTTTCGCGGGTCGCAAGTGCTTTTTCCGATTTTCAGCAACAAAATGCCGAGGCAACGCCCGCTATCTCGCCCATACGTAAGTGGTAGCCCGCATTATGAGGGCCGCCTTGATTTTTTTGTATTTTTGACCATGTCCTACCTGTCCATGGGCTACGAAAACCCCTAAGTGGCCACGATTTCATTGCTTGCGTTCTGAAAGTGCCTTTTTCCGATTTTGGTAACAAAATGCCGAGCTAACGTCCGACCATCTCGCCGCAAGACCAAGTGGTATGCCACGCTATTTATTAAAAAATTTCGCCTGCACACGTAGCTTACTAAATCAATTGCAACACTAATGGGAATGCATGCTATAAAAGACAGGATCGAATCAGATACATCAACCGTTGACTCCATATCCCTGTACGAGTCCACAATCACTACACGAGATGAAAATAGGTTTGGTGAATGGAAGTTGGCCTTAGGTGTAATAGGACTCCCAGTTACTGTACATGATCATATGTTGAGGTGCTCTCCGTCGGTTGTTGGAACAACATGAGCCGAGGCGGGCCTCAATTCCTTTCATAAAGATGAAGGGACAAAGGTGATTAATTCCCTATCTCATTTGGGGTGGAAAATGAATCAACATCTCGATGTGATACCAGGGCCGTGCCGACAAAATAAGGGGCCCTGTACTAAACTCTAGAATGGGGCCTCTCTTACTAAAAAATTAGAACTACAATAATACAAAAGTTGTAATATATCATAGACCAATAGAATATATCAAGAAACATACCTATTCAACTCTTGTTGCATAATTTTTACTTGAACAACTTCATTCTTTTAGTGTTCCTTGAAATGAATTCTTCAATGATATGCTCATATTCAATTTTCTCTAACAATCCACTCTCAAGTGCTATTGTGGCCAAATCAGTGAGCCTCTGTTGTGTCATTGTAGAACGCAAATAGGACTTTAATAGCTTCAGTTTAGAAAAGCTTCGTCACCGATGCAACAATCAACGAATGGTCAATGAACTCTATATGCAATACTTGCATTAGGAAAAGAATCATGCCGCTTTAGAAACTTGAGAATTTCCACAGCCCCATCTTTTCATTTGGAATGAAATTTTGAATGAGCTTCAACTCCATGTACAATTCATTAGCATCAATATCGATCGTCCATCTTTTTAAGCGAAGCCTCTAGATTATCACAAGAAGACTCCAGCTTTCATTATCCAATGACCGCAATATTTCGTATAAATAAGAATCCAAAAATCTTCCGTAACCCCGATATTGTTCAAATCTCCTTGTAAGTGAGGAAATTGCTTGATCAACAATAGGTATAAAATAGCCGATTCTAAATGATTCCTCTACAGACTGTGGTGACAACATTTGTGTCATCGGGTTCTCATCAAAATGTCTCTTTCTTTTAATTTCTCGCCTTTTACTTAAATGATGTACCAATATCCATCTCAAGTGCAATACCTTTGGCTATCTTCAATGCTTCTAAGAAACCAATTTCCTATAGTCCTTGAAGAAAGAAATCAGCCCTTGCACTTTCTTAATGGCAACATCGATAAGCATATCTTTTGCTTGCAAATGTTTGCTTATCAATTAACAAAGATACAATACCTCACACCAAATGACTATTGCCACTATAAATTCAAACTCTCCAAGTTCATTGTTTGCCAAACCTTTAGCCTCACTGCTTGTTTTTGCATCGTTATCAACATCCGCTACCTGAAATTAAAAAAACATGTGTTATAATTGGAGATAGCCAAAGAAATTACAATATTGGAAAAATATGAAAGTATTGGGCACCTGAAGTAGAGCCTCCCGAATATCCGCACACTGAAATCTGATAGCTTTAACACTCTCAACACGACTCTCCCAACGTGTAGCTGACATTGACTTGAGAGTCAATCCTTCTATGTTATCTTTTAGAATCTGCCATTTCTTAGTGGAATTAGAAAATATTGTATATATGCGTTGGATGATTCCAAAGAAGTCTTTAGCTTTTCCACATGTCTTGGCCATATCACAAAGTGTTAAATTAAGGCTATGGCAATCGCAAGGTAATAGAAAGCTCTAGGATTTAAATCCAAAAGTTTCTTTTGAACCCCTTTTTTGCTTCCTTTCATATTTGATCCATTATCATAGCCTTGTCCTCTCACATCATCTATATCAAGATCAAGACTCTTTAGCTCATTCTGTAGCACATCAAAAAGACCTTGCCCAACAGATCATTGACATCTAAAAATCCAAGAAAGGATTCTTCAATAGTAACATGACTCAAGATGAATCCACATATCTTATAATTAAAGACATTTGTTCTTGGTGGCTTGCATCGTGGGTACAATCAAGTATGATAGAGAAATACTTTGCCTTCTTTATTTTCTTAACAATTTCAGACTTAATAGCGTATAAGTAAGTGTATCAACTCATTCTCAATCCTATTATCAAGATAATGAGCTTGAGTTTCTTCATTTGTAATACGATTTAACATGCTCTTGAATAACTGGGTCAAATTCAGCCAACATCTCTACCAAACCCAAGAAATTTCCATTGCTATCATCATACAGTTTACTATTAGTACCACGAAAGGCTAGATTATGCTTGGCAAGAAACTTTACAATGCAAACAATCCTGAACAAAACTTTTCTCCAGTGGTCCTTTTCTTTCTCAAGTTGTCGTTGAGCAGTTTTATCAATAGTTTGATCCGTTTGGAATCTATTACGCAACTCATACCAAGTGGTCATATTCAAAACATGGTCAGCACTTGTCTCATGCTCTTTAAGTCTAGTGCCAAGATGTATCCAATCATTATACCCCTCATTTGCCAACTGACCTTTTCGATGCCCTTTTGTAAACAATTTACAACCAAAGCAAAAGACTTTATCAAGTTCCTTAGAATAGACAAGCCAATCTCTATCACAATGCTCCCCATTTGGTAGAATTCTATTATAAAATAGTGCAGAAAACCTTCTAGAATATTTATCCCTAGGACCTTTCTGAATTGATAAGTCTCTTCTAGGGCCCTTTTGTGCTAAAATATCAATCTGCTTAGAATCAAGGGAATCCCAATATCTTGGATCAAATATATCAGGCTGAAAAGAATCACTAGCATCCGCAACAGGTGAATTATTCAAGTTAACATCAATACTAGCAAAGATCGATGTTAATATCCTCAACCTCAACATTATTTTCGTGATCCGTCGACCATCTACAGTGAATACTATCATCATTATTATCAAGTGCAACCTCAACATTATTCTCTGCCTCTATCTCGACCATCTCTAGGACCATTGTCAAGATTATTATCAAGTGCGTGGCCTTGATCCAATGATTGATTATCGGGACATTTGTGATTCTTTTATAATAAACCTATCCATAGCTCCTTTCTGAGACTGAGTTAAATCCTCTATTCTTTGCCTTTTCTTACGTTTTTTGGAACCAGAATCATATTTTCTAGATCGATTCGCAGAAGACATGAGGTTGATAGTTGAATCTTGGAATACTAAACCAATTGGCTCACATGTATAAATAGAACAAAATTATTTAATTAAGTAATTAACAAAGTTGGCAAATAATCATTAAAGAAGACTATTATGAATCAAGTTCATGAAAAAGATTAAAAAATCACCTTGACTCCTTGAGTCCTGCCGCAGGCGACGGCCTAGTCCTGGCTGCAATGCGTCAGCGTCTCACCGATACCGATCAGCCAGAGCCCACAGCGGCACAGCCCTCCGGTGATGGCGTTGTGGGGATGACGGTAAGGCGTAGGGCAATAGCTAGAAGAATCAAGAATTACGGCGGCTGGCGGCACGGCGGGCCAAGGAAAAGACGAAAAGTCGCGAGCGATCGGGGACTCGAAGCAGGCGCGTGAGGCGTCACGGAACCGGCGTCTGGCCGTCTGGGACTGGGATTTGGGCAGCAGTGCGTAAAAATTTTGGTGGGCCCCTAGGATTTGGGGCCCTGTTCAACCGAACCGCTTGCACTGCCCATCGCACGGGCCTGTGTGATACAACCCTTTCCATTTTTGTTGGGAAAGAATGGTGAAGTCCATCCGAACCCTTCGATAAAGAAATAAGAGAAGAGCAAAGCGCCAATGGTGTGCAAAGCGCATGTGGGAGGGGCATGGAGAAATAAAAAAGTGTGGACGGAGAAGAGGCCGAGCTCATTCCCTTTGCTAGATGTTAGACTGCGAACTTCCCTCCCTGTATTTCATTAGTGAGTCCTTTGTCCCCAGGGAGGTTGCGGCCTTCGGATGTCTATGTCTCTGCTCTGCTCATAGTATAGATCTTCCTACTTTATGATACACAGTTCTAACTCCGTTCAAGTGGTCAACCTCCTATAACTCCCCCATATTCTTGGTGGAGAATGTCGTCCCTCAAAACAGATTGAATCTGGACCGCTGGATCTGAAAATGGATGGCTCAAATCAGGTGCAGTTGCTTATTGTGTAGTGTCTCTATCCCTAAGCAATGGCATATCCAATAGGTGGGCTCGGTTGGGCTCAAGACCACCCTCCAGCCGTTGGATTCTATGTACCCTCTTTAGCAGCGATGCTCATTTTTTGGCATAGCAGTGGCAAATGTACATGCACTCAAGCACGTCTAAAGGAAGAAGAAAGTGAGCTACTTTTTAGACCATATGGCTTCATAGCCGCTGCATGTTGAACACCCTGCGAAATTGGACTTGAACCGTTGATATACGTAGAGATCATAGGGAGAGAAGGGGGTGACTCGACACCTCTCCTTGGCGAGGATATGGCAGCCCACCAAGTAGGGGGCGCTTGATACACATCGTCGGGAGTCGATGATTGTGAGGGCACGGCAAGGACGTCGGGTGAAAGAGACAATAACTGGTTTGTTTGATTGATTGATGTTGACTTGTTTATAGATTTTCAAAAGCTTGCCAAGCGAATGTTGCACAATTATTTCTCAAATAATGAACTACATTAGTAACACTCGAACAGATGAGAATACAATACAAACTATTTAATATGTTTGTCTCAATTTAACTTATTTTTTTGAATTCACTCTCTATTTTTATCCTGGATTCACCACTGTCCTAGAGGTTTACCGATCATGCTTCTAACGTCCTAGCTACATGTGTGCACTTTAGGGGGAAAAACGAACATGTGCCTGTGTAATAAGCCAACGATAGCTATGACGACACACCTTTGGTTTGTGATGGCCTCTGATGGTCGTACGTATACACCGACGGGCGAAAGTATATCCCCAACTACGCACAATCGATTTGGAGATTAGATCTTCTAACAACAAATAGTTACTACTCCCTCCATTCCAAAATATAAGGCGTGATTTGACTTGGCACGGTCTCCTAAACTATACTTTGATCTTTGATTTCTCTTATCCAATATCATTCATACAAACAAAATCACTATCATTACAAAGTACTTTTAAATATGAATTCAATGGTATCACTTTTATATCACAAAATTTTTATATAGTTAGACAAATCATTGGTCAAAGATTTTAAAGTTTGAATCTTGAAATACGTGCGTGCCTTATATTTGGAATGGAGAGAGTACTACATGCAAAGCTGGATAGAAATTAAGAACGTGCATGGAACTTAGTAGCATAGCTACTAATTAGCAGCCTTCAATAAACAAGATGCATGCAGCAATCTGTCATGCATTAATACCTAATTTTACCACTGCTTGACTGACTCTGCTTTGAATCCAAGTTATAAATTTGGAACTCCTACGTTCCACCAGACCACAACCAAGAACATATTCTGGTGGATATTTTCGAGCGTTTTCCTGACTGAACCTGCTTAATTTGCAGATTTTTTTTTAAAATAATACATTTTTTATTCAGAATTTCAAAAATATACCACGAAAAAAAACATTTACAGAATATACCGCCGCCTGTTGGATGGGCGGAACAAATAAAAAATAATAAGGCGCATGAGAGCCACATCACTCTCAAATTTCCCCGTCGCCCAATGAAATGGCGACAGAGCTAATTTGATTCTGTCGCCTAATGAAAGAGCGAATCAAATTAGCCCCCAGCCGCCTAATGAAATTGCGACAGGGGCTAAAATGACGCTGTCGCTCGATGAAATGGCGACAGCAACACGTGGCCACGAAATCGAAATCGTGGCCACTTAGGGTTGAATTAGCCTCGCCGCCATTTCATCGGGCGACTGCCGCCATTTCATCGGGCGCATAGAGGTCGCGACGTGGCCTCCGTCAGCTGCGGTATTTTTCTATTTAGCCCTTGTCGCCTGCTGAAGGGGTAATTTTTTTTCGGTGGTATATTTTTGAAATTTCAATAAAAAAATATATTATTAAAAAAATAATTCTAATTTGCATTGACTCGTCAGAATGCGCAGGAATGTATACATACGATGTAAACAGAGCAAGGGATCGATGGGTGAAAGTCTGAAAGATAAAAGTCAGAGATACGTACGTGGAGCATCATAGCAAAGCTACACGGGATGAAAACAAGTTGTTCTCCCAAATTATTCTTTTCCTGTTGACACTTGCTTTTGTCCAGAACCTTGGTTTGGACATCGCTGCCACGACTAACACATGGATGTTTAGAGTTGGGCCGGTAGTTAGTTTTGTCAACTGCATTGGAATTTTACACCATGATCTGCTAGAGCGATTAGCTAGATTTGTCATACCCAAGCCAACAAAAACATCAATTAGTGATCCTAAGCAATTTTCTTCCTGATATTTTCTCCCACGATCTAATGTACTACCACCATCCTGTCCTTGTCAAGCAGTCAAGGTATGAAAGTTTGCATGATTTCTGCCAGGAAACTTTCCTTTTCCGATTTCTCACTAGCTTGTTCACCACAAACCTGTCCTCGCCTTCCACAGCGCATGCCATGGTACTATATATCCATACCATTTGATCCTTCCATAAACATGCTTTTCTCTCAAGGATTGCAGCCAGTTTAGCCAATAATAACTGGCACAAAAAAGTATACCTGATGGACAGCGACTTCCATAATTGCATCAAAATCGCCATACATTAATTCTGAATCTTCCGATCTTAGCCAAATTTCTTCTGCTTTGAGGAACACTAGGTGGGAAAGCGCGCTACGCTGCGCCAGTTGAATTTCGATAGCATGCGCGTTATGACCTGCTGGCAAATCCATAAGTTGATATAAACCTTCGATGAATCCAGTTTTTGGTGACGAAAACATTGTTTTTTGGGTGCCGAAAACATTTTTTTCGGGTTTTTGTTGCGCTTTGTTAAAAAAATGGGTCGTTAGGACCCACCGGCGATCCATGACTAAAACATTGTTTCGCTTTTTGGGTGCCGAAAATATTTTTTCCGCTTTTTGGTTATGCTCGTAAAAAAATGGGTCGTTAGGACCCACCGCCAATCCACTCGTCGCTATAAATCATGACGAATCTACACTTTTTAAAAACCCGCGATTACGATCCGCTATAAATACATAAGTTGTCGATTTAATCTACATTTTTAAAAACCCGCTACACATCCGCTGGCAAATACATAAGTTGCTATAAACTCGATGAATCTGCTTTTTGGTGACGAAAACATTTTTCCGGGTTTTTGGTGGCGAAAAAATTTTCCGGTTTTTCTCGTGGCGAAAACATTTTTTTCGAAAACAGAGAAAGGACTCGAACGAAGAAGCAGGACCCGGATGTTATTTTTTTGGACCCGCTCGCTATCCCGAAAAATTAGAAAAGGGCTTGTTCGCGATTTGAAACTAACGGGAGGCTTTTTCCATAAAAATACCGGGCCAGGACCTAAACGCTAAGCAAAAAAATTTTGTCTCACAAAAATCGTGATAGGGACCTATTCGTAATTTCGAGAAACTAAGGTTTTTTTGCAAAATCGCAAGGTGACAGTGGCTTCCTGCTGTTTCCAATTCTTAATGTATAGGTTATGTAATGATTCGCTATCCTAAAAAATTAGAAAAGGGTTTGTTCGCGATTTGAAACTAACGGAGGCTTTTTCCGTAAAAATACCGCCAGGACCTAAACGCTAAGCAAAAAAAAATATTCTTGTCTCACAAAAATCGATAGGGACCTATTCGTAATTTCGAGAAACTAAGGTTTTTTTGCAAAATCGCAAGGTGACAGTGGCTTCCTGCTGTTTCCAATTCTTGCGTATAGGTTATGTAACTAGAATAGTATGCGCTGGCGCCTACGCCAAGGCGCGCTGCTTTTTTCAAGATGCAAAATTTCGCTTTTTTCCGCTGGCATTTGCTAAAGAAATCATCGAGGAAACGTATAAACGGTTAAAAACAAGAACACATCTCAGATTTCATACAGAATACAGCGAGAAATATCTACTCACTTAATTATTTGGAAAATATTGAGGCCGAAATGAAAACCGCGCGAGGAAAAAGTCTAGAGGAAAAGGTCGAAAAATTATTAGAGATGACAACTTTTTTTTTACGAAGTCTAACACTCTACGCGCTCACCGAGCAAGAATACACGCCTAAAAAATATCAGAGATCGAGATGGGGTAAAAGTCTAGAGATAGACCCGCATACATATTTCGGTGGCGAAAAAATTTTCTCGGAAAAACGGAGAAAGGACCTAGACGTAAGGAGCAAGGACCTGAATGTTACGTTTTTGGACCTGTCCGCTATTCTGAAAAATTAGAAAAGGGCTCATTCGCGATTTAAATCTAACGGGGTCCTTTCCGTAAAATGACGCGCGAGGGACCCGAACGTGATTTAAGAGCGGAAAATCTTCCTCTCTCAAAAAATCACAAAGGACCTATTCGTAATTTTTAAAAGGATCAAAACGCGAAAAAATATATTTGAGCCGAGCCGGCCGGCCGGCTCGAGCCGAGCCGGCGGCTCGGCTCAAAACGCTCTGGTGCCGCCGATTCTTTCGATGATATAGGATGGGATGATGATGTCGATCTTTAGTCGAATACTAATCGAGAAAGAGGCAGTGAAATTTTAGGAAATAATTAAAGGGGTCAGATAGAGCAGCTGGACTAATGTTAAACAAACATCGCGGTTGCTCCAAGGTCACACGCCATATGAATTGTTCACTCTTGAGAGGCTGTGAGAGCGATGTGAGGACAGTATCTTCCTTCCTAATGTGAAGTAGATCCACAACCGGATTTGGTATTAGCCTGCCGGCTGATTTGGTTATTGTTCAATTTCTGTCTTTGCATATAATTTCAGTACTGTTCACCACTACGGAACATGTGATTACCGCCGATCCACATCAAGATCATCGCCGGATGTGGATCCGCACAACCTAAGTGGCGTTGATAGTCGAGACTATCACCGCCGGATGTAAACCGGCAAGGATATCACTATCATCGCCGGTTTATACTTAACAACCGGCAAGTGATAATAAATATCACCGCCGTTCATACTTTGCAACCGTAGTGATAATATATTATCACCGCCGCTATTAGTTATAACCGCAAGGATAATTCAACTATCACCGCCACATTTTCAATAATATCCCATAAGGATAAGTAACTATCGCTGCCCAATTGTTATCAATATCCCAAGATCGATAACTACTATCAACGCCTTTTTTCTTGTTAACCGCAAGCTGATAGCTCGTGTCCTAGTTTGATATCCAAAATCGGCAAGTGATGGGTTTTTAAACCTTTTGCATATATATTTTTGCAAGATATGTTGTAGCATGTATATATATTGTACAAGAGATGTATTCTCAGACGCATAATGCTAGTACAATAGCATCAAGCATCAAGAAAGTGTAATTGAAATACATTGAAGCATCATAATATTTAATTATTACATTGTTCATTCACTTTTGAAGCATTAAATTGTTCATTCAGAATTATTGCCATGGAGAAATGGTCGAAAATTCGCCTTCGTGGAGAATTTCTAATTATGAACCCAAATTTCTTCGCTTGAAGGGCATCAATTTCGTGGTCGAAAGGTGTCATTGGTGCCCTCGATTGACGCTACTGTCATGGGAGAAATTGAAGCATTAATTAGTGTCATTGTCTTTATAAAGAAAAGTACGGGTCAACATGTAATGATCGATATACCACCGGCCGCTGTAGTCCAGATTGTCGTTGATGAACGCGGATATGTGTCATTGCGTAGTATCCACATAAATTGTTCCTTGGGGTTGTTTCTGCATGGAAAATCGGTGTGTATTCTGAAATTTTTCACGATGGATTTATGCCGCTTTGCTCTTCTTGCAAGATTGTTTGTACACCTGCTCATGGTTTTGAGTAGTCATTAAAATTAATTAGGTGCAATGGGATGGAAGATTATTAGAGCAATAATGCAACGATCGAGTTACCCGTTAGCAAGTCTATTAAGTCTTGGTATTCGCTCATCGGTTTCTCATTGAGTCCAAGATGTTGATATTGCTTTCGCCTAACATGAAGACAAGGATGATCCAAAGAAAGTCGCAGGCCAATTAGTCGTCACATTGTGTTGCGATCAAATATGAGACACTAGTAGGCAGGAAACACGATCGAAGTTGTAGGGTAACAAGACGTAGTCCTTGTGTTGTAGCTTTAGCAATACTTTGAGTACGCATACCTCAACATCATTTATTGTTCTTGGATCTTCAATAAGTTTGCAGCTGACCATGCCCGGTCCAGAATCCTATCTTTTCATTGTTGTCCGCCCTAAGTGTCTTTGTCTCCATTCTACGTAAAAAGGAAGTCGACCCTATGTCTAATAGTACGTGAATATACAAAGATGAATTATACAAGAGACTTACAGAGTCCATATTCTTAATATAGACACGCCTAGAGCGCCTCGCTGGTACATCCGATATAGTTCCACGGTTCAACCCGTAAAGAGTCATCATTGTTGTGAAAGTCCATATCTTTGTATCCGACGGGAAAGCACCGCTTTGTGTCTTTTGGACATACCGCAGTACCATTCATGTAGACGCCAGAATTGTGTGGTCAGCTTGACCTCCTTATTTGGATGCAAAGAAAGCTTCCCTGCTAATCTAATGGCCACTTTACAGTGCTCACGCCTTCAAGACCACTTTGGCTTCCAAAGAATAAATGCTTACCACCATCTCCTTTAGATTTCTTCCTAGAGATGCGCTCGTAGTCTAATAGTTGGCTAGGTTGAGGAGTTTCAGCTTATGCGGCCCCGTCTGCTTAACCTTCGCTAAGTTCAGAAGAAATCCTGCTTATGTGTTCGATTTCAATCTTAGCGTGGTGGCGCTTTCTTGAAGTGCTCTTCTACATGGGCGCCTACTTTTTTTTTTTTCTTCGCTACTATTTCATATGGTCGCTTTTTGCTAAGAGTTTTGGCTAGCTTCACAGATGATAAACTTTTTCCCGACCGTAGAATGTACAGATCGCGTGTTTTGGTCGCCTTGTGGCGCCGAGCAGAGGAGTTTTCTGGGTGACGGCGAGGAGGAGGACTTTTCCGGTGGCGCTGAGCAGAGAAGGAGCTTTCGATGACGCCGAGGAGGAGGAGGATCGTTTTAGATGGAGACTCCGCCATCGTTGTTAACATCATCGCTGCTGTCATCTTCGAGGCAAACTTTATATACCGCTTATGCCACGCGATGAATGTGCCTATGCTTTGTCCAAGACTTTGCCCTCCTCGCCCGCGATCTCAACCTCTACTTTGCAGATTCGCCAACCACGCCATTAATCGCAACTCGCGATCCCCGAGGAATTGGGCGGTTATGCAATATCTCGCCTCGCTGTATGGCCAAGCCACCCTTCACCACCTTGATGGTAATGTTCGCCACGGCAAAAGTGCATCGCAGCAGGTCGGCTCTATGATTTTGTCCACAGAAAACTACACGCCGAGCCCTCTTCAGAGGGTTAGCGGATGCTTGGTCTTTTGAGAACCCGGGACTTACGCTATGTGACCGATGACCTACGCTATGTGACCGACGCTCGCCAGACCTTTGTTACCATTTCTCGTGATCACTTTCATCTGTTTCTTCAAATTCGACTTCCTTCTATGCATCCGCCTTCAATTTCTCGTACACGCTCATTCAACCGTTTTGTCTCGATTTCTTTGGTCGCTTGTACATATAGGCATCCTCCGAATGCCGCTTCCACGCACCAAGCCAACCCTCTCTGTGCGTACCTGTGGTGCTCCCTATTACCCAAGGCGCTGTTAGCTCGTCCCTCCCTTCTTGGCGTGAAGGAGCCCTAAATAGCTTCGAGTGGGCATCCGCGATCTTCCTCGAGATTTCTCGCCTTTCTCGCTTTTGAAGCTTAAGTTGCCATCATCCGACAGAGTAGCTCCTCGCAAGCGCCAAGCTTTCGATCTTGGGGCCATGTGAGACGCCACAAGAATAACCCATCAAGTGCTAGCCGTTCTTCCCTGCATCCCACTTGGGTACTTTCTTCACATAGCCACCGTGCCTCAGCACATGGGGGTAAATGTTCTTGTCCGAATTTGCCTTGTTCCGTCGGGTCGATAGCTTGGCTTCATCGATATCTTATATTGCTTGAATTCATCCCAAAATTGTCAGTAACCTCGAATCTATTAAAATCCGCTTGATCCTTCTTGACGATTCTTATTCAGCTTTGTCTTCCAGCTTCTTCCATGCGCTCCCATAACGCTTAGTGCATGTTTCGCAATCTCCAACCGATCTTCGGGAACTCAAACTTCATTGCCAACTCTATCCACAATGTTTCCTTGATGTCATCGGAACATACGACGGAGAATCGTGACCGACGTGTCCATGATCTCGTACATGATGGGCACATTGTCTCTAGCCAGACCCCGTGATGTTGTCCGATATGACCCAAGCAATGACGCTGGTATAGCCGGTTCTCCGACTTCACTAAGCTCAACTATCACCTTCGCTCAATTGCAAGCGATCTTGCCGGGACCTCGCCCGCGACACTGCCTTGCACTAGATGTCTAACCCTGCATTTTGATTGTTTCATTAGTCGCTTGGCTCGCTTCTAATTTCATCGGGAAGCATATCCTACGATATAATCCTAGTAAAGACTTACCTCATGTACATTTGTTGCCTCGACTTGTTCCGTGTTGAGGAACTCCGTCGGGCTTCGCCTGGCTTTGGTCCATGGGCTCAGCCATCCCAAGACTTGTCCATTGTGAGAGGCCATGTGTGGCAAGTTTTCTAGAATTTTAAATTAACAAAATCACGAGATGAATCTTCGATATATATCAATGTTGTGCATATATAAGGCGAATCACCATTTTGTCATAATGCTACATAATACAGAGGGAGCAGTAACAAAGAACATATACAATTTCACATATACTTACACATGATACATATACAGCTTGACAATTCACATATACTTATACATATCACATACACTTACACATGATACATATACAATTGACAATTCACATATACTTATACATATCATATACACTTACACATGATACATATACAATTGACATATATATTTGTTCAATAATCATGCAATTCATTCAAGAAGCAATCAGCTTCACAATCGCATGATCGATGCTCTCTTGGCAGCCATGCTTTTGCAGATCGATGTCAAATCGACAGATTTTCATCAATCAAGATTGATGTCACCGATGGACTCACTCACGGCCGCAACGATCGCTATGCTGTTATCCGTCGTTATGAGCCCATCGCGCGACATCAAAGCCGACCGCGCTAGAGAAAGTTCTCATCGACGGACAAAAGTATGGCTGCCAGAGAGCATACGATACAACTGGTGAAGAAGGCCACGAGGTGACGGCTTGGTTGACTAGGAACCGATTGCTCGCTTTTTGGTGTAATAGACTACTAACATTCTAGTTGTGGATTTATAACCTTATTTCATTTTTGAAAATCATATAAATGTGGAATAAGAATGATTCATTATTTTTATTGAGCAATAATCAATAATATTCTAAAGAATATATGAGTTGGGCCCTCTGCCTCTTGGGCGTTATACACGATGAATTTGTGACAACCTTACCTTATTGAAAATAAACAATATTTCAATACTTTAATGTATAAGAGAGTAATTCATTGAGAACTGAAAAGCTAATATATATCTAATGAATCAGATAATGGAAATAAGCTTGTCGACTAGCATACACATTTCCACACAAATTCAATACAAGCATATAGTTATCCTCACATAAGTAAAATATCTAAACAAGACCAACAAGACTTAAGATACTCACATACATAAGATCGATAATCAACACATACACATACATATCCAATTACCAAAGAAGGTGTAAAATATTCAAACAAAATTTCCTCACAAATTCACAACATTATGTCATTCATATGGAGGTAATTATGTACGATTGCTCTTAGATTATTGGGTTTGAATGAAGATTAGAACCTTCATCTCATCACAGTATGTGCAAAACAATTAATTGAGTAAATAAGGCCTTAAATCATCACATAGCAATAGCATCGCCAACCCTAGAATCATCACAGAGCAACATCACAGAGCAATAACATCGAAAACCCAAGAATCATCGATTGTCAATGCATGTTAGTCTACCAACTTAAGGCCTTATTTACAGAACAATTGTCAATATCATCGAGAACCCTAGAATCATCACAGAGCAATAGCATCGCCAACCCTAGAATCATCACAGAGCAACATCACAGAGCAATAACATCGAGAACCCTAGAATCATCACAGAGCAGTAGCATCGGCCAACCCTAGAATCATCACAGGGCAACATCACAGAGCAACATCACAGAGCAACATCACAGAGCAACATCACAGAGCACTAACATCGAGAACCCTAGCATCATCACCAGCATACCGGCGTGGGGAGGGGTCGCCGGAGGAAGGAGGCACCGCAGGGAGGGAGGGCTGGCGGGGAGGCGCCCAAGACGGAGGAGGCACCGCAGGAGGGAGGGCTGGCGGGAGGCGCTGCCAAGACGGAGGAGGCACTGCAGGGAGGCGCGCCAAGACGGAGAGGCGCCACGCACGGAGGAGGCACCGGAGGGGAGGCGTCACGCACGGAGGGCCGCATGGGAGAGTCGACGGCGGCTAGGGCGCAGAGAAGAACTCAAACAAATTGCGTAAATGGCTAAGTGCGGAAATGGCTAAGCGGAGTGAAATGTATATTTGGGGAGGATTATTAATGCCGTTCAAAGATCTAAACCGCAAGTGATATATTATCTCTCGCCGCTTATTATAGACCCTAAGGATAGGAATATCATCGCCGTTGATAAATGACCGCAAATATTTACATATCATCGCCGTCATAAACGCCCGCTACTAATTATTATTATCGCCGCTCATTACTAAAAGGATATAAATATTATCACGGTCATTTATGAACCGCAAAGTGATATTGTAATAGTAGGGCCCGTGATGTTCTATTGTAGTGCGCGTGATATATAGCTATTATCGCCGCTGCGCATTATGACGTGGCAATCGATGTGTTTTATTAGTGTTCTGCTCGCTTGTCAACCGCAGACCGATGTTCCTTGTCTCGCTGTGCTGTATGGTAAGGACTTATCGCCACGCCAGAAAATTGGCACACTTATCGCCAAAGGGAAAAGTGGCACACCTGCTTTATCCCAACCAAATACAAACATTGGAATTTCGTTAGCCCAACCAAATAAGAGCTATTTAGGGCTCATACAAATTGCTAATTTATTTGTAAAAACCCCAAATATAAACATTGAATTTTCCTTTTTGTTTTATTTAAAATTTCGTTAATTAGGAATAATCAATAAAAACTTGCTCTAACTATGTCATCTTCATCCATTGACATTTATCGCTTTTTGATTGACTATAATAATCAATACTCCATAAATTTCAAATTGAAGCATGTCCTTCAGACAAAATGTTTATATCAAAATTAAAGCTTGACTTTCATACAAAATAAAGCATATCCTTGATTACACAACTAAGTTACAATCCGCCTTCGTATGATCATGCAGATGTATGTAGCTTCCTCGTGTCTTCCATGAGACCTAGGTCGATGTTCTCACCGAAAGGAGGAAGCTCATCAAACTAGTTATAGTCTTCCTCGTCGACTACATTCTCAACTCCCACAATCTTTCTTTTGATTGAAGAACCACGTATGCTCCTTGTCACCGGATCCTCACAAAGAAAACTTGTGTAACGGCATTCGCAAGTACAAATGGTTCTTCTCTCAGATCCGACGTGTTTGAAGTCCACGGTAGTGATACCGTGATTTGTCGATGTTCACGCCCTAGGTAGCCCGACCCACTAGCACCGAAGAGGGGACCTTCAAAGGCCCATAGTCAAGCTCCCAAATCTCTTCTATGAATCAGAGTACGCCTCGAGATATTGCCATTGTCGCTATAAGCATCTATACGGACCCCGCTGCTTTTGGTTGGTGCTCTTGTTATCTTGTGCTCTCGTGATAAAATGTGTACCCATTGATGTCGATCCTTCAAATGTCAAAATTGTATATGATGGTCCCTTAGCCGCTTCTCAATTGAGCGACTGCTTATGATGCATCATGTATCTACAACCAATCTCCAAAGTTATCTCTGTGTTTCTCGCGATCCAAACCTCGACTTACATGGGTTTTGTCTTCGAGCATGTTCTTATGCATGTCGACATACGGGCCGCTATAACCGATTGGTGCAGAACTATAAAATGTGCTTATGTGAATGAAGCACCATCATTTGTACGGATCGATTTCACCTAGTGTCCTTTCCTTGTAGCCTCCTTCATGGCGTAGATACGGCACACCAATCGGTTTGAGATCCATGTAATCGATGCAGAACTCGATGACCTCCTCGCCCCAACCTTCGCAATGCACCCTTCCTACCGATGTCGACATTTAACATATTTCTTCACAACCCCATGAACCTCTCGAAGGATACATCCGATGTAGAAACACAGGCCAAGAAACCAGATTCTTTCACAATATGAACAATGAGATGGACCATAATATCGAAGAAGGATGGAGGAAGCACATCTCAAGCCAAGATAGAGTGTGGATCACGCCTTGCAAAGCAGCTTTATCCAGCTTCAACGGTCGATGACCTTCGTGAAATCGCTGAAGAATGAACACAACTTTATAATTGGGTCTCGTGACTTTCTCCGCGTAACACCCCTAATTGCTACAGAAGCATCTGTCATCATCACGCGGCAATCATGAGACTTCATACCAACTAATTTCAAGTCTTTCATTGAGACTAGCCTCTTTAGGTTGGCGTAATAACCGGATGGAACTTTGACTCGCAAGCACTCACACACGCTTAATTTTCTCAATCTTGCTTAAAGTGTAGCAAGTCATGGAAGGTACTTTTTTCCTTGACCCAGTCTTCATGATGCGCTCCTTCCCGAAGTTTCATATCTTGCGTGTCCATCCGCGTTTTGAGTGTATCTTTTGTTTTGCCGTATATGTCTAGTAAAATACCAAGCAAGTCGTCACACACGTTTTCTCTATATGCATGACATCGATAGCATGTCGAACATCCGTGTGCCGCCAAGAAGGTAGGTCCATAACACGATTCTTTTTTCAACAAAGGAGTCAGATCACCGAACTCGACCGATGTACTTCCGCCCTTTCCATGGATAATTTTAATATCCTTACTACCGCAAATATCTCTTTGTTGCTATGATGTTTCGAGCTCAAGCTTCCTTTGTACCGCCAAAAGCTCTCTTGTTGTTGCGACACGGTGGTCCTTATGGCGAACCTACGATGCCGCATGTAACACATTTTTCGACAAGATTTCAGCCACCGCCCCTCAGATCACCCATGCAATGCACGATCCATTGAATCCTTTTATAGTCCGCCCAAAGATTGCCAAGAGCAGGTAATCATTGATGGTTACGAACAACAACGCCTCAGAGCATGAAGTTCTCTTCAGACTCATCCCATACCAGACACCGCTGCTCCACAATACCGTAAGATCTTCAACCAAAGGGTTTGAGGAACACATCAATATCGCTGCAGTTGCCTCGCCCTTGGATCAAGAACGGCATCATAATGTACTTTCTTCATGCAAAGCCAAGGAGGAAGGTTGTACATACATAAAGTCACCGCCAAGTGCTATGACGACTACTCATGTTGCCGAAAGGGTTCATCCCATCCGCATCGAGTCCGAACCTTATATTCCTCATATCATATGCAAAGTGTTTCTTGTATTTTCGTCGATATTCCTCCACCGCGCTGAGTCGCCAGGTGTCTAAGCATTCCATCCTTTACGCCTCGCATGCCATCGCAGCAATTGAGCATGCCTTTGTTCGCAAAACGACGCTTCAGACGGGATTATAGGAAATACCACACCACCTTGGTCGGAGGTCTTTTCTTCTTACATCGACCTCGATATCGCTATCGCCGCTTATACCGAGATGCCTTGCAAACGGGACATGCATCCAAATTTGCAAACTCATTGCGATACAATATGCAATCGCTTGACATGCGTATTTTTCGCACTTCCATCCCAATGGGCAAACAACTCCGCTTGGCTCGGCACGGGTTGCCGCAACACGCTACCCTCCGAAGGACATCTCAAGAAACCTAACACCTGCGGAAACTCTTGTCGACCAACCATTGCTTGCCTTCAACGCAGCAGCCAGAAGCACAACATGCGCTTTTTGAACTCCTCTTGCGTACTGGGTACAAGGGTGTTGTAGAATCCTCTACCATACGCTGAAACTTCGAAAATCCTTTCACTCGTGAGGTCCTCCTCCCCATCATGCAACATCCGCTCTAGATCATCTTCATGGTTATCGGCGAATGTCTCTTCATGGGTGTCGATTTAACGATTTTCCACCGCGTTGAGTCGTTGTCTTCATCATCATCAATCGATGCCCTTCACGCACAATCTCATCTTCACCATGCTCGGTCCAACAGTATAGGCAGCTTGAAACCCTTCGCAAGTGTGCACGGATCGCCTCAAGGTTCAAAATTGCTTCTCATTCTTGCAATCGATGCACGGCAACAAATATAGTCCATCACTTATTTGACTTGTACGCCGCACCGCCGCCGTAAAACTAGTCACACCGCTAAAGTACTCTCTATCGCGACGGTCCGCTTCATACATCCATCTTCGATCCATCTACAAATATTTACAACAAATAAAATCTTAGTAAATCAATAAGTGCTCACAAATTGTTTTATACATTTAATTTGTTATGTAGTGCTAATTAATGTAGAAATTTTCATTACATATAAATCTATATCCAAATCTCGATTGTAAAACCAATTAAATAATTGCTATTAGTTATATATAATGGTCTCATTCAACAAATTTGAGTACTATTATCTCTTCTTCTCTCATTTCAAGATTATTTTATCAAGGAGTATCGGATGAGGAACATAATTTTTATGCATAGCCTTTTTACATCAATTATATACCTATTCATCCATTGACATTTACTTTTTCTCGATGATTATAATAATCAATACTCTATACATTACAAATTGAAGCATGTCCTTCGTACAAAATGTATATATTACAAAATGAAGCTTGACCTTCATACAAAATAAAGCATATATTTAATTATACAACTAAGTTACGATCCCACCTTCATGTTTATCGATGAATGTTTGGCCTGGTACGTGGTTGCTATTAGTTATATATAAATCTATATCCAAATCTCGATTGTAAAATCAATTAAATAATTGCTATTAGTTATATATAATGGTCCGCCTAGCAAATTTACATTACTTACACAAGTATTAAATTAACATACACGTAAATAAAGAAACAATTTTAAATATTTAGATTAAACAATAGTTAATTATGAAGTGCTACCACATTTAAATTCAATCAACATATTAAATGCAATCACTATACATATAAAAGTTGGTAATTTCAAATCTAAACTCAAGATTACATATCTAATTGTGTTGACTAGGCAATCAATAATTTCGATCACAACCTACAACAATATAGAACGAATATCCAACTAAACAAAGACACCTAACCTTAGATCGGTTAGAAAACGACAAATTACACCAAATTTGAGAGGAAAATTTGCTTCTCTCCACCCCTTAATCGAGCAAGAACAGAGCTCCTCTCTGCTCGACATCTTGGGAAGGGAGCTAGGTATATATAGGGATATTATCATCGCCGTTTATTCTCTTGAACCGCAAGAATATATCATCGCCGGTTCTATCTCAAAACCAGCAGTGATGGCTGCCTTTTCCCGCAATTCACTTTATCACCGCCGTTACATAATCGCTGAACCGACACTAATACTTTCACCGCCGTTTTCTATCTAAACCGCAAAGGATATTGACCCGCTTCGCCCAACCGATTTAGCAAGGCCGCTTATATATGTATCGTTTTATCACCGCCGTTGAATTTAAAACCGGAAGGATAATATTATCACCGCCGTTGAATTTAATAACCGCAGGATAATATGAACCTTACATCTCCCGCCGCCAACCATCGCCGCTTCCCCATTCCTCTCGCCAACCATTGCGCTTCCCCATTGTCGCAATCGTTAGCTTCCCATTCTCCTCTATATAATGCGCAGCCTCAACTGTGGCGCCTCACAATCCACCATTGCCGCAAGAATGGCACCCCCAAGAAGCGAGCACGCATTAGGCAAAACAAAGGATCCGCCGCCAGAGAAGAAGGAGGAGAAGGAGGAGGAGGAGAAGGAGGAGGAGGAGGAAGAGGTGGTACAGGAGGAGGAAAAAGAGGAGGAAGAGGAGGAGGAGGGCGACGACGACGACAACAAGCACGCATGAAGCTCCTTCAGCTTGGGTAAGACTAACTCCGCCACCGAATCGGATTCAGAGGAGGAGGAGCATCGCTGCAACTCCGACGGGTCATCCCGCGATAGCTCCCATGACGAGGAGGAGGAGGACGACGATGACGAAGTTTTCGATATAGGGTTTAATATGTTTTGTATATAAAATTATGACTATATGTAATTATGGACTACAAATGTTCTCGATAGATAAATAACAAATGTTTAATATGTTCTGCTTTTTTATCTAATTATGCTTTGATATGTTCTCAGATCTTAACAAATTTTGGGTAATATCATTGCAGTTCTCGAGTAAAAGTGGCAAGGAAAATTGTCTTATCATCGCTGTTAAAAAAAAAACCGTAATGATAGATCACTATCGTTTTAATATAAACCGCAAAGATATCTTCTTATCACCGCCGTTCTTTCTAAAGCCGCAATGATATTGCCTCCACTGCGGCCGAAAATTTTACTATTCTTATCATCGCCGTTGAAATTAGAACCGCAAGGATAATACTATCACCGCCGTTGAATTTGGAACCGCAAGGATAATATTATCATCGCCGCTTGCGCCAACCGACAAAGTGATGGGGCGTCATGATGAAGCAAATCAGAGTAGTGGTTTGGTCCAAGATTCGATTTGGTGGTATGGAAAGCTGAAAAATCCGGAGTTAATTTGTTTTAATTTTGATATATGTAACCACTTAATTAGATCTGTTGTTAGCTCGCAGAAACAACAAAAACCATTCAGGTACATACATACCTTACGCAGTGGACACGTAAGTGTATGTGTTACTTATGAGTGAAATCCTCTCGTTATATGCTCTCCCTATCTATCTTGTACCATCGACTCGTCGGGCCTGACTGGCAAAAACGCAGATAGAAACACACAGACATTTCCATGCTACGGGAACTGCTAATTACCTTGGCGGTGGATCTCTCATATATGACTCGATTATCTCATGCCCGCATGTGTGTGCCCACAGACCACCAGTGATTTACTGGTCTGTACGACTGTACGTAGTAACTGAGACATTGACCTATCGCAGCATACAGAACCAAAGGTAATATATACGCTCATGGAGGCAATTAAGGGGGAAAAGATCGTATGAGACTAGATTTATTGGCACATCAAGTTAGACTCTCTCCAAAGTCCAAACCATAGCGTACACACTTCATCACCAGATCTCTAGAAGGACATCGATCCTCCTCGCAGTATAAAGTACCCCAACAAATACGACGTAAGAACACCGGCCAGCAGGGGTGGACCCATCTGTTGGTCAAGGGGATTAAGACACATCCTACCCTGACAAGTAGAAGAGTAGCCGGCCAAGGCTAAAGCAGAAGAGCGGCCGGTCAAAGCCAGAGGAGGTGGCGGTACAGTAGGTTGTAAGCGAATGAGCACCTCCTAAGATTTAGATTTGGTTCGCCATTTTCAGCCAGCTGGTGACCAGGCATTATACATTCCGAGCTGAATATACCCCTGGTAGGCTAGCCCGATGCATACAGGACAAATGAGACAAAAGTCCATGCTCAAATTGCGGGGCAAGGCAGCTACATTTGGGCAACAGGTAAGTGACATCAAACTAGTTAAGGTGCAAGCACGGCTCCTTACGTGCATGAATCAGAGGGTAAAAATTAATGTCGCGTGGTAGCCTGCATGCATGGTAGGGCGTTCCTTGTGGGGCTAGGTCCTTGGTGCATGCATGTCCCTCCCTTACTGCTGCACAAACGTAAGAACAGTCTAATAGTATTAATGAGACGGTTCAGTCATGCTGCACGCACAGGACAGGCATGAGAGCTGGTCGTACGCGCCGCAAAGTCGAAACGCACCCACCGAGCGAGCGGTGTGTCTAGCTAGGAGCGGGAGCAAACGCGCGCAGCCGTGCGTGCCGACGAACAAAGTGGGCTATCAAACGCGTATTCCCGTCGCATGCGAGGGCTTGAATGCTTGATCCAAGTGGCCGGCGGCAGCGATTCGACGGGATCGATGAGATAACTTGGAGGAGATGCACAATTCGGATGGGTCAGAAAGAGCGAAATTAAGTTTTCGCACCATAGATGGTGGCTAGGAGCACGGTCATGAGTGTTTACCGGGCTTCAAGATTTGTACGTCTCTCTCCTGCTTCTTTCGTTCCTCGAGCCGTCGCGCCCAAGCCGTCCGCAACCCGCCGGCTCCCGCAAGCTGCACCAAGGGCGCGGGCCGGGTTCCCGGTGAGCTGTCACAGGGTTTTCTGGCCGCTCGAGGCTTCCGGCGCGCGGCCTGGGGTTTGGCGAGGTTTTTAGTGCATCGGCGGCGGGGTTAATTTGATGAGGTACTGGCAAAGCGGTGATGGGGTTTGGTGAGGTTTCTGGCATGGTTCCGATGATCGGCGCCGCAGCACGGTGGAGGAAGGCGGTGTCGGCTTGGGAGATGAGAGAGAGAGACACAGAGAGAGGAAGGAGAGAAATGCCGCACGGATTTTAGAGTAAACATGGACAGTGAGGATAGCACATGTAGCGGCATAGAGTCGTGATAGTAGCGTTGACGCTAAAAAAATTTGACGAATGATCGATCGGTCCAAATATACAAGAACAACGGATTCAGGATATATCAGTCATTTGATCTATCAATCGATAAGATAGATAAAAAAAATATTCAAAACCGATCTAGTGTAACAATCAACAAAGATCTAAACAACTAAAAAGCCGACAAATTAAGGGCAATAGTAAGTCTAAACAGACGATTAGGACTGATTAGATGGTAGATAAAGATACATTTTTCTAAAAAAGATGATGCGCAACAAGATCGGGAAAATCAAATCGGATTGACGTAATCGAGGATGACAATAATCAGCGATGCACAACTTTATTGATCAAGATCTGATTAAAAAAGTTTCTAAATTATAGAGCTACTCCTTGTCGACAAAAAAAAGTAAATAGAAAATAAATACGAGTTGTTTGATTGATTAGGGGTTTTTTCTTTGCTTCCCTTGGCAATCTTTTTATATTGCATTGGTCGATCGTGATCTTTCTCCGATGTGTTATCACCATGAGCTATATCGGTATTTACACCTAACAAAATTCTCATGTTCGAATCAATATTAGTCATAATTGTATCTTTAACTTAACTTTTAATATTTTTTTAACCAATATCAACTACAAATATCTATTTTATTTTTAGTCCTGATAAATTAGTCATGTATTACCAAATTCTAGTACAAAAGAGTAGTTTTCAGGCCAGAGGCTCAGAGCATGTTTGGATCCATTAGCACTAACAGTTAGCTGCTAAAATTAGCTAAAATGAATCTAAACAGGTTAGATAATAACCCAGCTAACAGTTAGCCACTAACCCAGCTAATAGTTATCTCATTAGCTAGTTCTCCCTCGCTAATTGCAGCTAATAGATGGTGAAATGACTAATTTGTTTCGCCCCGCTCCACTGCAATCACCTTTTCCAAAAGCATCGCTAACAATCATTAATGCAAGGGTATAATGGACATTTACATCTACAACTAAATTTTCAACCACCTATTAGCTAGTAGATCCAAACAGTTCTAACTAATAATTAGTCAGCTAATAGTTAGTTAACTATTAATCATTAGCTAGCTAACTATTAATGCTAATGGTTCCAAACATACCTCAGAAATTAAAACTCGGACGTTTAATAATGAAAGGATGAACCGACGCTGCCACGCGCACGAGGTCTTGCGCGCGCGGTGCTTACCTGCATGCTCCTAATTTTCCGTAGGCCGGCGTGCGCCACTCAGTCTTACGAGCCCATGTGCCCAGGGCACCCAATCCAGTGAACGGCCCAGGCCGGCCTGCTCCAAATGGCTCATGCGCGCCGACAGCGGGATCGATGCAGCGTGTTGCGCCGGCCGGCCCTGATTGATCCGCATTTGGAACGGGCTCGATTGTTCCTAATAATCCGTGAATTCTCTTCACGGGTTTCCAGGGCCGCCGTGCTTGTACTAGCCCATCCAGCACCCGCCAGTTTTCCAAACACGCGACGCACCGAGCGAGCCGCGAGCTACGTGCCTCCGACCCGACGCGCGCGCGTACGATTCCACGGGCTTGCCACGAGACGAGACGAGACGAGCGGAGCGTAGAGCTGGGCACTGGACTGGACTATTTTGAGCTGGTACCAGGCACGTTCGATTCGGCACGATTCATGATCTGGTACGGTACTATTTTAAATAGGCCGGGTTGGTCCCAAGACGATTGTTCGGCTGCGCAGTGCCCGCTAATCGGGCACAATGGGCGGTCGGTCCGACACGACAGCTCAGTCGTCAGCTTAAGCAAGACGGCCCAAATAGGCACGCACCTGTGTTGTATGTGTGAGTGAGCAAATCAAAGAGTAAAGGAAGAAAACTATGGATGGACGGAAGAAAAGGAAGGGAATGCATCCATACGTTGTATGTGTGGATGAGCAAATCAAGGAAATCGAGAAGATAAACACAATAGGATTTTGTTTCGACGGAGAAAAATAAAGTCCTAGATGATAAAGAAAGAAATCAATCTATGATCATTTTCTCTGTAGTAATAGTATAAACGGCCGGATCTCGACCGGCAAGATGGCACGGGCGTGCACGGCGCAAATAGGTCGTGCTCGGCTCGCCAAGACGAGCCGCCACCTGACCAGACACGGCGAGCATGATGGGCCGTCACGGCCCGGCACGGTTTAGTCCCGAAGCACGATAGGCCCGTACCGGGCCGGCCCGACCCGACACGACGCCCACCTCTAGCGGAGCTGTGGAACTCGACGAGAGTAAGCGTCACAAGACAACGGCATTGTGCCTTGCACGCGGGGTGCAAATGGCATACACAATGATGTTACATTAGTCGTTTATATATTTTATCAGGTAATATTTTTTTACTAGTATAGAAGAGAGAGTAAGATAACAGAGAGTGTAGCCGTTTTTTCGTGAGATGACGGCTATATAGACATCACAGAACATCAACGCATTTAATTATTATCTATAACAAACACTTTTTATGATATAATTAAAAGATTATGGGATCTTATAAACACAACCATAAAATGCTATCTATTATAGAACTTATTTGTAGTTTTTTAAATGACATTAAAAAAGTATATAAACAATAGCTTCCTACGCTACTGGCTCTAAGAAACCCTCGGCCTCAAGCCCTATGTCTCCTGGGTGGGATTGAGCTCACATAATTGATTCGCGTTTCTAACCTGCTGGATAGTCCAAAATTAGCCGTGACTTGTTATGTTGGGCTTCCAGGGTGCGCTGAAAATTTATTAGGCCGTGGAAAGAACTCTTACCAAAATACAAGGCTACACTGACTAATTTTTTTATTTAATATTTATTTTAAAACATTTTTTCAAAACTAATCGCCTGGCAAAAAAATTGCAAATCATTCGCCTGTCGCCTCAAAGACGGGCGATCGCCTTCTACGGGCGACGGCAAGCAGCCCTAACGGTCACAAACGGCCGCCGTCCGACTGCTTGCTCAACGCCATACATGCCACGCGCCGACTGCTAAGTGCCGTCGCCTATGAGCCGGGCGACGCTGGGCCCCAAAGCGATCAAGGTATTTAATCCTCATGAGCGACATCAGGCTCATTTGTCACGGCCGAAGCGAAGCGAGAGCGAAGGAAAGGAGCTATGAGAAGAAGAGGAGAGGAGAGGAAGAAGGAGAGGAAAAAGAGAGAGGAAAAAGAGGGAAGAAAAAGAGGAAAAAATATTCGCTGCTTTTTGAAGGTAAGTCCCAGAAATTTATATGTAATTTTTTTGAAATTTTAGTATTTTGTAATATTTAGAAATGTAGAAATGTAGTAATTTAGGAATTTAATGTAGTACGATGGGGTAGTAGAAATATTAGGCAATGTTTAGAGATTTAATGTAGTATTTAGAAATATTAGGATTGTAGTATTTAGAAATATTGAGAATCAATATAGTATTTAGAAATTTAATGTACGATTTAGGATTGTCTAGTATTTAGAAATTTAATTTATATGTAGTATTTAGTTTGTAATTTATGTGGTGTTTTTTAGGTAATATTTAGAAATTAATGTAGTATTAAGTGTTTAGAAATATTAGCATTGTGTAGTATTTAGAAAAATTGAGATTCCATGTAATAGAAATATTAGATAATATTTAGAAATGTAATGAGTAGAAATTTAATATTATTAATTTAAAATGGTAGGTTAGCCAGATGTTACGCAGCAATGTTTTAAAATTGCGACGAGAAATTATAGGAAGTACGATATATCATGTATATATAAAGTTTTTAAGATTAGGACAAATGAATAATATATAGTACCAATTCGTGAATGAAAAATGGGTAGTCGAATTACTTATTTATAGTCGGATTTCTTAGTATGAGGACCATTCATTTTATACATAGTATTTTAGAGTATATTTGAAAACAAGGTAGGCTAGGAACATATCGTCAGCAATCGTATACGCTAGAAATTAGTAGAGTAAAAAATTTGAAAATGCCAGCAATCATAGAAATCAAGAGAGTAAAAAATTTGACAATATAATGTAACATTTAAATAGTAATGCATGACGCGGTTACATGAAGAAATGTTGATTTTTTCGGTTCGACATTGTATGCAGCGCAGCATGTCGGAGAAATTGTATTTTCAAATATTCTATGGAGATGGGGAGATAGCACAGGGACCGGATGGAGTCGATTTGTCGGCATTTTCAACAGTCATACGGGGTATATCTAGGCCGAGAGAGAGGACATACAGGGGTTTGTTGGAGTGGATGTTTCGGATGTTCAGTTTGGATACCCAGAGTGTTCTATCAAGGGTTAGAGCAAGAGTAAGTCGCATGCAGGACTTTTTATGGAGAGCTGGTTCCTATTAACGCGACATCGGCATGGAGGAGCTATGTTGGGTACGCTGTAGAGCGGGGCTGGCCGCTCATGTTGCTGGTAGATTGGTACCAGGTACCTCCATCGGTGTCGGAGGTTCGTGATGTCGGGGTAGATATTACGGAGGAGGAGGATGACACGCAACAATGCGATGATGAAGGTGGCGAAGACCCCGAGACGGTGACACGAGGTTGGCGGTGGCGACGGGATCGGGGGGGCGAGGAGGCAGCCGTGGAGGCGCGGGGGGTGGCCGACAAGGGGGAGGAGGTGGAGCACATAGTTGACTTGATGGAGGAGGAGGAGGACCGTGCGGATGAGGAAGTCCCCGATGGCGAACGCTCGGACGAGAAGGACAATACTCCTGAGGTGCCTGTCCCCGGTGCGTGGACTAATTATAATTTCAAGACCTAACAATGCATGAAGGAACAGAGATGCATGGGAGTATCATGAGAACGAGGTCGCATTGGGGGGCCGATATAAAGACAAGGAGGCAGTGATGGATGCGGTGAAGCATCGGTCAATGTCTCTTCGACGGCAATTCAGTAGTGAAGTCCAAAGAAAAAGACTATGACGTGAAGTGCGAGTTGACTCGTGCCCATGGCGGTGCATGCATACAAGGGGAAGTGGAGGGACTCATCGAAATGTTCCATAGTGACAGAGCATAATCGCTAATCGGAGGAAGCGGAGCAGAGCACCGCAATCTGCCGCCCACTTGGGTGGCAAATGTGTTTTATGGTCAGATCGTGGACAATCCGCACTGCAGCCACGATCCATTATCGAGCCGCCGAGGAGAGGTTTCAAAGACAAGATTAGCTACGAAAGGCATGGAGAGCAAAAAGAACAGCTTTGCAAATACGGTTCGACATACGAGGCTTCTACGAGAATATTCCACACTTGCTCGTGGCAATATCACGAGGAATCCCAAGACGGCCATCGACCTTATGGAGTTTCCGCGGATGGTGCGTCGCGGCAAGTGGGTCTTGCAATGCCTTTTCGCCTTCTACAAGATGCATAAATGCCTTCCGACACTCGCCGCCTTGGCCATTTGCATGGACGGCACATTCTCACAGGAAATACAAGGGCCGATTCTAACCGCATCGCGGTGGACGCCAACAACCGTGTTCTACCGGCCGATTGGCCTTCGTGGAGGGGGAAAACACGGAGAGTCGGTATCGGTTTCTTGAAAGAGTCAAGATGGCAGCTTGTCCAGACCGCCTGATGTATGTGTCATCCATGACCGACATGCAGGTTGCCGAGGGCGATCGTGGATATGCAACAAGGGTTCGACGTCGGGGAGCAAAGAAAGTGGCTGACTCAAGAGCAGTGGTGCATGAGGCACATGGGTGCCAATTTTTTCCATCGCCAGAACAAGGAGCTTATGAACATGTTCAAGCTACCAGGCAAACAGAACCACGAGGAAGTTCGACTCATTGTGGAGGACGCGGATGAACTAACCCATAAGCAATCATCAATCCAAGGGACGACGCTAGTTCATCGAGGAACCCTATGGTGTACCACGAGCAAGGAGATGACCCCACGCCTTAGCGCGCGCTTCCCGACCGACGACCAAACATTCGGCGTAGGCCGGGGACAAGCATAAAGAGTTTCACGGACTGGATACGACATGAGCCGTTGGAGAAATGGTCCCTTCTGCATGACGAGGGCGGTTCCCGTTATGGAATAATGACAACCAACCTGGCGGAGATTTACAACTGGGTAATGAAAGGCGCGAGATGCCTTCCGTTGGTGGGCATTGTTGAGGGTGTGTTACTAGGCACCCAAAATATTTCGCTGAGCTGCACAAGGCCTCCGCCGCATGTATGTCGGACAATCGCCGTCAGATTTCGACGGTTGTCTCTACGCACATGGCCAACAAGACACGGAAGGCACAGACACATCGCTGACACCGGAGAGTGGCGTGGAACGGAGGTACCACGCGCAATCGCGTGACCGGGTCAAGAGGTGCCCACCGGAGAGGACTTCCCATCTGCAGGCGCATTCGAGCCGCCGATCGCGAGTGCTCCCGCCAGAACCACGCCGCTGACTTGCCGTGCTCGCACGTGATTACCGCAACAAAGCGAGACACACCACCATGTCGTCTGTGACATCTCCCACTACTACTATAAGCAAAGTGTTTTCAACACGGGCATAACGAGGTGTACGGGTACCGAGTCGATGGATCGCTCACGACGCCCCCTCCGTGGCATCGGCGGGTACCGGACATCCGAATGTTGAAGCAGAAAGCCCAAGCGCCGCAGACACGGCGTATTAGTAACGATATGGACGAGTCTGCGCCGTAATTGTGGATAATGTAATCCTATGTACCAGCTTATTTGTTGTCCCATCATGTAATTTTTGATTCTATGTACCGCTTATTTGTTGTCCTCGCCAATGTAATATTTGATTGTATGTACTAGTTATTTGTTGTATGTGCGCGATCGTGATATATTTGAATATCGAACATTTTATTACTTTTCATTTAATTTTTGCTAGTTGTAACGCACCATGTACTTATTATCCGGTTTGTTTTTATTTGGCTCCTATACTTACTAACGGCACCATGAATTTGCTTTGTAACCACGCAGTACAAAGCGATTTATGGCGCGAAGTTGGGCGGCTTGCCGACGCTATCTCCCGAGCCGCTAGACCAAATAGTGGACTTGACCCACCGGTCTAGGTTGTCCGCAGAGGGTCACGGTCGGGGACATCATGTCTCGGTGCCGGGGAGTTTCTTCTGATCGACCCACGCTGGGTTCCACAAGAAGTTGGCGACTTTTTCGTACTCTTTTGCTTACCCGTTAATGGAATTTTAACGACGCTACACACTACGCGCAAATTACGAGCCACGGCCACTTCCGCTCTGCGGATGGTGGAGCAGACGACCGTGGAGGGCCCACACGCCTCAGGGGTTCTCAGACGACCGGTCCTCGCCGATCAAGGCCAGGACCGGTGGAGACCGGAGACACACACGCTCCACCGCCTCGCGGAGAGATGGTTCCCACGCCGCAGACGGTCGCACCTCCTAGAGCTCCCTGCGCTGGCCGTGCGCTTGTGCCGCACGACGCCCGCCGCGCGGGTTTGCGCGCTTCCGCCAGTGCAGCGACACCCCGAGCCCCCGTGACGCGTTCCCACAGTATGGATGCGCGGTGTCCGTATATGGTCGCCTCCAGCCACGGATAGTACCTCGCTCGTTGTAACTTAACGGATACGCGACCGAGTCAGCGACAATATTGTATCGAATGCCGCAGTGAGCTTCTCCACCGGAGCCCGACGCGAGGACTCGCACGCGCCCGAGGCGCACTCGCTGTTCGTGTTCGGTTGGTACTGCTCCTCGCCTCAAGACGGGGACACGGTGGACCGCAGACCGATCGAAGTTCGCCAGCTTGATCGCCGACACCCCGCGAGGAGGTAACACATTTCGTTAAAATATCTTATGACAGAAATGTCTAACTTTGCCGCTGTAAACAATCGTGCAGAGCAAGGTCGTCGGGCTCGCCGTGCTCGCGTGCTTGTACAGGGTCTTTGCGAGGTCGTCTCCGGGGGACAGAGGCGCTCTTGACGGTCTGCATTCTACTACCGCACTGTGGTCCCGGGAGCACTTCTCCGCCAGTAGGCCCGTTGTTGACCGGTTCCATACTCACAGACTGCACCACCACCATCACCAGATCGACTAGTCCACTATGGGCTCAGACGGGTTCAAATGCTGTATGCCCCTTGTATCTAACCCCATACTTTGGACACTTTAGTAACATGCACTACTTTATTTTCCGCAGCGGGTGTACGCCCACCTGCAGGTCAAGAAGGTGTACGCCGAGTTCGTTCGGGAGTTTGACTGGCTGCAGGACGAGGACGTGCGGTGGACACTCAGCATGACCTCGCGAGGTTCAGTCCGAGCACCTCACGGGCCGTCCGAGCTTTGCCGGGCGTGACCATCGCCTCGCTCACCCGAAGGTCCTCATCTTCGACCAGCGGCCGAGGAGTACTCGCCAGACCGAAAGTGCCGCGGCGCTCGCCTCTTCTAGAGTTTCCCCGCCGCTACTCACATGCCTCACGTGCCGCGCACAAGCACGTGTCTCGAGCAGAGTACTTACTATTCCCGCGGAATGCATGTTGTATGTAAATTGTCGTTTTTGCATTGCAGGATGACTCGGTCGGGGCATCCACTGGGCACTCCATTCGCTCATCGCATGGCACCGTGGGAGTTGCAATGGGGAGAGGCGGCGGCGGACACGGTGGACGAGACCCGGCCGTACGACCGTGCGACATACGACGATTACATGGAGTGGTTCGCGCCGCGGACTCGGCTTAGGGTTGGGTACACACCAGCAGAGTATGCCGCAGCCCCGCATCGGTGTCGAGACGCATTCTTCGGAGATGTCCCGAGGGACAACTACGCCGTAAGGGTCACCCCGCACACCCTACACGATGTTTTATGTAAATTACCTTATATCGAGCTGGCATTACTTGCAGGCACGCCTTGCAGGCCAGATGTACGAGGAGGTGGAGTCCGTGATGGCGGGCCTCAACGCGAACGTCGCGCTCACCCCCGTTCAGCAGCGGGAGCTTTTTCCTCGGCTCCGCAGTGGGTTGTTGCGGGTGTGCGGCCTACTCACCTGCCGGCGGGGCCGAGGGGACATGCGCAACGCAAAGACGCCCCGTCACCAAAGACTTCCCGCTTAGTGGAGCCGTGCCCACACCTCGCCCAGCCGGCCGGCTCGCGGGTTCGACGTCACCGAAAGCACGAGCCCTCGTGTCCTCCCCAAGACAGACGCGAAGGGGCTACGGTGGGGTGACGAGGGCCACCGCCTCGCAGACAAACCGAAGATGGCTGTGGTGGGTGACGCGGGCGCTCGCCTCATGCCGCAGCAGAGCCCCACGGTGCTTACGGCTACTCGACTACGCACGACGCTGACGACGTGGTAGCTTTTGACGAGAGCGCTTCATATCCACCGAGCACGCCGCCCACCACCCCAGCAGACACCCGAAGTCGCCGACAGACTACACTACCTCGTAAGCCGCAGCCCGCAGGCCGGTAGGAGGGTCGTCCGTCTGCCGCTGCCACTCACGCATCCCACCGAAAGCGATCAGAGGCGCTGCGTGGATCGATTTATTGCACAACCAGACGCTTGTAATTTTTTATCTTCACCACCATGTTGTCTAACTATCTCAACTAAGTGCTTGTATTTGCGTGAGGTTTTTTCTTAGCCATGTCGATGCAGATCATTTATCTATTTTCGCAACTTCGCGTCGAGCAACGCCCGCTAACTCGACAATAGATAGGTTGTACCTCGACTTATTTTCAAGAACTCGCGTCGAGCAACGCCCGACTAACTCGACAATAGATAGGTCTTACCTCGACTTATTTTCGCAACTTCGTGCCGCGAGCGAGAGCGAATGTTATAAACAGGTAAATATCGCCCGGGTATGGGGCGATCGGCCGATACTGGGGGATAGGGCCCATCATATTTGTATTTAATATTTGTTTCAAATTGTTTTTCGTATAGTAAACGATGAAAGAATAGCATGCTGTGAAAATGTCAGGAGGCACACTGCCCGATGGTAAATATCGCCCTGGAATGGGGCGATCGCCCTGTGTGCCTCCTGACATTTTCACAGCATGCTATTCTTTCATCGTGCTTCGTGTTTGCTCTCCGACTGCCTATATAAGAAGGGACGATGTGTTCTAAGAAGCACGGCAGTAGAGGAACAACCAAGGTGAAAAGGCATTGACGCTGCAGTTGTGTGGAGTAACCCCTCACCACCACTATAAAACAGGGCCGAGGGGTAGACATCCAACACAGCCAAACACAATGTCGTTCTACCGTCGCCTCTTCAAAGAAGCGTAAGTCATCCCGCCTCAATATCCAGATGCCAAGAGGCCGACGCCGGTTCTCACGAGTTGCCCCGACCCAAATGCGATCGCAACCTACCGCGAAGATGATGCAATCTACCCATGGAGAGACGGCCGCACGCTCACTCTCATTGTGGCCGCACCTACAAGGTAAACCTACCGGTGTCCACACAATACAGGTAACACCACCATCTCATGCATCGTTTTTCTTTTCTCAAAGACAAGGACCGTGTTGCTTCTTCCAATGGATCGACGGTCGAACGACGTGACTACTTAATTTCTACAACCGCCACGACGCCTACCCCGCTTTGTTCGAGAACTTCACCCAAAGGGAGAGGCCGCCAAGATATGTCCTTTTCTAGATCGACCAAAGCTTAGGACCGGTGGGCAAAGGGCCAACCAATCGGTGAGTTTCATGCGACATACTCATGTTAAACTCGCAAAGTAGTAGTTCTAAACCAGTTCATCGCACACAGGAATTCAAAAGGAAACTTGCGAATTTGCTCAAGTCAAAGGAGAAACCTCCTCCAGGGCCACCCGAAAGCCCCGACGCTTATAACATGGCTGCAGCAAAGGGTTGATACCGCCACGTGATCTAGCGGACCGAAGATTCTACCGGTGCCCTTGGCCGAGGATGAATGGTGCCGGTATTTCAACCGGTGGACCCGAGACGCATTCACCCACATCTCATGCTTCCTGCATGGGATAACCGGGGAGCAACCTCTCCGTGGTGCCACTACCGCCCGTAAAAGCGGACCCGAGTATGCCTACGTGTTATTCAACCACCAAAGCGGCATATTGCATTGATCAAGGGCACGCTTCCGGTTGTCCAAGGATAAGCCCAACACACACCTCATGCACCATATAGTGGAGGCGAGTTAAACAGAAAGGCGTCTCCGCATGCCTCCGCTAACAATGCCAACACACCAGAGGTGCAAGAAGGTTCCTCCTCTCAAGAAGAAGGGACAAGGGAAGCAATGCCGAGGTCCGCAACACGCAACAAATCCTTGACGCTTATGCAGACTCAACCGGAACCCGGTGGTATTAACATAGGGGACGCTGAATCGGGATGACATGCCCATATGGGAGGGCAGAAATCCACATAAAAAGACCAAAAATTATGTCTTATACACCGAGACGCATTTACATAGGCCACCCATTCGGCGCATACCGGGAGAACCGCGGATCCCCATGGAGTTCTTTTCATAGTAGGGATCGAGCGATGTCCGAGGACAAATCGCAAATTAAACACGGTTAGGTAATATGCGAAAATGTGGGACATCATTCGGCAGTACCAGATAGGATGAATGATCATTTGTTCCACCATGACGAACATTGCTTTCGTTAGTTAGTTCGCTGCAATTTCGCCACCGTTGTAATGCCCTTCTAATATAATCTAATCTATCTGCTTATTTTATCATATGAACTTTCAGTGTATGTGCCCTTAAAATTTTCTAACGTGGTTTGTTTTATTTTTCACTTGGTTCAAACTTGTCGGCCAAATTTTATCGTGACAGTTGAATTGTTTGAATTTAAAAATTCTCACATCTTAAAATCATTTGAAATTTTTATGGTAATATCATTGATTTATCAGAACCTCCATAAAAATTTCAAAATTTTTCGACGTCAGAATCTCTGTGGTTTCATGGTCGCGAATGCCTTTTCCGATTTTCAGAACTTCCTACCGGTAACGTCTCGCTATCTCGCCCATACGTAAGTGCTAGCCCGCATTGGCGAGGTTGCCCTTGATTTTTTCAGATTTTTGGGTCAGATCCGCTTGTCCCGCCCCACGAAAACCCCTAAGTGGTCACGATTGTGGGTTTCATGGCGCGAGTGCCTTTTCCGATTTTCGCAACTTCCTACCGGGCAACGCCGCCTATCTCGCCCATATGTAAGTAGTAGCACGCGCTATGAGGTCGCTTCGCTTTTCTCAGATTTTTGACTGCATCCGCCGTCTCTGTGGGTCTGCGAAACCCTTAAGTGGCCACGCTTTCCACGGTTTCGTGGCCGCGAGTGCCTTTTCCGGTTTCAGAACTTCCGACCGAGCAACGTCCGCCATCTCGCCCTATGTAAGTGGTAGCCCGCTTACGAGGTCGCCCGTGATTTTTTCTCATATTTTTTCGCCGATTCGTGGACCATAAGAGCCTATGAAAATCCCTAAGTGGGATACGATCACCAACAAGGGAAAATAATTTTTCCGCAAAGTGAAAACAACAAGAAGTTTTTTTATTTCGTAATTGTTCCCGGTTCAATGCAACAATTATTGTACGAACAATTTACCAAAAAAATTGCAAAAAAAAAATGTTATAAGACCGATCGCCCTAGGCTAGGGCGACCGGTGTATTTTTTAATTTTTCGTCACCGCCGCTACATCGCCGAATGCGCCGTTAGTCAGGGCACCGATCGCCCGAGTAGGGGGCGATCGCCCCGTACTGAGGCGACGGGCGGGTAAAACTGCAATTTTTTCCCGCGGCCGATTAGTTTTGAAAAAAAAAATTTAAAATAAATATTAAATAAAAAAAATTCTACACTGGACTCCAAAACTCTCTCCGTTCCCATCACGCGCTCAAGACATGTGCCGGCACAAATGGCTGGTCTCGAGCCTCAGCTCCGATGACCACTTCGCCGACTGATGTGGGCCATGAATTGGCCTCGAAACACGTGCTCCATCCTCTCGATCAGGTCACCATCTAGGGTCCGTCCGTAACGCACCGTTCTCCGACATTCGAGGCTCACCCATTGGCTTCCCAGTTCCACGCCAACGCCCAGGTCAACAATAGCCGGGGCTCACTTCCTCTCCGGCCACTGGTGGCGATGGCTGTGTTGGTGGACAAGCGCGACTACCTCTGCACTCTGAAGGCAATCCGTTCCACGCCAACGCCCAGGTCAACAATAGCCGGAGCTGCTGGGATCGATCGAGCTAGAGGGGGCGTGGACTCAAGGATATAGAGGGTTTTGGGCCGCCCCTGCCTTGAGTAGAAACAAAAATCGTGATAGCGTTGCCGTGCCGGTGCCAGTGGAAGATGACAATGGCTTCACAGTATCCCTAAGCTTATTAGCATTTTATGCGATGAGATGAGCCAGTTCTCCCCAACGTACCATTCTTTCCTTGCGCCTCACCTCAACTACCAGAAGTTGAGCTCAGCTGAGGCCGTTCCAGCTTGCTCTCGTCGAACCACGGCGTAATCTAGAATGTAAGATTCTAGGACCCTGTGCTAGATTAAAATTAGACCTAATAGTTAAAAGAGTTAATTACCAAAATAAAACTGTTGTCATTTAAAATTATGTCCTAACATTAGCTTTTTGGTTCTATGTGTTTTTTTTTGTCTCGCGCTATTCATAACCATAGTCATATCACCTAGTTCTAGAAGACATGTTTGAAAACTAGAGCAACACCCAGATGGATGCACAAATAAAAGAAAAAGATCATCAATAGTAGGAATTAACTGTTAGAAATTGGCCTATGAATGGCTCATTTCCTTTAATTCCAAACCACGTATGATTTAGTACCATATTGCTAGCCAAATGGATGAAATGCAACTTAAAAAGTGGAGTTCTTACCACCACTTGAATAATGACACTTGGTATGAGAATAGTATAAGGTGAACAGTAGCTAAACACTCGTGCGCATTCACATATTTCCGTGTGAAAATTCACATGACTCCTAGCACTTTGGAGTCTACCAGCAGTTGAGCATCCTACACATGGTATTGGTATGGCCTACGTCAAACCATTTAAGGGTGTGTTTGATTGGTAGGATCAGAGTTTCAATATTCGTTTTCGGTTTACATCTCAAAAGTTAGTGAAATCTCAAATTTCGATGAAATCTCGAAACTTCAGACAAAATCTATCAAAATTCAAAAAAAAAATGAAATATGGTGTTTTGAACCAAAATTTGGCCAAAATTACCGAAATTTCGCCGAGAAATGCCGAAATCTCAGCGAAATTCGATAGAGCAAAAAATGTTTGAAAAAATGTTAACAATTTTTTTAAAAAAATTTGGATGGTCTTGACACATCACTAATATTTCCATAAAAATTTCAAATGATGATCAGGCATAAGGAATTTTTAAAAATTCTGATAGTTGTACTGTCCAGATAAAAGGCTAACCGTCAAAATTTCAATTGAATGAAAAATAGTGCAAACCGTGTTAGAACATTTTGAAAAAAAAATTGGATAGTTCTAATGCAATAATAATTAATGTTCTCATAAATTTTTCAAATGATGATCATGAGGAAGTTTAGAAAATTAGGACAATTCTACTGAAGGCTAACTGGTAAATTTCAACTGAACAAAAAATAATACAAACCATCTTAGAAATTTTTGAAAATTTTTTGGATGGTCCTGAAGTATCACCAATGTTGCCATAAAACTTTCATATAATTATGAAGCCTAAAAAATTTAAAAAATTGTAACAGTGCTACTGTCTTAATAAAAACCTAATGATCAATAAATAGATTTGATTGAGTAACCAAAAAAGAGTTAGAATCTTTTAAACTTTTAGAGAAGGGTTCTAGGCAATCATTAAGTTCTCATAAAAATTTTGTATCTGTAACATCCCAAATTTTTGGCCTTTTCTTAGTTAATAGTGTTTTAATGTTAAATTGTGTGATTTGTGAATTTTTTGGATTTATTTTTATTTTTTTCTGAGATTTATTGGAATTATTTTAAATTAAGTATATTAAGCCTTTTGCCAAAAACTAATTATAAATAGATAAGTTTAAATAAAGTTTTGCCAAAAATATTTTATTTGAGTCCAGAATATCTCAAAATATTTTTGAGATTTTTCTTGGATTTTTCCTGGTATTTTTAGTTGCTTAAATAAATCAAACTATTTTCAGTATTAAATTTAAAAGAGAAATCCTGAGTAAATTGTGTGAACAGTAATAGGCCAGGCCCATTTACTGTTTTCTCGGCCCGGTTTCTAGAAGCCTTGGCCTATCACCGTAGGATTTCAATTGGGCGATCAAGATTGCGCCACATCGTCTGAATTGTGCTGGTCGATGGATTTGGGATGGACGGGGAGGATCAATCGTGTAATTTTTTAACCCTAATCAATCTGAGCCGTTCATTCCGTGAGCGATTGGGATTGAGGCACGTCGCGCGCAATCGCACCGTTGACTGTGACACGTGTTTGAAGCTCCGTCATCGTTTTCCCCGTGTCCAGTCCGGACTCTGCTTCGACGCCGCCATAAATCCTCAGCCGTGCCATGCAGAGCTCAGTCTCCTAGGCCTATTTAAGTAGCACATCGCGATCGCCAAGTTTTGGTGAGCAAAAGCCCTAAGGTAGCTAGACCTATTGTGTTGTGAGTTCGCCGTGATCTGAGGTTTTCGTCGAGCGCTGCCGAGAGGGAGAAATCATCGATCCGCCGCCGTCCTTGCAACAACGGAGCTGAGGTTGGTCGAGTCGTGATCGTCGGCGTGAGGGACAACTTGTGCGCTTCTTGGATTGACCGGAAGATCGCCGGAGGGCCGCCGCGTCGAGGAAGCCGAAGTCGCCACCATCGCTTCAGTGCTCCAATTAAAGATCTGACTGCGTCACCAGATCCGCGACACTGAGACGAGTCCGAAGGTACCAATTCCCGCCGCCGGCGATGACCCTAGGGCCGCGTGCGCCGCCGGAGGACGTGGCGTGATGTTTCGTCGCCACATGTCGACACGTTGGAAAGACTGTCGGGGTGGCGCTGGCGTGGCCGCTGATGTGGTGCCGTGTGGTTGCTTGCGTCATCGCCGCGTGTACACGCATGTCAGCCGTGGGACCCGACTATCAGCTGCCACATTTGTGTGAGCCGAGCCCACCGTGGACCTAGTCCATGGACCACGCCACGTGTCATCGTCGTGTTGGTCCAGTTCGGCGCTGACGCAGTAAAGCGAATTTCCTTTACAAAAATAATTCGGATTAATATTTGATTTTTCAATTTTCAGGTTTTTATGATTTTCGAATCTTCCGAGAGCTTGTTCTCCTTCATACGAACTCCGATTGAGGTGATTCAAATTCCTAAAAATTTGTAAAATTGAGATTTATCTAATGGTGAATTTTATTTGATTTTTAGAGTTTGTTTGCTCTCTATTTTGGTATTTATTTGGTATTCTCTTTCGTTTCGCGTAGACGATAAATTGTGCGATGCATCCGGAGAAGATTTATCAACTCAAGACCAAGGTCCAGAGCATGGATAAGAGTTTTCCTAAGGCAAGTTGTGCTTTGATCATGTTGCACCCATGTTTGCAAAATTGCTATTTTAATTTACTTTATTGCATATTATTTTATGTGTATAAATGATTTCAATCTAAATTTGGGATTAGCTAATGTACCCTTTGATTTACACCCTACCTTGTTAATTGTATGCCATACTCCACTTGTCACCTTAGGTTAGTTCACTGTAGTTGGTTAATAATGAAATCAACATGGATGGTTAGATCGGATTAGATTGCTTAGCCATGCCACGTCATCACATGTACATGAATTATCAATTATTAATCTTGACTAATGGAATATGGAACAATGATGTTAACTTGTGTGTCATGTGTGGTTACACAAAGAGATTGAGTTGTCGTGGCGGGGAAGTCACACAATGATGTTGATTTGTGAGTAGCATGTGGTGCTTGGTAACCAACCGGGTGGTAATCATTTTAGATTGAAGCAAGTAGTAAGGGGCAAGTGTGCCAGGGTAGGCCCAGTGGGGCAAAGGGTATGTGCATGTCTTGCTTTAATCAATCCTAAGAATTTAACCTTGCGAGCCTTTGACCTGAGTCAATCATGCAACCACATGTCTGTTATGGGGCAGCCTAGCTGACTAATTTGCAGAGCCTTAGCTTGAGTACTATTGTGGTGGTGTGAGTCCGGGTGTACGGAGGAAACTCACATGGCGCAAGAGGGGGGCCCTGTTGTGGTGGTGTAACCCTTCAGTGTTGAAACCTCAGCGGGTAGTACTGGGTTAAGGTGATGCATTGTAAAGGCTTTGTTATAATCATTCGCCTGTGTGGTGCATGGTTGTATCGTGTGGATAAAGTGCATAATCTCTGCAGAGTGTACAAACTATTCGGATAGCCGTGCTCACAGTATTGAGCAATGCTCGGGAATTACAGTTAAGGGTTTAGACTTTTGAAAAATGAAAACTTGGGATGGATGGCATGTTGCCATGGAAAGTTGAATCTTGACTTAGGATGAAAAATTTGGTTTATTCGAGAAATGCTGAATCTATCTATTATTGCTATTTGTTTTACTGTCTTTTCAATCTATATACTGTACTTGTTCATAAATGCTGCTTTACTGCAAATGAACTACTTAGCCTTCCTTTGGAATAAGCCTTGCATATAGTTATGTTAAAGTTGCATTCTGTGCACAACTTGTTGAGTGCTTTATGTACTCACTCTTGCCTACAACATCATAAGTGCTGAAGAAGGTGTACCAGGAAGGGACGAATGTTTAGGGTGCGAGCCTTGTCAGTTGCCTGTGGTATACTGAGGAGTTACCTACGTCTGCATTTCCGCTGCAGTTCAATTTATTGTTCAGCCTTGTGAGGCCTTGTTAAGTAAGTTGACCATAAGGTCATTCAACTAGTAATATTTAGTATATAATGTCTTTTATCTTATTTCCGTTATGTATGATTGTGATATTCACTAATGTTGAACCTGTGTGCACTAGCGTGATCCTGGACTAGTGCAGTATACACAGAGGGTCCGGATTTGCATATTCGGGTCTCGACAGTATCATGATCACACTTCAGTGAATTTATAAAATTCTTATAATGTTACTGTACTATTTGTGTTCCTTGTGTTTTTTATTTTTAAAAGATAACAAACAAAGTTCAATGCATCTATAGATTTCATTGTGCAAACAAAAAAAATTAAATTTTTTCAAAATTTTATAGACGGGTTCTGAGGTAATTCTTAAGCTCTCATAAAAATTTTGGATCATGATCATATTCGAACAAATTTATAAAATTCTGATAAGGTTACTATCTCAATTATATTTATTCTATTTTTTATTTTTAAAGATAACAAATTAACTTTAATTACTTTTTAGAAAATTATATTATTCTACACTGCTAAAGATAGTATCATAAATTTTTTAGAGTATGATCAAGCTTGTATAATTTTATAAAAATTTGATAGGGTTTTTGCTAAATTTATAAAACGTCTCAAAAATTCGGCTGAAAAATTGGCTTAATGATGAAACTGGCATTTCAATGGTTGCGATCATAGCATGTGTGGTGCGTATGTATGTGCTATGTTAGATGATTACTTAATATGCTTGTGATAGCACGGTATTGGTTTTGCTTAATGCAATACGCTCGTATGAGTAGTTGCATGAACTGATCTTGAATCAAGTCGTGGACTTGTGTTCGTACACGATTTTTGTGTTTGTTCATATGCAGGTGTTGCTCGAGGACTAATGTGGTCGATGACAGGACCGAAACTAGGTTTATGGAGGAACTGAGGTTCGGGGCTAGGTTCAAGCAGGAATTGAGATTTTGATGGTCAAGAATGTTATACGGGACGTTTGGGCTAAAGAACAGTGTACATGGAGGCTGGTTAGTCACGTGAGTGCGGCATGTGGGCCGTACGCGTACAGAGTTATATTAGGCCATGTTGTGCCAAATGGAGTTATATACAAATTTTTTAAGATTACTTATTATAAATAAGGAAGGTGGCTTTTGTTTATAGAGAACTATGTATTTAAGGATTGTACTTTGCGACGAGGGCTACTTGAGTTCATCCTGGCGACTAAAGTGGCGTCATACTTTGCTTGCATGCACGACTAGAAAAAGAAGCAGGCGCTGTGCAAGAAGGCTGCATGCATGCATGTCCTTTGACTTGGAAAAGTTCTGGCGACTTGCTAATTGCAAGAAAATAGAAGATGTCCTCGGCCGGCAGCTCGGTGAAAACAAAAAAGGAGTTCCTGGTGGCCGCACTTCCGGGGTGAGAGCTCCTACGACGACTAGAAGCGCTGGTTGTACTTTTCCAGCTGCAGGTGAGAGGTGACTTAGATTATTTTTGAGATATTTCGAAGGTATATTGTGAACACATCTCGATAATAAAAATCACGATTTGTAAGTTAATATGTTAGTGATCTCGTTCTTCGTTTTCATTTTTCGTTTACATACCAGTTTTATTTTTAGATTGATTCATTGTTTCATTATGATAATTTTGATTTGATTCATTCAAAATATTTATAGGGCATTAAATGATTGATCTAAAAAGTTTGATTGTTTAATTCATCGTAAATCTTAATTAATTTTATAATTAAGGTTTGATCAATTTTCATCATTATTGATATAGTTATCTTGCAAAAGGCATAACTCTAGATCCGTAGATCCGATCGCACTGATTCTTATTGGGTTAGTTTCAAAATTGAATTTAGTTTCTACAGTTAAAATTTCACATTAATCCAACGGTGGGATCTTTAAAAATTACTGTTTAAGTTAACATATATCATTCTGTTTTCGTGGAAACCGAAGCGATTTTCCTTAATTCGTTTAGGGGTGTTTTGAGAATCATTAAAAATTTGATTCTCAAAACACCGCTAAACGATTGATTGATTGTACACCTAAGACCAACCTAGATCAACATTTCAACGTCAATCATAGGCGGATCAGATTGATTGTACACCCTAGAAAGACAGAGATTGAACCAGAAGAAAACGCAATTGTCACCAAAGAAAGAAAAAAGAAGTAAAACTAGCTAGATGCCTCTGATTAGGGATGGCAATCGGGTCGGGTAGCTCCGGGTCCTCCTCTTATGGACCCAGACCCGAGACCCGAAATTGAGACCCGAACCCAGACCCGAATAACATATGGGTCCAAATCTAGACCCAGACCCGGACCCGACGGGTACCCAGGACCCGAATGGGTACCCAGGACCCGAATGGGTAGGACCACTAGATACCAACACAGTTTACATAATATTCAATATCTGCGACTACAAGAAACTGGTGTTTATGCAAGAAGAGCTCTTTGGTACCAGTCAAGTGAGTGTCAATGCCAAAGGACCAGCAAGTTAATTATTCTTAGACGCCATGACTTAATAATGCAAGGATTGTGATTCCTACATGTTCAAAAAAAAGGGACAAGGAAGACTGACCTGCATCAGGACCAAAAAAAAGGAGCAAGTTAACTGAACCGCTTGTTATTCTTGAATGTTGTGTACAGCTTCTGTGCAAATGTCTCATGTGTTGATCTGGGAAACATACTGAGCACAGAATTTTGGAAAACGTTGTTAATTCACAAGCATTCAAATATCACAGAATCGAAATAATCTACAATCAACTCAGATGCCATACCAAAATCAACTCAGATGCCATAGCAATTGAAGCAAATTCTTGCAATTGGGCCGAATGGTAATCGGAAATTCATCCAAGAGTGCTCGGGTGCGACACGGTGGCGCAGCCTACTTGATCGCCCGGCTCGGCGTCTGGACTTGGTGGCGGCGCCGAGACAACGGGAGACGGCGCCGGAGACGAGACGACGGGAGAGCCAGCGCCGGGACGGCGCGGATCCAGATCGGGTCGCCGGTGGAGTCGCTCGGTCGCGCCAGGCGTCTTTGCGTCTGCGGCCAGCGCCAAAGGCTAGGGTTTGGGAGTTGGGACTTTGGGTTTGTGACTTTGTGTGGAGCAAGGAGGCGTGAAGGACCTGGAGGTCTGTCTCTGGAGGATGTCGAGGCGTGAGGCAGGAGGCGTGGAGTGGAGGTCTCGGTTGGACTCTAGAGGATCGGCCGGGCCTTGGGCGGATCGGTTGAAATTGAATTGACAATAGTGCCGCCACCGAACAGAATTTGGTCGGTTCTACTATACCCACGGGTCTATATTCGGACCGGACCCGGACCAACCTGCACCGGACCCGATTAAAATACCCATAGGTCCAGATTCGACCCAGACCAACCTATCGGGTCGGATACCCACGGTACCTGCACCCATGGGTAAAATTGCCACCCCTACCTCTGATGGAGTCCGCTCGGTCACGCCCAAATCAATCATGTGCGAGTGATGCAATCATCGAGCGGCATGCATGTGCCTGGCCCACCGCAAGTTGCCCCCGCCCCAACCCAAAAAGCTTTGCCCTGTTTGCTTGCACACTTTCTTTATATTTTTAGCTATATTACAAATGGGGCTTTTGGTTATCTGCCACTCCTCATATTGCCATTCGTTAAAATGCCACTCGGGCCCACTGTCATAGACACAGAAGGTCCCACATGTCATTGAGACAAGAGTGGCATTTTAACGAATGGCAATATCAGGGGGGGCATATTACCAATTTTTTCTATTACAAATGTAGCCTCTTCTCAACCAGTATCACCTGCCGAACTTCACTTACGTAGCTAATCATCGGCACTGTAGCTCCTCTTCCTATCGAACTCAGGTGCTGCACTTGCAATAGGTACCTACCGAGCTTAGGTACGGCAATATCACGTCCTACTTAGCTCAAATACTGCGGTACCTTGTCCTGCAATGATGTTTTAGTTTGGCACCAAGCTCCTATCGATGTCGCTCGGATTGTTGCGGCCAGACCGCCACGATCAGGAGAAAGCTATTTTGTATATTTATTCTCACAAATGCTATATTTTCAATATGTATAAAAAATCCTTATTATATAAACTTCATGAAAATATATGTAAAAGTTTTTAAAAACTATCAAATAATTATTATATATATACGTGGGAGATCAGCTTGCACAACTCTATAAGATTTTAAAACCAAATTCAATCATATTTAAAAGATATAAAAAGACAAAAGTCAGCCTAATAGCAATTTTCACTATTCATCTCGTTACTTGTCAATTTCATATCTTTCAAATGCGATTAAGTTTGGTCTTCAAATTTTACAATGTTGTAGAAGCTAATCTTCCCTACATAGGGTAATTTTGTTAGAATTTTTGAAAATTTTTACATATGATTTCATAGAGTTTACAAGATAAGTGTGGTTTGCATGTCTATATATGTGTGTGTGGATATACCAGGTGCAAACCATTCTTATTGTGTGAACTCCATGAAAAGCATATATATAATTTTTCAAAAATTCACAAAATATTACCATATATAAGAAAGGTAAGTTTTTACAACCTTGTAAAATTTAAAACCAAACTCAATCATATTTGAAAGACATGAAATTGACAAGCAGCAAGCTAAATAGTGAAGAACAGTGAAAATTCACTACTCATGTTGAATTTATCGTTTTCATATCTTTTAAATTTTATTTACTTTGGTCTTGTATAAGGTAATTTTTAAAGAATTTTATATAATTTTTACAAAGTTTTCACGACAAGTTTAGTTTACACTTTACACCTTATATGTCCCGTATATGTACGCGCGCGTGTTAATGGCTAAACAAGCTAAGGCCCTGTTTGGCAACAAGGTTTTGTAAAACCATAGTTTTGCAAAACCATAGCTTGGGAATTGTCTTGGCATAAAAACCATGGTTTTACCAAACCCCATTAAAACCATGGTTTTTCTTGGAACTCTCAACTGTTTGGCTACAAAGTTTTGGGAGTTGTTTTAGTGCCAAACCTCAGAAAAATTTGTCCAAGACCAAAGTTTCCAAAACAGAGAAAAAACCATGGTTTTGTGAAAACCATGGTTTTTAAAACAGAGTTTTTTGAAAGGCTACCAAACACCTCATGATTTCTAAAACAGAGTTTTTCCTCTAAAACCATAGTTTTGTCTAGAAACTATAAAAAAACCTTGTTGTCAAACAGACCCTAGGGGTTCCGACCCAACCCAACTGGCGGAATTCCCCTCCGCCGCGCGCGCGGTGGGCCACCGAGACAAAACCCAACACAGCCACGAGTAAAACAACAAGGCAGCGGCATTGCATTCGCATTCCTTCCCTCTCCACGAGACAAGGCAATCGCGTGCGGCGCCACGCCACCACCCACCCGGCCCGATATCAATCCAAGGAGGCAACGCCCATCGCTTCCCATCCCTTCTCCGCGCAGGCATGAGCTTGTCGCAGCATCTGCACGACTACGGCGACAGGAGGCGGCATGCGAGAGGCGGTGGCAGGCGGGGGCACGCAGCGGCTGGGGAGGCGGAGGCGGAGGCCCTGGACCTGCTCGACGAGTACTGGTTCTTTAGCAACATGCTGGTCAAGAACGGCAGGGAGAGGAGGCCGCCGCCGCTGCCCAAGTCGCCGTCGACGTCGGGCAGTTGCGGCGATAGGATGAAGGGTCAGGGCGCTGGCGCCAAGGGTGGCTCCGACCGGGCGGGGACGTCCCGGTTCTACGAGTCCGGGTGCCGGAGGATCCTCCGGACGCCGTCGCTCGCGTCACCTCTCGTCGGGATGGGGCTGTCCAAGGACGAGGACATAGTACTGGAGGAGGAGGCTGCTGGTGATCAAGGAGTGGCGGAGGTGGAGGACGATGACCTGAACTGGAGCTCGATTTACGAGGGTGTCCTGCGCACCAGGATCGCGGAAGGAGGAGGAAGCGGGGGCAGGTCGGCGCTGCACCGGGCGCCGTCCATGCCTGTCCCGTCGTCCGCGACGACGGACGACAACGACCGCCGCGGCAAGTGGACAGCCGCCGCGGCCACCAAGTCCACGCCGAGCATGTCCAGGCTCAGGCACTCGTACAGCACGATGGAGAGACACTGCCGCTCGCACACGCCCACCAAGGTACGCATTGCCGTAGCGATCATCAAGCGCGACTTCCAAGACACGACGGTCTTGGATGATCGAAAGCTCTGAGCTCTGAGGCTAGTGTCCGACCAATTGACTCGTTCTTTGCAGACTGACCAGACGGCGAGGACATCGGGCGGCGGGGAGCGGGGCCATCCGCGGCGCGAGCTCCGATCATTCAGCGCGAACCAGCAGCCGGCCATCCTCCGGCACAAGAGCGCTTTCCAGGACAAGAAATCGAAGGGCTCGAGCGACCTGGAGTCGATCGAGGTGCAGGGGTTCAAGGACCTGGGCTTCGTGTTCGACCAGGAGGAGCTCAGGGAGAGCCTGGTCGACGTCCTCCCAGGCCTCCGCGGCAAAACCAAGGCGCCCTCCTGCAGCGGCAACGAGAACGGCGACGTGAATGGCAACGGCAACGGCAGCGGCAACGCCTGTGACGGAAGAGTGCGGCGGCCGTACCAGTCGGAGGCGTGGCACCACTACGTGCGGCGGCCGGCGCCCTCGGCAACGATAAGGCTGCAGCAGGCGGACGCGAGGTCCGCGGCGGAGATGAAGAACCAGATTCGGATGTGGGCGCAGGCCGTCGCGTGCAACGTCCGACAAGAGAGTTAAATGGGCGCCATATCGATCGCGTCCACCGTACGTACACAAATACACACACCACAGATCAAAAGCCAAGAACATACTCTCGATTATACCTAAATTTTGTCCCGTTTCATCGCCTCCGCCTCCGCCAAACTCCACACGGATAAATATATAGGTAGCCGTTCAGTGCTCTTCTTTGATTGTTTTCTCAACAAAACAGTGGAAATCATGCTTTTCTCTTGTCCGGTTATCGTTATGCTCTGCTTGAACCATAATGTTAAGGTTCCACCAGAAACGTAGAACTCCCAAAGAAATTTCATAAGAAACCACGCATCTAGTTGAGAGTGGATGATTCCCTCCCGATGAAATTGTTAGTTGCTACTGAACTCCTACGATCCAAACGGGGCTAACTGGAGTTGTTAAATGGTGTATATATAAATCCTTGCTACTTCTCAGTGTCGCAAAATCTGCATACATTTAGGTTCAGGGCTCAGGCACATATAAATCATAATGTGAAGGTGAAAATGTTGTTACTACACAGGAGTAATTTTGGCTGATACGTAGCTAGTTGAGGCAATAATGTATGTATAGCAGGAGAGCATGGCGACGCGTACCTGGCTTCCGCCCAAATCCCATGTGCCGGCTTCTGCCTACCAGCAGAAGGCCAAAAAAAATGTCTGGAATCTGGACAGTTCAGCGCCAGTAACATGCTAGATCCAATGAGAACCAACATATGCATCGTCAGGTGTCAGATCATGACCAACTAGACTCGGCACTGATTGCGGCCAAATCGCCATATTTTTGTGCCATCGTAGGCTCGTAGCACCGGCAGAGCGTAGCAAGGACGATGATACGAGCCAGTTGATCGGGAAAATAGACGGCTCGGATTGCTCCTACCAAGCCATCTGGATAGGTCTGAGCTAGCTCACCCAAGCTGTTCATTACCCTGTCCGGACGGCCAGGCACCCGGTAATTCAGGTAGCGCTCGTTCAACATGTGAGCTACATCGTGCATCACTTCACCATTTCCAGCAAACCGATGCAATGCGCACGTCAGGGTTAACAAAATCATTTTGCACTGAGAAATCAAGATCCGTCTGGTACCAATTTATCGTAAAAATTGAAGGAAAATCACCAAAAACAAAGGGTTTCGAAATCAAACGGTTTAGAGGGAAAATAAAAAAATCAAAAATCAATTGATTTTTTCTCAAAAACCGATTGGTTTTCTCGAAAATCGATCAATTTTCGTCCAACAAAAATCGACTAGTGAATTGAATTTTTCTTGCGTCTAATTTTTTAAGCAATTTTCGTCAATTTTTGACCGGTTTACGTAACATAAATTTTTCCGAAATTTTTTGTCAGTTTGACTAGTTTACCAATCGGTTTAGAATTTCGAACCGACTCGATACGGTTGATTTTCGTCGATTTTGTTAACCCTGCGCATGTCATCTCAATGCGAAGCTGATACCGTATGCACGGCTTACACAACTGTTGAAAGTTCACAATATTCGAACTAAACTAGACAATACAAATGACTAGAAAAAATATTTAATAAAAGTCCATACTTGCTGGCTGCTGCAAAAGTACAGTTAACTGGCCTGCAACTTGAACACTGCACGCCCTCCTTACCTGACGGTAAATCTCAGTGCAAACCAGCACGCACCCCCTACTGGGAGTCTGGGACTGATATATATGGAATTTTTTTAAAAAATAATATATTTTTTATTCAGAATTTCAAAAATATACCACGAAACAAAAATTACAGAAATATACCCTGTCGCCCGTTGGATAGGCGACAGGGGGCTAAATAGCAAAAATAAACGGGCGACAGAAGGCCACATCACCCCCAGCCTCCTGTCGCCCAATGAAATGGCGACAGAGGCTAATTTGATTCCTGTCGCCTAATGAAAGGGCGACAGAAATCAAATTAGCCCCTGTCGCCTAATGAAATGGCGACAGGGGCTAAAATTGACGCCGGTCGCCCGATGAAATGGCGACAGGGGCACACGTGGCCACGAAACCGAAAATCGTGGCCACTTAGGGGTTGAATTAGCCCCTGTCGCCATTTCATCGGGCGACAGGAGGCCGGGGGTGACGTGGCCTCCTGTCGCCTGTTTATTTTTTCTATTTAGCCCCCTGTCGCCCATCTAACGGGCGACAGGGGTATATTTCTGTAATTTTTTTCCCGTGGTATATTTTTGAAATTCTGAATAAAAAATGTATTATTTAAAAAAAATCATATATATGGGCTGAGAGTGATGTCAGCCATCCGTTGTTTACCATAAACAAGCTGAGAGCATTTTGCTCTTGCCCACAGGTCCTACAGCGAATAGCTCCTACAGTGCACTTTTGTGGAAGTAAGAGCTTTTCTTACCCACACACACAACCCCCCACACCCACACCCACAAAAAAAAAAATCTTTTTTGTTTCTGCAAATATAGCCCCTTCCGAATGCTATTGAAAAAATAGCCTCCTCTCTAACCACGAAAGCAATAACAAGCAACATATGTCACCTATCGTGCTCCCGTACACGGCAGGAGGTACCACGCAACAGGAGCTCGGAAGGAGTAACCTCAATAGTATTGATTAAGAGATTTAATTAAGCAAGTCATTAACTAAGTTATTAATCAAGTGATATAATAAAAGTGAATACTTAACTTAATGGCATATTTCCTGCCAAGTAATGATACCTCGATAGGAACCTTCGAATCAGTGGAGTAGTTAAACTAGGTGTGGATAATTAAGTTAGATAACTACAAGTTGTCCATCAAAACTAGGTATACATACAGACTGAAAAAGTTGCATTCTTTCTCCTTCGCATTTATGGATGTAACCAACTTCAAGATCTTCTCAACATTTGCCACCCAAATATGCAACATACAGTCATTGCACTTAGCCAAAAGGAAATTCATACTGAAAACACATGCTCATGCTTACTTTAAGGCTAAAGCTAATCTTCAGCAACTGAAGGACCAGCTGACTCCTTAAGAATTTGCTGCGTTTATTAGTCCGGTATTGCAATCGACAATCCTCAAACAATTAAGGTCCATGGTGACTCTGCAATGTTGTGAAATTTTCTTCAGATAGGCAATCATCATAAGAGAAAATCATGGGAATGATTGCAGGCAGCTTCTTTAACAAAATACCACGAGCTGATATTATGTATGCCACTTAACATGCATTGGATGTAATAGAGAAGCTTAAGACCTAAACAAAGCGCAAACTGAGCAAACGAGATTCATTGCCAATATGACTTGTACAGAAGCAGTCATTTCTAGTCATCTAACTTAATTATCCACACCTAGTTTAACTACTCCACTGATTCTTTATTTGGATATAGACATATGATGAACAGATAATTGGTTGCACATTTATAATAGACATATCTGAAAATTTTACCTCTGAGCAATTGACTCAGCACCCATCAGACAACGACTTTCCCATTCACTCGTATTGAAGTACAGGATAAGTGAATTCAGGCAGTCACCCAAAATAAGCAGCAGCCCTTCAAGTCGATGGTCCAAAAAGAGGGAAATAACAATAACAAGGAGATCTTCCACCTCAGAAGGTGAGAAGACAGAATACATCTTTCTGTACACAAGAAAAAAGGGCCATTGAAACAGAATTAACTTGGTGCAGAAAGAATGATAAAACTATTCAAATCTTGGTTAACATCACAATATTTACATTTTTTTCAAGGATGAAATGAACACATGAATAACAAAAGTCACTATAGAAGACATCATTATCACAAATTATGGAACAATACGGCCACACTGTAAGTATGGAAATGGAACAACAAAATGAGAAAGAATCACGAAATGTCCCTAGAGTAGTAAGGAATGCTAGCATGTTATCACAAGCTTCATGACTACAATAGTGAATTCCGCTCCAGGCAGACATTTACATCATATTAGGGAAAACAGGAGATCACAATGTCAGACAAACTATAGACATCTTGTCCTATACATTCTGTTGCAGACATGACTTGCCAACACATAGCACCAAAAAAATGCATTGAATTTCAGAATTTCATAAGCAAATGTGAAATTACAGTGAATCGCCTGAAGTTAATTTTATAATGGTGCTTTTCACTTTAGGTGTTGTAAGTGAATCACAAGCAGGAACAAATAATACAACGTACTCACTGTATCAAAAATATCCAGTTACCTGATTTTGCAGCAAGCAGATACAACTCTAAACCATGCAATGATGTTTTGAGGTGGACCACCATCTGAAGTATCTGGCAATGAATAACCAAAAACATATTTTCGAAAATGCAAGCTACTGGGAATCAATCAAAGGTTGACCAGTGGTTTATCAGCCTGCAATCAATCAAAAATTATGCATAGAAGCTTTAAAGATAGAACACAAAACACTACTACTTTTTTATCATTCTGTTACCTCATTTAAGGAAAGAACACTATCCCAAAAGTCAGATGCAGAAACTCGCAACTTCTTATTTGATGAGTAAAGCACTGGTGGCTAATGGCGATAAGCATACATTACAATATAATAAAACAATTTATGAACTGAACAAAGCATAGAAATGAGTTCTTATGCTTGGTTAGTGTCCACGATGCTATACAGTCTTCAACAGAACCATATATGAGGACCAACTTCAAAAGCCATCCATCCATCAGCATGCCTTCTAGAAACCCCTCTCCTGCACAAATAACATTAATAAGTTGCAGAAATTATCTGCAATGTACAAAACCAAAACCTGAAACCAAAGATAAGTGAATACAAGACAAAAGGTAGTATAGCAACGTTGAACTAACAGAGAAACAGAGGCACCATAGTGGCACAGTGAGACAAAAAAAGGTTGAACCAAACAGCAAACACACAGGCAACCCAAGAATGTCGATTGGCAATTCAACATCAATTTTTAGTTAAATCAGAACCTTATGCACTTGTAGCAGAACTAACCTTGTTCAATGTCTATATCAAAACCCAATTGCTCAATTGCTCATTTCCACAGAATGATTGCAGAAGTTGACAATTTTCAACTCCTGTGTCATTAAGAATTGAAGGGGGGTTTCTGTAAGTTCAGTTCATAAGGATAATTTAGTTGCAGAAATTTTTTTTAAAAAACAACTGAACCTAACTGGAGCACTAAAAATAAACTGAATAAATGCAGGGTCATTTGACCTGGCAGCCGAAAACTTTCTGACCCCATCGGGGTACATCATCTCCATCATCAATCCCTTTTGCCTGCAAGTTCAAAAGATATAAAAAACAGACGAGACATACCCCAAAAAAAAACCACTGTTACTCATATTTTACAAAGGAATTTTTTTTAAATAATATTATTTTAATTCGAAATTGCGACATTAATACACGAATTTAAAAAATTGCAGAAATATTACCTGGTCGCCAAACCGTTTGGCGATAATATGGTCGTCGCCATACGGTTTGGCGATAATAGGGTAGTCGCCAAACCATTTGGCGACAACTGCCTAATCCCGCATTAACGCTACGGTTTGAGCAGGTCTCATTGTTGCGCTAAGCGGTGTGGCGACTACTTAATAGTCGCCAGTCGCCGAACGGTGCGGCGACTATAGGCAATACTGTTCGCCAAGACGGCCGGCAACTCGCTCTCGCGTCTTGAAGAAGAAAGGAAAAGAAGAGCGGCGCGGCGATCAGCATGGGCAACAAGGAGAGGAAGGGGAGGAGAAAGCGCGCGGGAGGAGAGGGCGCGCGGGAGGAGAGAGAGAGCGCGGGAGGAGAGAGAGGGAGAGTGAGGCCACGCGCGGGAGGAGCGCTCGGGAGAGGAGGAGAGAGAGAGAGAGAGGAGGAGGAGGAGGAGGGAGGAAGGAAGAAGGAAGAAGGAAGAAGAGGAAAAAAAAGGAAAAAAGGTAATTTTCTGAATTTTTGGTATTTTAATTTTTATAGTGCAAAATAAATTTTAGATAGTTTAAATATTAGAAATTTTTAGAAAATGCAATATTAGAAATTTTAGAAATTTTAGAGAATTAGAAATTTTAGAAATTTTAGAGATTCAAAAAGCGGAATACCTTTTAATAAGATGCACGGTATTGGTTGGTCTTCATGACAGCTGGTTACTGTGTCGTCTGGGGAAGAGGGAGGAAGCTAGGTTACCAGGTCGTGCGGGGGAAGAGGGAAGGGGAAGCTAGGTCGCCAAAGATCGTGCTCCGCCGGCTTGTTCTTCGCGCCGGTGCCCGAGCATCCCGCACCGCTAGCATCCAGCAGCTCTCGATCTCAGTAGTAGTAGCAGAGCAGCTAGAGCTGCTTCATTAGTAATATGGTATGAATTCACTTCTTTATTTCATTGCAACATGCCATTTTGTGATTTTAGTGGTAATGTAACGCCTTGCAGTTTTTTGAACATTGTTAGTTAGTGATATTAGTGGTAATCTAAAAATCAATTTTGTTTATGTCGTCGCAGTAATGTCGGATGCAGTGAAATTTAGGGTATATTATGGCGATGGTGAAATAAAAATTGGGCAAAATGGTGTTGATTTGAGCGGTTTTGCAGTCACAATGGCGGAACACTTATGCCCGATAGAGTTAGCATCCGTGATATAAAGCTCTGGTTGACCAAATATTTTTCCCTGGATCCAAGTGTTTACTCTGTTACCATTCAAGCCGTATTCACGCGTAGTAAGGGTGACCCGGCTCTGTGGGAGTTGAAGAAAATAGATCGGACGTACTTGTGGCAGAAATGGTTAAGGTGGTGCAAGGGATCTAGCCTTGAATGTGTAATGCTGGTGCAGGCGTGCCCTAGAGAAGAGGTGATTATTAGCGACGTGGGCGAAAGCAGCACGTCGGCTACAGCTGAACAAGTTCAGGTAGTGGTGCCGGCTGAGGTAGCAGCGGAGGATGATAACAGGGATGCAGCACACGCGGAAGGTCGGGCAGATGAAGGGGAGGAAATCGAGCAAATTGTTGATCAATTGGAGTTGGTGGACCATATGGCGAGGCAAGATGAAGCTGAAATGTTGGAGTGTGATGATGACATCGACGAAGATGAGGAAGAGGAGGAGATGATGAAATGCATAGTAATCTTTGGGCAACGGATGTACCCATCCCCGACGAGTGGAACAGGAAAAACAAAGCTGATATGGAAGTGGCGTGGGGGCATGACTCGCGTTGGGAGTATGCTAGCAATGCCGTTCGGCTGAATCAAGTTTTCGCAAATAATTCTGAGTTGAAGTTGGCAGTGAGGCTGTGGGCACTATCGCAGCAGAGAGAGTTCCGAGTTGTTTTGTCCAGTCCAGATAGATACACAGTGAAGTGCAGAACCGAAGGATGTGAATTCCGAGTACATGCATACAAGCCGAAGTGCGAGACATTTTGGATTGCATCACGAGTAGATGGGCACACATGCAGACTAGAAAATGTTCTGGTGAAACACCGCAACTTGAATGCGGCTGTAATCGCTAGCGTGATGTTCAATGAGATCATCGAGAAGCGGGACATTGAGTGTTCTTATATTCAGAAAGCAATCTTGAGAACATTTAAGTACCAGATAAGTTACTCGATGGCTCGGGCGTATGAAGCAAAAGGCATTAGAGAAGAGGTTTGGCACATATGAGGCTTCAGATTGTAACCTACCTCGTGTGCTTGATGTCTTGAAGGAAACCAACCCGCACGCATACACGCTTTTGAAGAAAGTGAAGCGGATGGTAACGGGTCTCGATATTCGTCGAGCTTTCTTTTCACTGGTCCTTGCATTGCGTCATTCGTGCATCGCCATCCATTCTTTGTCGTCGATGGTACATTCTTGGTAGGAAATACAAGGGCGATTCTAACGGCAATTGCAATTGATGGGAACAACCACATACTTCCATTGGCCTTTGCATTTGTTGAGGGTGAGAACCGGATAGTGGTGTGGTTTTTCGGACATTTGAAGTTCGGGGTAGTTAAGTGATCACCTAACGTGTGCATCATCCATGACCGCCATAAAGGTATCATTTCGGCAATTAAGACTCTACAGAGGACCTTGATGAGCCTTTTCCATGGCGTGACATGCGAGCAGTGGTGCATGAGACATTTGGGAGCAAATTTTTCAGCGGTTCAAGAGTAAGAAGTGATGAACCTATTTAAGAGGTTATGCAAGCGAGAACCGAGCACGTAAGTTCAACGCGATATTGGCGAGTTGGACAAGCACACTACCGCACGATTGAAGAGTGAAGAAGCAACCAAGAACGCCGAACGATTGCCCACCCAAAAGGCTATCACCCTCGGGCGCTCGATCCTCCAAATCGAGAGACGATCGTCAAGAAACATTAAGTGTTTCTCGCCTTTGGATAGAGGCGGAGCCGTTGGAGAAGTGGGCATTGCTCCATGACACCGGGGCGCCGAGTTAGTATACTAAATTAACATAGCTGTGACGATTGAACAATTAGAGTTATCGTGCTAATCGATATGTTTGAACAGTTCGGTGTCATGACAACGAATATAGCCGAGGTTTACAATTGGGTCATCGAGGCTGCGTCCGCTACCACTTGTGGCCATCTGGAAGGCATGCTTTGCACGGCATCGTTGGGTACTTCCGAAAAAGGCATGCGGAGGTCAGATTGCATGCCACGACATTGCAAACGCCGTCAGGCGCGGATGATGGCCTACATGGAGGAACGCGCGAAAGAAGCTCACCGCATATGGTGCGTAGCCGAGTCACCGAGTACCGCCAAGTGACTCTCCGGTGTAAGGGGATTGGGAACCGACACGGCGGTTATTACACACGAGGTTAACCTAGGCCAAGGGGCCACCGGATGGTGTGAATGCACTGCAGCAAGCGAAGTCATCCTCATCCCAAATTCGGATGCAAGTAGTGTCGACGCCCGCTTCGCGGAGTTGCCCCGACCCAAATGCGACTGCAACCTACCGGCGAAGATGATGCAATCTACCCATGGAGAGACGGCCCCGCGCTCACTCTTTGTTGGGCCGCACCTACAAGGTAAACTTACTCGTGTCCACACAATACAGGTAACACTACCATCTCATGCATCGTTCTTTCTTTTCTCAAAGACAAGGACCGGTGTTGCTTCTTCCAATGGATCGACGGGTCGAACGACGTGACTCATTTAATTTCTCTACAATCGCCACGACGCTTACCCGCTTCGCCTCGACAACTTCACCCGGTGGGAGAGGCCGCCAGATATGTCCTTTTCTAGATCGACCCGAGCTCGGGGCGGTGTGCAAGGGCCAACCAATCGGTGAGTTTCATCGTCATACTCTTGTTAAACTCACAAATTAGTAGTTCTAAACAGTTCATCCATCGCACACAGAGTTCAAAAGGACACTTGCGAATGTGCTCACGCCAAACGAGAAACCTCCTCCAGGGCCACCCGAAGCCCGGCGCTTTGCGTACATGGCCTGGAGCCAGTGGTTGATACATGCCACGGTGATCTAGCGGACCGGAGATTCTACCGGTGCCCCTTGGCCAAGGAAGAACGGTGCTGGTACTTCAAGTGGGTGGACCCGAGACGCACCACCCACATCTCATGCTTCTGTATGGGATAACGGGGAGCAACCTCTCCGTGGTGCCACTACCGCCCGAAAAAGCCAAACCCGAGTACGCCTACGGTGTTATTCAACGACCAAAGCGGGCATCTTGTATTGATGCAGGCACGCTTCCGGTTGTTCAAGGATAAGCCCAACACAAAGCTCCTGCACCATATAGTGGAGTCTGAGCGAAACAAAGCAGCGTCTCCGCATGTCTCCGCCAACGCCAACAGCCAGAGGTGCAGGAGGGTTCCTCCTCTCGAAGAAGAAGGACAAGGAAGCGGCCGAGGAATGCAAAGACGCAACAAATCCTTGACGCGTTGCAGACCAACAGGAACCCGTGGTATTAACATAGGGGACGCCGAATCGGGATGACATGCCCATATGGGAGGCGAAATCCACATAAAAAGAAAAAAATTTAAATGTTACACACCGAGACGCACGGCATAGGCCACCCAATCGGCGGCATAGTTGGGAGCATGCGGATCCCCATGGAGTTCTTTCATAGTAGGGATTGAGCGGTGTCCGATGACACGTCGCAAAAATTAGAACGGGTCGTAATATGCGAAAATGTCTTACATCATTCATTTGTACCACGATAGGCGGAACGATCATTTGTTCCACCATGACGAACAGTGCTTTAGTAGTTAGTTAAATCAAGCAATTTCGTCACTATTGTAATGCTCGTAATATAATCTAATCTATTGCTTATTTTCTCATCCGAACTTTCTTGTATGTGCCCTTATATATGTTCAACAAATAATTTAAGTGTTCATAACATCGCTTGTTGTCGACCATAAAATTTTAAAAATTCCTGTCTATGATGTTCATAACAATAAAAATTAAATTTTGAAATGTTCATAACAATCAAATTTTATTGTTTTAATTTAAAAACATTGTTCAGATCTTCAAATTATTTTAAATTTTTATGGTAATATCACTGATTTATCAGGAACCTCCATAAAAAATTTCAAAATTTTTTGAAGTCGTGGTTGTCCAATTTAATTTTTATACGTGCTCGCTGATTCTACCCGCGAGTGCCTTTTCCGATTTTCGCAACAAAATGCCGGGGCAACGTCTGCCTATCTCGCCCATACATAAGTGGTAGCCCGCATTGCGTAGGCCGCCCTTGATTTTTTCCGTATTTTTTGGACCGTGTCCGGCCTGTCCCGCGGGGCTACGAAAACCCCTAAGTGCCCACGATTTCCGTGGTCACTTGGCCGTGAGTGCCTTTTCCGATTTTCGCAACAAAATACCGGAGCAACGTCTGGCTATCTCGCCCATACGTAAGTGGTAGCCCGCAGCTGACGTGAGGCCGCCTTCATTTATTCTCAGATTTTTAGACCGTGTCCGATGCGTCATGAGGCTATGAAAATACGCAAGTGAGATATCGTATCACTAACGAACTAAAATAATTCTTCCGTTTATTACATGACAAGAAGTTTTTTTTAGTTCTTCCCGGTTTAATACAACAATTATTGCACAAACAGTCCACACCAAAATTTACCAAAAAAATAAAAATATGTACAGTTACTATAAAGTAGTCGCCACACCGTTCGGCGACTATCGGTGGTCGAGAGTCGCCGAACGGTGTGGCGACAAGCTCGACCACAACTATTAGCGGTTCGACACGAGATTAAGCGATTGTCGCCAAATGGTTTGGCGACTACCCTATTATCGCCAAACCGTATGGCGGCGACCATATTATCGCCAAACGGTTTGGCGGCGGTAATATTTCTGCAATTTTTTTAATGCGTATATTAATGTCGCAATTTCGAATTAAAATAATATTATTTAAAAAAAATTCTTTTACAAAGAGACATTGTTAGTTTTACAATTACCTGTTCCTCACACTCTTCAACAAATCTGCAAAAATTAATCTCCTTCTCCCTGACCCGCTTGTCTTCCTTGTCTGAATTATATCCTTTGGGGGCATGCTTAGACTTACCACCAGCAGCTCTGAGCTCATCCTTACCGGTTTCAAGGTAATCCAGTAAAAGATCATCCAACCCAATAACCTTCTTCCTGCAAAGAAGGTCGACCTCGATAAGCTCACTAAATCGCTAAAACGGTCATACTATCGACAACAATAAGCGGCCATTGCACACGTTGAAAGCAGATAACTCGGTGGCAAAATACCACCATACATTTTGCCAGTTAACCACTCATCAAACGATCTATTGCGCTGCCGTACACATCACAATATCAATCATTGACTCGAGGTTTGTTCGCAGCATATTTGATTACATCGATTTGCCCGTTCTCAAAGCTTAGTTCATCCTTTGCTTCCTGTGGATAGACGTTTTCCTACTAGAACAAGTTATTTCGATTAAGAGATGTTGCCTCTAATCCGAGTGCTACTGCTACTAAGTCCCTACAACCCTCCCAATCGACCGATAATAAATAACCTCCTATTCAAATAAGGAACGACTGCTGTGTAATCATGCTTCCCGTGCAATCACCGTGCAATCCAACTAAGAAAAGTTTCAAAAAATTCTGAAAAAAATCATGGATGTACATCTCATCTTACCCCATCTACATATAAAATTTTATGATCAAATTCATCTTATACTAGAAGTTACAAAAAAGACAAATTCATGATGCATTTGAACTAAAAGACAAATTCATGATGCATTTGAACTATTCAAGTTTGTCAGAAATTTATCTTTTTTGTAACTTCTAGCATAGGACGAATTTGATCATGAAATTTTATATGTAGATGGGGTAAGATGAGATGTACATCCATGATTTTTTTCAGAATTTTTTGAAACTTTTCTTAGTTGGATTGCACGGTGATTACACGGGAAACATGATTGCACAGCAGTCGTTCCCAACATCTACATGCTTCCGCCGAATCTCCCACCGAGACGAGAACTAGTGGAATGGACTCGAAATCCGAGGGGGGAGGGGTGAGCACCGCATGGTACTACCTCTTGGCGGGGCGCGGGGCGGGGAGGAGGGGGTCCTCCTCCTCGAAGTCGAGGGGTCCGTCCATCACCATCTATCGATTCCTATCTCACACCCTTGCGGTCGCTAGCGGCACGGACGGCGGGAGGGTTGGCGCTCTCCGGCTGCCGCGGCTCGCCAAAACCTTTCGCCGTTGGAGCGGAAGCACTGGTCGTGCGGCTAGGGGCAAGGCATCAAATCTCGTTTTTCAATCGACATTATGAGATGTCCAAACGAAATGGACCGTCATGGCACGGCTCGGTCCGTTTACGGGTGGGCTGGCATACTACGGCACGGCCTAGTGTAGGCCGGCATGATTAGAAGAAGGCACGATCCATTTAACTCGGTAGGTCTGTTTATCTCGTTTAGTTTTAAAAAATAGTTGTTTTATAGCCGTTAAAGGATTAAAAATCCGAAAAAATTGAAAAAATCCTGAATTTTTTCCTATAAATAGGTTGTTGCCCCCCTCATTTTCACACTAACAATCTTGCATTCTCTTCTATTCATTCTCTTGTGGAAATTCTTTTGCTCTTAGTAGTAATTTGGCAAAATTCAAAATAATTTTGCCAAAAATCCCAAATTCAGCTTCCGGCTTCTTTCAAGAAATCAAGGTAATAATTGTAATTTAATTTTTCATTTTGTTAGTATATTAAATCATATTTTAGCACTAATAACGTAATTATTTCTTGCAGTTTGCTTTATGGAGCACAGAGATTTTTTATCTTTTCCAGTTTCTGATTTTGGGATTTCACCCGAGAAACTTCTTGCATCCTATGAAGTGCAAGAAGCCGCAGGAGTTGTGCCATCCTCAGGCTCTATAAATGCTATTGCGTTAGCAAGCACCGGGGCGAAAAGAACAAGATGCAGTACATTGGGAGTCTAGGAAGATTTTGAGTAGATTTTTTAGACATCAGACGGCGTCCAGAGCAGGTATGCTATTTGTAAATATTGTAAACACAGATTAACTGTGAAATCTTTAGGTGGAACGGGGCAATTGAAGAGGCATGCTGAGAGCTGTAGAAAAAAATCGGGGATAGCTTTGAAACAGACGCAGCTGCAATACAACCCTGACAGTACGGTACGTAACTGGGACTACAATCTTGCGGTAGTTCGTAAATCTCTTTGTCGTTTAATCGCTTCTCAAGATCTTCTTTTAAACTTTAGTGAGTCAGTTGCATTTGAAAACTATATTAGGACCGCTCATAATCCTAGATTTTCTGTTGTTTCTAGATAGACAACAACTAGAGATTTGATTAAATATTATAATAATTGTCACAATAAACTAAAAGAAAATTTTAGTACATGTATGTTTTCTGTGTCTTTGACATCTGATATATGGAGTGGTAGAGTTAAAGAGAATTATCTTAATGTACTTACTCATTATATAAACAATGAATGGCAACTAGAAAAGAGAATTATAGGATTCAAATTAATTGATGTAGTACACACTGGTGAAAATATTGCTGATTGCATTGTAAAAGTTGTGGAAAATTTTGACCTTAGTGATAAGATTTTTGCAATAACATTAGATAATACTTCTGCAAATACTTCTACCATGAACATTCTTACTCCGCTTTTCAATTCATATGCTGAATCTTTCTTATTACATCAGCGTTGTGCTGCCATATTATTAATGTTATAGTTAAATCTGGTTTGAAGAGGTTAAATCAGTATCTTAAACCTTTTCGTATTGCAATATCTTACTTAAATTATTATAATCAACGAGTAGCAGCATCCACGTAAGTTTGGGCTGGATATGCTTGTTAGATGGAATTCTACTTACTTGATACTTAAGAATCTCATACCATATGAGAACACATTTTTTTTATTAACACGGAATGGTCAACCACATTGGTATATTATTAAATATTTGCTATCATTCTTAGAACTTTTCTTTTGAATCTACTGTTGCTTTATCTGGAGTTTATTACGCAACCTCTCCTTTAATTGTACATCATATTTTAGAAATTGCTACCCACTTAAAGAGCCACAAAATGATAAAATCTTGCATGAAGTTGTTTATGCTATGAAAACTAAATTTTTAAAATATTGGCAAAAAATTCCTATGTTATACGTATTTGCATTTATTTTAGATCATAGAGCTAAAGTTTGAGGATTCTCTAATGTTATCTCACTTCTAAGTGATGCGATAGGTACTGATTATTCTAGTTATTTTTGAAATGTCCGTGCTAACTTATCTTAAATTTATGATAACTATGATTGGAAGTTTGCTAGAGTTCACATGCAGCGATCTCCACTAGCATCCACAGTAGGTAAGAAAAAAAACTACGTAGGGAAAGATATGGGGTGTAGGTGGCTCTTCCTCAAGGAGTTCGACTACACCAATGACAAGTTTTGATATATCAAGTGGTGAGGAGCCAACTGCCTATCTCAACAGCGACACTGTCAACTACCAAGAGCAGTAAGAAGAGGACTTCAACATTTTGCAGTGGTGGCACTAGCACAAGATAACATATCCGGTGCTTTCCATATTAGCACGGGATTTGTTAACAGTTCATGTCTCCACAGTTTCTTTGGAGTCTGCTTTCGTTTGTCCAGAAGAATAATCGAGGAAAAAAGAACAAATATGACAAGTGATATGGTGGAAATACATCTCACCGTAAAAGATTGGGAACAAGCTGATCAACGAGCTCAACATACTGCAGAAAATGCTGAGTTGGGGGAGACATTCGAAAATCTTTATCTAGATAATGAGAAAGAATAATTGTAATTTTCACTTTTTTCTTGTATCATTAAGTTATAGGTTGTACTCTTTTTTCTTTCCTAAGGTTTTCTCGTGTTGAGTTTTCACTTGGCAAAGTTTTTAACGAGACAGCCAAACATCAACAAAACTCATTATTTGATTCAAATTATTTGTCTCATTTTAGAATTTATCTCATATTTTAGCTTTTTCTAAATTTATATATATTTTTAAAACGTTTTTCTACATCCTTTGAGTTTTTATAATAATTCTAAATTTTTTCATTTTTCTAAATTTTTATATTTTTCTGTATTTTTTATAGTTTCTCTATTTTTCTAACTTTTCTATTTTTTGGATTTTTTTAATTCTTTTGGCACTAACGGGCTAACTGGCCGACACAGCCCGTTAAGGCCCGTCGGACCCCGTCGAACCCATGCTGACACGACACGACCAGTTAGCCCCGCAGGCCGTGCTTGGGCTGGCTCCTCGGCACATGGGCTAGCACGGCACGGCCCGTTTATTAGTCGGGCCAAAACAGACATGCCTAAAAGGGCCGTGTCGATTTTTAATCAGGCTGAGCCATGCCGAGCCACTCATTTGGGCATGTCTGGTTGACACTTTCAGTTGACACCTCTGTCATGGTCAAAATTCAAAATTTTGTAGAGATGTCAAATTTTTTTCACCGCAGAAGTCGAGCGGAAGCGCTGGTCGTGCGGTTAGGGGCAAGGTTTCAAATCTCATTTTCAGTTGACACCTTAGACGTGGTTGGAATTCGATATTTTGTCAAGATGAAAAAATCTTGGACAAAATGCACAAACAAATATTCAAATCCAGGCTTTTTGCCAAAATTTCTGAGATTTCATCCGAATTTGCCCAAATCTCGACGAAATTTGCTAAGATTTCAATGAAATTGAACCGAGCGAAAAAATAATTCAAACAATGTTGTTGATAGTCCAGAAACATTAGAAATATTCACATAAAAATTTCCAATGATTATCAAGAATGAAGAATTTATAAAAAAATTGGATAGTGCTAGTGTCCTGATAAAATGTTGATTAGCAAATTTGAACTGAATGAAAAATGGAACAAACATGTTAAAATATTTTTAATTTTTTTGCATTGTTATGATACATCAATAATATTATCATAAAATTTTTAGATGATGATCAAGCTTTAGGAATTTTTTAAAATTTAGACAGTGCTACCATTCTCATAAAAGCCTTGCCGATAAACTTCAACCAAATGAAAAATGGTTTAAATCATATTAGAAAATTTTGAAAAAATTTTTAGATGGTCCTAATGTATCATAAATTTTTTATTAAAATTTTTAGAATATGAACAAGCTTCAAGAATTTTCAAAACTTTTGATAGTGCTACGTCTTGATAAAAGCCTTATGATCAGTACATAGTTTTGCTTGAGCAACAAAAAAGGGTTAGAATTTTTGAAACTTTTAGAGAAGGGTTCTGAGGTAATTTTAACATCTCATAAAAATTTTGGATCATTATCACACTCCAATGAATTTATAAAATTCTTACAATGGTATTGTACCATTTGTGTTCCTTGTGTGTGTTTTTTTTGGAAGATAACAAATGAAGTTCAATGAATCTATAGATTCGATTGAGCAAACAAATAAAAGTTTAAAAATTTTAAAAATTTTATAGAATGATTCTTAGGCAACGCTTAAGCTCTCCTAAAATTTTTGGATCAAGATCACACTCAAGAAAATTTATAAAATTCTGATAAGGTTACTATCTCAGTTATATTCATTCTATTTTTTATTTTTTGAAGATAACAAATAAAGTTCAATTCTTTTGAACTTTTTTTGCATGATCCTACACTTCTAAAGATAACACCATAAATTTTTCAGAGCATTATCAAGTTTTTACAATTTTATAAAAATATGACAGCGTTTCTACTAAAATTTTAAAACATATCAAAAATTCGGTTTTTCAACAAATTTTCATGGAAGATGACTTTATTAAGGGTTATTGGGCTAAATCTAGTCAAAAAAGTTAAATTCGGTCAAATTACCTAAGATTTCAGTGAGATCTAGCGAAATCTTGAGCGAGATTTTCGATATTATTGTAGCAATTTAATTTTTTCATCCACCTGGGATTTTGGATCTCGTCCCCAGCCAGATCCAAGATCTCAACTGAGATTTCCAAAATCTTGCCAATTTTTGGAACCTTGGCTAGGGCTGGCAAAAAAGCTCGAAACTCATGAGCAGCTTGAACACAACTTGTTATGAGCTCAGCTCATAAAATAAATGACCCAAGTTGAGGTAACTTCCTAGCTCGTTATCTTAATGAGCCAAACCTAAACTAACTCACGAGCCGCTCGTTAGCTTGCTAAGGTTCGGTAACTAAATATTCACCGTAGTGATTTTTGGTTTAAAAGACTTTAATTAGATGAATATTTAAATTAGTATGTCCATGTAACCATGTTAGGTTGGGATATAATTATTAAGATTGTTAATTGACTCCTCAGTAATTATCTATGTTTTAATTGTATGCTAGATAATTAGTTACGGTTTCATTTATGTAGTCCTCATGTTGCATGTATGTATTAATATGTGTCATATACTTACGACGTGACTTAGCTTAGCTCCTAACTAATTTTCTTAGCTCAAGTGGCTTAAGTTAACTCAGTTCATCTTAACTTACGTGGCTTGCGAGCTACTCACAAGTCGCCGAGCTTTTTATTGAGCTGAGCTTAGCCACTTTTTTAACGAGCTTAAACGAGCTGAGCCGGCTCGATAGCCAACCCTACGTGCGGTGCTCTCCAATTTGTGAACCGTTAACCACGCAACAGTAGCCAATTCTAGCAAGTAGGCATGAAAGCAGATCTTATATGGACTAATAATGCCCCTACCATATTTTTTTTATAATTTTTTTCTCGAAATAGTACAAATCGAATAACTCAAATACGAATATGAATAATATCAAATATAGATACAAAGTGAACATGAATCGAAATGAATACAGCCGCGGATATTTATCGAAACATGAAAACCCTTTAAATTATACACACAAAATGGAAAAAGCAAAACTTGTTTATTTGCTCCAAACATTCATAAACAACATGTAATGATCAAAGATTTGTATTCTTTGTTGAATTATGTTTAAAATAATACATTATGTATTTATGAGTTTTTATGTATTGTTATCTACTTATTTAAAATATTTTCCTATTAAGGACAGAGTGTTTGAATTTTAAAAAAATTAAAAACTGGTAAAATCTTGAAAATATTTTTGTAAAAAATGTTAGATTGTGTTAGGAACTTTCCTTAAAATTTTTATAACTTTTAGAGTTGGTTTGCCAATTTTAACAATTAAAATTTGATTTATGGATTAATTAAATTAGAAAACGATTTTGAAATTTAGAAACCTTTTTGCGCTAAAAGAGTAGCCTTAGCCAGCCCACGTGCATATCTGAAAATCCGGCCTAGTTGTCTGACCAGAGGGCAGCTGCACCCTCCTCATGGAGAAGGCAAGCGAAGTCATCCGCCATGCCCAGTACCGTACGCACGAGAAAATAGAGAGGGTGCTCAGTGCTACTATTCTTCCTTGCATTTATAGCGGGTGGGCGGTGCGGTGCCTTGAAGATAACTTAAAAAATACTGCAGGACTAAGAGGGTACTAGAAACATAGTGATTAGAGCCAATGCTCTAGTCCCTTCGAGTCCCCTCCTTGTGTCCGCCACTGGCTATGCCTTTGTAGAAGCACGTGTTGTGTCTAAGTGCAACATGTCGAACTGGTGCTATAGCACTAACACCAACTTAGACACACTCAGGCGGAGCAACAACCATTTTACAATGGCCAATCTAGGACTAGAAATTAGAAGGTGTTTCAGCATTCTTCTTCTTATACCTCCAATCGCAGATGGCATCAATGACGCTCCATGGAGGGCTGGAGGTGCTAGAGGGTATTTATGGTGAGAGCAACGGTATGGTTGGCTCCAACACCATTTGACCCACCGTTGGATCCGCCCCTACTAGAGATGGTCATCTAGACTGGCCCGAGGCATGGTTTATTGGCCCGACCTAGGCACAACACGGTCTAGTCGTAAACGGGCTATGCCGGTACTGCCCGCGCCCGTGCCATGCTTGGGCTAGCATCGCGGCAAGGCAGATGACACACAGCACGACCCACGAGAGGCATGGCCCGTTTAGAGGAGGTATGGCCCGTATAGCCCGTTTAGTTTGAAAAATAGCCATTTTATAGTCGTTGGAGGCTAAAAAAATTTGAAAAAAATCCGAAAAAAATAAAAAATCTCAATTTTTTTCCTATAAATAGGAGACTATGCTTCCCTCATTTCCACACCAGCAATATTGCATTCTCTTCTATTCATTCTCTTATAAAAAATTTTTTGCTCCTAGTGGTGTCGGCGTACTTTGCGCCAGGGTACCCTTTCCGTCGCACAAAAGCGTGCGTGGCCCACGTGGCGGCTTGGCGGGCAGGTGGGCGAGCACGCCCTGCCCACCATGTGTCGGTCCACGTGGCGTGCGAAGCGGCGGTGGCGAACGCACGCCGCTACGCCGCCACCCGACGTGGCGGCGACGACGAGCGGCGGCGAGCACTGCAACGGCCAAAGGCGTCGGCCCATGTGGTGCCCGGCGAAAGGGCGAAACACCGCTCGCCGGTGTCGATCCACGTGGCGGCTTTGGCGAAGGGCGGCGAAGCACGCCCGCCGCCAGCGTCGGCCACGTGGCGCCCGGCGAAAGTGAGCGAAACGCCTGCTGCGCGGCGCCACCCACGTGGCGGCTTTGGCGAAGCGGCGGCGAGCATAACCCGCCGGCAAGCGTCGGCCACGTGGCGCCCGGCGAGCAGTGGGCGAACGCCTGCCGCGGCGCCCGATCCACGTGGCGACTGGCGAAGCGGCGGCGAAGACGCGCCCGCCGCCAAAGTCCGACCCGTGGCGCCGGCGGCAGTGGCGAACGCTTGCCGCCGGCGCCAGACCCACGTGGTGGCTCGGCGAACGAAGCGGCGAGCACGGCCGCCAGCGTTGCCGGCCACGTGGCGCCGGCGAAAGCAGTGGCGAACGCCTCGCCGCCCGGCGCCCGATCCACGTGGTGGCCTAGCGATTGGGTGGCGAGCACGTCCCCTTTCGCTCCGCCGCCAGCAAAAGGTGGGTTCTGATGGCTTCATCTCAAGTCTCCTTCCCTATCGTCTGCGCTGCACGGTAGGCTCATTGTGTCGATCTATCATCGCGAGGGTTTCGCTGCGAGCCCATTCCTCTCGACGCTTCTCACCTACCACAAAGAGGGTCCCATCCCGGCGGACCAGCGGTTGCAGCGTCGGCATTTAATGAGGCTGCAAAGAACGGACAAAGACGAGAAGGCGATTAAATGTATAAGGATCAGCATGATGACCCCCTTTTACCTACTCCCGTTAGCCTGGCCTATATAAGGGCCTTCTGGTGCATGGGAAAGGGGGAGACGAGTCGAGCAAGCAAGAACTTGTAACCCAAAGACTCTGTACTGCGCTAATCCAAAAACACTCTATAAACAAGCTAGCAGGAAGTAAGGCTATTACCCACGGCAAAGGGGGCCTGAACCTGGGTAAAAATCTCTGTGTCATTCCCAGTTCATAGACGCCAAAATTTGCCGCGCGGGAGTCTCTAGGGTTTCCCCTCGCTAGGATTAACCTGCCACGAAGACGCCCTCCTATCGAACAAAAACCCGGTCTGTAGATCACGGGCCTGTCAGGCGGAATACACCGATAAGTGGTAATTTGGCAAAATTCAAAATAGTTTTGCCAAAATTCCAAAAATCCAAAATTCAGCTTTCAACTTCTATCAAGAAATTAAGGTAATAATTATGATTTAATTTTTTATTTTGTTAGTATTTTAAATCATATTTTTGTACTAATAGTGTAATTATTTATTGCAGTTTTCTTTTTGGAACACGGAGATTTTTCGTCTTTCCCAGCGTCTGATTTCAGGATTTCACCCGAGAAGCTTCTTGCATCGTATGAAGCTCAAGAAGCTACTGGAGTTGTGTCATCCTGAGGCTCTACAAGTGCTATTACATTGGCAAGCACCGGGATAAAAAAATCAAGACGCAATACATCAGGAGTCTAGGAAGATTTTGACTAGATTTTTGAGACATTAGACAGTGTCCAAAGCAGGTATGCTATTTATAAATATTGTAAGCATATATTAACTGCAAAATCTTTAGGTGGAACGGGGTACTTGAAGAGGCATGCTGAGAATTGTAAAAGAAAAGTGGGGATAGCTTTGAGACAAACGCAGCTACAGTACAACCTCAACGGTACAATACGTAACTAGGATTGCAATTCTGAGATAGCTCGTGAATCTCTTTGTCGTTTAATCGCTTCTCAAGATCTTCTTTTAAACTTTAGTGAGTCACCTACGTTTGAAAACTATATTAGGACCGCTCATAATCCTAGGTTTTCTATAGTTTATAGACAGACAACAACTAGAGATTTGATTAAATATTATAATAATTATCTAATAAGCTAAAAGAGTAATTTAGTACCTGTACTTTTTTATGCCATTGACATCTGACATATGGAGTGGTAGAGATAAAGAGGATATTACCTTAGTGTAGTTGCTTACTATATAAACAATGAATGGCAACTAGGAAAGAGAATTATAGAATTCAAATTAATTGATGTAGCACGATCTTGGTGAAAATATTGCTGATTGTATTGTAAAAGTTGTGGAAGATTTTGGCTTTAGTGATAAGATTTTTACAATAACATAGATAATGCTTCAGTAAATACTTTTGCCATGAACATTCTTACTCTGCTTTTCAATTCATATGCTGAATCTTTCATATTACATCAACGTTGTGCTTGTCATATTATTAATCTTGTAGTTAAATCTGGTTTGAAGAGGTTAAATCAATATATTGAACCTTTTCGCACTGCAATATCCTTCTTAAATAATACTAATCCACGAGTAGCAGCATATAAGACTTATTGTATTGCAATAAATGTGCGTCCGCGTAAGTTTGGTTTGGATTTGCCTGTCAGATGGAACTCTACTTACTTGATGCTTAAGTCTCATACCATATGAGAGCACATTTTCTGTTTTTCATTAACACGCACTATCTTAGACAGGATGGTCAACTGCTACTCACAGAGCAACATTGGTACGTTGCTAAATACTTGCTGTCATTTTTAGAACTTTTTTGTGATTGCACTGTTGGTTTATCTGAAGTTTATTACTTAACCTCTCCTTTAATTGTGCATCATATTTTAGAAATTGCTACCCACTTAAGGACCCACGAAAATGATAATATCTTGCATGAATCTGTTTATGCTATGAAAACTAAAATTTTGAAATATTGACGAGAAATTCCTATGTTATATGCATCTGTATTTATTTTAGATCCTAGAGCTAAAGTTCGAGAATTCTCTAATGTTCTCTCACTTCTAAGTGATGCTGTAAGTACTGATTATTCTAGTTATTTTTCAAATATCCGTGCTAACTTATCTCAAGTTTATACTAAGTATGATCAGAAGTTTGCTGGAGTTCGCATGCAACGACCTCCGCAAGCACCTACAACAGGTAGGAAGAAAACTGTGTGGGGAAATATATAGAGTGTAGGCGGCTCTTCCTCAAGGAGTTCATCTACAACAACGACAAGTGCAGACACAACAAATGGTGGGAAGCTAGCTGTCTATCTCAAGAGCGACACTATCAACTACCAAGAATAATAAGAGGAGGACTTTAACATTTTGCAGCGGTGGCACGATCACAAGATAACATATCCAGTGTTTTCCATATTAGCATAGGATGTGTTAACATTTCCTATCTCCACGGTTTCTTCGGAGTCTACTTTTAGTTTATTCGGAAGAATAATCGAGAAAAATAAATTTGACAAGTGAGATGGTGGAAATACTTCTCACTGTGAAAGATTAGGAACAAACTGATCAACGAGATCAACATGCTGTAGAAAATGCTGAGCTAGCGGAGACGTTTGAAAATCTTTATCTAGATAATCAGGAAGAATAACTATAATCTCCACTTTTTCCTGTATCACTAAGCTATAGGTTGTACTCTTTTTTCTTTGCCAAGATTTTCTCGTGTTGAGTTTTTACTTGGCAAAGTTTTTAACGAGGCAGCCAAACATCAATAAAGCTCATACTTTAATTCCGCTATGCATAAACTGAACCAACAACTGGGATAAGCACGAAAATGATAGCTTCGATAAAAACAGATACACCCAATACGTCGAAACTCATTGCCCAAGCTAATCGTCGAAATTGTATGACGATCCTTGTTGTTCCAGGCATACGACCTTGAGACGTGACGGTGTATTTATCTCATATTTAAGCTTTTTCTTAATTTGTATATATTTTTTAAAAAGTTTTTTCTACATCCTTCGAGTTTTTCTAATTATTGTAAATTTGTTCATTTTTTCTAATTTTTTTATATTTTTTAGCATTTTTTATACTTTTTCTATTTTTTAACTTTTTTTTAAATTTTTTGACGCTAACGAGCTGCCAGGCCGACCTGACCCATTGGACCGCCGAAGAACCTAACGGGCATGCACGGCTCGTGAGACTAATGAGCTATGCCTAGAAGCCAAGACGACCCATTTATAGCCTGTTTGGTAGCTTATGCGTGCGAGGCGGCCTCGCTCGGCACTGCCCGCAGAAACGCCGCCAAGACCGCTTTCGCAAGATGCAAAGAACGAGGATTTTGGCCTTCACTGCATGCGTTGAGCCAGGCCCGCAGGGAGTGATGCATCGAACCAAACACGAGCAGGAACGCAGTCAACGCCTGAATGGAGCCGGGCCACGCGCATGCATCGAACCAAACAGCACATTAGTAGCTAGGCCGAAACAAGCCATGCCACCCGTTTAAGAGGCTGGGCCGGGCCGCCCGTTTGGCCCTCTATAGCCCCTGCCATGTTTGGGCATGACGGTTGGCTCCACCTCTGCCTGACCCTTCGTTGGTTCCGCCCTTTCCATCTGGGCATGACCACTGCCGCTCTGCCCATGGCGATGTCCACCAACATCGTGGCTGGCAGCCTCGCGGCTCTCTGAATTGATGGGACGATGGGCATCTAGCATGGAAATCGGCCAAATGCGCCCCGATCCGGAACCAAAGGGAGGGTTGGCTAGCTCGTCGAAGTAGCAAAGGTGGCACCGCGGGTGGGAAGAAGTGGTGCAGTCCAATTTGGGTGGCGATGGGACCTAAGAAACGGCAGAGCCGCCTCCGCCTCCTCCCATCACGGCTACAGTGAGGTAATGGGCACAAGCCCACAACTCCAGGCTGTCGTGGTGAGGTGGCACACTGGCGCTCAGGCCCACACGAAACTGAACCGGAAGACCCTGCTGTGCCCCCGATACAGCCGTTGTCGCCGCACCGCCATGACCGGCGAGCGTATCGACGGCGGCGAACTGGTGTGAGTTGGGCGTGGGCGAGACATGGGGGAGGTAAGGACCATGGAGTCCCCAGCCTCCCAAGCCGGCGCCAATCGAACCAGCAACGACGAATTGCAGATCCTTTGTCGTAACGACGACCAGCATCCAAACAGAAAAAAGATAAATCGATAAACAAGAGGACAACAATTTTTTACACAGTAAGACACGAAGAACAGAAACAGGTGAATTAACCTCAAAAAACCCAGAACAGAAGCGACGGTCCCAGACACGACCAGAAATAACATCGACAGAGCACGGCGAGAGCAAGGAGAACAAAGATGGCGAATCGGCGGCAACGAAAATGAAATCAACAACCGACGGCGAATCGACAACAACCAAAATCAAACCAAACCACACATAGAAAGAAAGAAGCAACAGTGATTCCAACCAGAACGAAGCCCTATGAAATTTAGGGCTTGTTTGGTAGAGCTCTAGATCCTAACTTTATCTGAAATCTGAAACTTGTAGGCTAAAATAAAGTGTATTAAGTTTACATTTTTAGTCTAAAAAGTAAACAAAATGATCCATCTAAACACTCTTAATGTATTCACAACTCCAACTTCATAGATCTGATTGAGCTAGAAATATCTAGTTCCACTAAATCCACAAATCTGGTAAAGCTAAACCCTACCAAACACACTCTTACTCTTCAGTTAGCGTTGGCACGCTCACACGGAGCAATTGTTTGTGAATGCTAGATATTCCTTCGTTCAACTTATGAATAAATGTCATTCTAATTTTTACACTTCCACCAAGATAGGTCTAAAAAAACTACATTATATTTCTTTATTATATTTTTGGTTAATATGTCTTACTCTAGTCAGTGATAGTAACTGGGAAGAAAAATACCTACGCAACCAACCTACAGCCTGGTACAAGGGCACCAGGCTCGAATTCTGGTAAAAACTCACGCATCAACCTATTCCTTAATATTTGGTACATACCTGTTGTTTGATATAGTTCTTTCAAGACACCAAACAAGACATAAAACATGCCACAAAGCGGCATTAGTATAACATACGCAGTGCTAAGCACCACTCTTATGTTACACTTACAGGGAAGAGCAATTTTTGTTTTTTTTTTCAGAAAACAATGGGGCTGCTGTAAAAGCTCCAAGCTAGAGTAACTTTTAACATGTCCAAAGAAATAAGAAAAGAGCATCTCAACAAACTCCTGTTAACAATGGCATACTCCAAGCAACTAGTGTATAGCTTGAGCTCAGTTTTGGGCTTCAAACTCCAACCTGCTCATGAATATTGCCACCGGCTCACCAGGAGAAGGCGGGGTCTTGTTCAGCACAGAAGCATGGCTGCCAGCTTTGGCACGAGCAGCTTCATCAGATGCCGACAGGATCTCTACATGCTCAAGGCCCAGCTGCCTTTTGATCAGCTCCAAATTCTCCTCAAGAACATCCATCTCACCAAAAGGAAGCTTCAAATTCAAAGCCTGGGGACCAACGTTCCTTGCTTCATCTTTCTTCAACTTGATGAAAGGCATGCATTGCTTCTGGACCTGCTTGAAGTTTGCTTCCTGTCCGATGAAGCAATTCTTCAATGCTTCGTTAATCTCATCCTCAGGGGCAAAGGAACGTGCTTGGCTATCAAAATTGGACTGGAGCACCCTCAAACACTGCTCTTTCCACCCATAGTAGTGCTCATTGACATAGATCAGACCAACAGTTAGCTTGTTTCCCTCTGATGAAGGAGGTGCAGCTCCCTTCTTGGGTTTCTTGGAACCAGATTCTTGCTTCTGAAGCAGCTTCCTCATTAAAACTATGGAGTCCTGTAAATATTTGTTTGCAATTCTTAGAGTAGGATCCGGGGTGCCTGCAATTGGCCACCCAGCTTTTATTGCAAAACCTTCCTTCCTCAGGAGCTTTTGCCAAACATGCTCGGCATAGTGTGGACAAATGGGGGTGACAAGCCTGGTCTGGACTTCCATAAACCGCCACAACAAGTCACGGTTCATGCCTGCCGCTCCACAAGATAGTCTGTACTCATCTCTAGCCAATTGAAGGTCATAGAACCCAGACTTCAGGGCATCTCTGAACATGAAGGCATTGTAGCTCTTCTCGGTTTCTTTCACAGCAATGTTTATCTCATTGGCAAACACATGGTCAGCATAAGTAGAGGGAGGTCCAGCTCTCATAGAAGATTCAGAAGCTATAACCTCTTCCATCCATGCAAGTTCTTTTGTAAGCCTCAAAATAGCAGCATTTGCAGTTTCAAAGACAAAGTTTGCATCATCCATACCATCTCCAGCATCAGCAAGGGCAAACCTAGTGGCATCAGATGAGAATTCTTCAATGGCCTGCCAAAGGGTTCGGAAGTTCCCTGTGGACTTGGACATCTTCTCAGAATTAAGCATAAGATGCCCATTGCAACGGAAGCCACGAGGCCAATGGTGCTCAGGAAGAAGTGCCGTATGATTGTAAATGCTGAATGTCAGATGGTTCTGGATAAGATCCTTACCAGATACCCGAATATCAAAGGGATACCAATACTCAAATTCTTGCTTCATTTTGCTCAAGAGGGCAGCAGGGATGTCACTCTTGGGTGCTGGACCGCCACAGAACACATAATCCCAGACTTCATCTGTCATTTGCTCTGGCCTGATAGATGATATTTTCTTTCCATACATGTTGCCATTTTGTAAAAAATGTGCAATAGTGTAATAAGCCATGTATAGGGTTGAATCAGAAAGAGATTCTACAAGGAACTGCTCATCCCAAGGAATATGAGTGCCTAAGCCAAAAGAACGTGAACAGGCCCATTGGTTCAGCCAGCCCAACGTGTGCTCAAAACCATTACGGGTTTCTGCTGAGAATGTATTCATATTTTCCAAGCATTGGACTGCCTTCTGCTTCCATTCAGCCTCACCATAAGTTATGTACCACTGATCTGTGAGAGCAACAACACACTCATCACCAGATCGCGATATAACTTTCTTCTCAGGCTCGCTGTACAACACTGCAGTTCCTTCTTCCAACAGCTTGTTCTTTATCAGTGGCTTTGCTTCTTGAACCTTTCTGCCATTGAACTCCCCTACAATCATTGTTCCATCAGTAAATCCTTTCAGATATGTCATCCTTTTTGCTTCAGCGAGCTTCTCCTTGTCATTCTGGCTCTTAATCTTAAGATCAAGGCACACGATCTCGGCTGACTTATCTCCAAACTCAGGAATGTTGATTATTGGTATAATCTTAAAGGGAAGAACCCACTCATCTTTGACTCCAAACTTTGCTCTCAAAGCCGGCTTTGTGACTAAATCTTGCAGTGCCATGAAATCATCTGGCGAATCACTTGGAACACTAGTAACAATACCAGTGCCTTTATCTGTTAAGATAGTGAGCATGGGAAGCGCATATATGATTTCATTAAAGGTGAGAGGAGATTTTAATGGCAAACCAATCAGATCATTGCCAGACAGCTCAGCTAAGCAGGTTGGCTTTTCTGGGACCCTACATAGATGCTGATATGCAAGATTAAGGGCAGCCCTCGCTGTCATAATGAAGACATCATTGTCATTGATCTCAAAAGCCCCATAGTTTCCATCAGGCAATACCCAACAATTTGTCTGGCCATACATCGTCTCAGGTCTCAATGTAGCTGCTGCCAAATAAACTTTCCTTCCTTCCAAGGCCTTCAATTTAGCAGGAAAAGGTGGGATCACTTCCATTTTAACCAACACATATTCTTGTGGCTGCACACCTTCACCTGTTGCTCGATCATGGTCAGCACAAGGTTGACCGTCCAATGGAGAGTAGATTGTGTACCTCATATCTTTAACAACCTTATCCAGATTCTTCAGCTTTCTCATCTGCCATCGGACAAACGCATCATAGAATGGGTTCATGTCAGTGGTTATGAATGAACGCCTCCAATCACAACCCAGGCCAAAAGCCTTGAGGTCCTCCTTCGCCAATGGAGGGAAGTAAGTCAACCAGTGATAAGGATCCTGAAATTTGGCAATTTCTTCATCGGACAGGCCAAAGCCCCTCATGATCTCCCACTGGAACTTCTGTACGCCAGACTTTGCAGCAGCCTTAGCTTTCTTGCTCTTAAATTTATCTGGGACAACAGCAACCTGGTCAGCCTGACTATCATCTGCCACTTCAGAACTTAAATCCTCCTCTGCTACAGGAAATATTGGAGGATTTCCATATTGTTGAATCTCCCGGGCAAGCTTATCGGCTGAGGCCTTTATGGGCATTCCAGTACAATGGAAAGCAAAGGGCAAAAGGACATTTGAGCCACAAAGTCTGTGGTATGCAGCACCGAACTCAAGTTTGGACAATGAGAAGGCATGGCCTAAATGTAGTAAGCCATTCATGTAAGGGTATGGAAAGTTGCCAAAGAATTTTTCACCAGGGCCAGGAGGTTTATTGCCAGGCTCCGCCTCAAAAACCTTGTTCTCCTCCCAACATTTTTGAACATCTGATTGAATCTTGAGCAAAAGGTCTCTCCGGGCATAACTCCTGCCTCCATCAGGATTTGATGATGACATTTTCCTGATCAATCAACAGAAAAATGTGTCAAAGGACAAGCCTATTGATTTAATTTAACTGAAAACTTATCATATATCTTCCGTGTCAAGGACAAGAGCTAACAAACTCATGAAAAATAAAAAAAGATTCAAACAAGATACAATGGTACAGTCAGCTTTGAAGTTTGATTCTAGTTTCAAACATAGCTAACAAACTCATGAGAAAGCAAGTCAATGATGAAGTTATTATGTAAGGAAACTAGAATTCCAGAATCATAAGCATACATGGTCAAAAGATGGAGGGAGAAAATCAAACAAAATTTGCCATTTACGATCTGATTAACTTGAGAAGAAAAACTCAGCTAGCTCACATCTTAAATATTTAACTAAACTCCTAAAGACTATCTAAAAATCAGAACCAAGCATTATGTAAAGTAAGTTCAATCCACGCATTAAAAACAGATGAACAGCCAAATATCATATGCACATGTATGTCCACAACTCCACATAATTCTGCAAGATTGAACAAGATACCCATGTCTGAAACATCAAAATGAAAACATACATGCAAATCCTCAAACTTGATTATCTTGCCAACTAGCATATATTTAATGGACAGCATAACAGAAGCAAGCCGAACAAGTACCATATAACATGCCAATAATGACTCTGAATTTCAATGTCCAGTAAGATATATATTATGAAATTAATATGATCAAGAAAGTACTAATCGCGCTTGGACTTAAAGTGTTAAACTATCCCCAAAAATAGAAATGTTTACAACAACGTAAGGCGTATATGAATTAAAAAAAAGCAAATAGCCCAAACCAGTAAATGTAAAGTTAATGGCTTTTAGTTGCAACAAAAACTGTCAGAAACTGTATATGTCATTGCTAAACAATGGGTGATATAACTAAACTACAAAACAACGCAGTGAAAATCTCTACTAATAAAATGAAATTGTAACAAAGAAGGGAACTCTATTTTATACCATTTCTAACACAGCTAAAGAAGGAGCTAAAGTGAATGAAACATAACTAAAGTGAATGAATCCAATTATAAAATCAGATATTCGCTCCAACCAATAGAAGGACCTAAGGTTAGATTCAAACAGCAAAATACCTTTTGGAACAAGACAAACTCTATGTTAACAGCAATCTTTTTAATGCAGAAAACTACATTGAATCTGTGTAAATCCAAGCCATCCTCAATCAAAGTAATGCTGAACAGAAATCTCCAACTCCATAAAATATGTAACTAAACGTACCCCCAGAAGCTGCCTGGCCAACTAAATACAGCATTATATGGTCTATAGGTCTATATTGATTACAGGACTCCATGAACCATGCAGCAGTTTTTCCAAGGAAAAAAAAACTTATTAGCTAATTACCTAAACAACATACAGAAGCTGATGAAAAGAACTACAAATTTTCATAAATCAGCCAAATAATTAAAGGAGAAAATAGATATCAAACGTGCTATCCTTTTTTCAAACATGAAGTCAAGCTACCCATTAAAACATTGAAAGACGCACAAACAATCTCGCATGCACACAAATTCATGGTTAGCTGCATCCATCTGCACCATGTTAATCTTCATCTTCAGTATACAAAGTTCGGAATTTTTCAGAAAAATGAAGCTCGTCTATAGTTGTAAAACTACAGAAGGAAATAGATCCTAAAACGAACTAATACAAATCCAGTGGCAGAAGTTGAGAAGCACTAACTTTCAAATTCCACCCACGGGCCAATTACATTCCCGTGGCTGGAAGAAAACCATCACACTTCAAAGAATAATAATCTTATCACAGAGACAATAGATACATATAAATTATAAATCTGTCTGCCCAAACTACATGAACCGATAAGGACAACAAATTTTGTTTCCCTACAAACCTAACAACAGCAAAGCACCCATCAATCGATTCAGCAACACTTGCAGACCAGACAGACACCTTGCCTACACACCGAAACACTAACCTCACAGCAAAATCGCAGAGCAGGGTGCTTGGCTACAGAGGCCCAATCCCAAACACCGACGGGAACAACAGCAACGAAATCCGACAAGCCAACTCGCCGATTCACCGCACGCTCGAGTCTGGGCGTTTCGGACACGGCGAGCAACTCCCTGCTGCTCACCCGCCCACGGATCCAGAACATGCGCGACAACGATTCGTCGACCAACCACACAGAGGAGATAGGGGGCAGAATGGGTACCTGACGACGGCGCACAAGGAGGGGAGCCGCAGCAGCCTCAGCCCGGGGAGCAGGTCGGGAGCCAGCAGAGAGCGACGGCGACGGAGGAGGGCTCAATTTGCGATAAAAAATTTATTTACAAAAAAACACTAACCTTATCTAAATAATAATGTTCACTCTGAATGTATAATGGTTAAATGTTTAAATCAATTAATCGAAGTATACAAATTTCAAGAAGCTGTTTACAAACTCGAGTTTAAAATTATATTTAATTTCATAAACTTAAATAATAACATCACAGCACTTGGGATTATAAATTTGTAACGCCATAATTTGAAATCGATCGATCGACCGAGAGAGGCATCACCAGCTACCCCATGGGCGCAAAAGCGTTGAAGAGGTAAGCGTCATCCATATGTGGCTACCACCATTAGCGGCGTGCGTGGCTCGTATGCCTTACTCCAACCGTACCATAACCCTACCCTATCAACCATCTCCACCGTCTCCTCGCCCCCCCCCCCCCCGCGGCGAGCGCCTCTCTCAACGTATTGACATCATCCACCGCGGCGAGCTTCAGCAGCGTCATCAGCCTATCTCATCGCCCATCACTGGGGATCTACCCCTGTGCCGCATCGATGAGAACAGAAAAGTCGCCCGTTACCTCCGCTCAACAGATAAACTCAACACATCTACAGAAGAGACAATAAGCGGTGGGGTTATATAGATTCAGCAATTGAAGAGATATTTATAGAATCCAAATTAAGAAATCGTCGAATAAGGAATGCAAAAAAAAGGAAAAAGGGGTGAGAAGAGACCCAACTTCATGAATTGGAACTCTGGTTCCTTCGGAAGGGAATCAATCAATCCAATTTGAAAAGCACCGGGAGCAATCGTTGCCAATTCGAATAGGAGAAAGGATCAATAAATGAGAAAGAAAATCGTTGCCGATTCGAATACCAGATCAATAGGAGAAAAAAATCAATAAATGAGTAATGCATATTCATTTACCTCCCGCGACGGGATGATCTAATCCAATCTACCGGGGTGGTCACCGCCTGCTTCCCACTCAGCCACGCGAGTGCACACACATATCTAGGTAAGGGTGGAGAACGGACATACCACCACTAATTCCTAATTAGAATTAGTAGAGATAGAGATAACAAACTTATCTAATCGTGTCATGCATGGTCGTGCACATGCTGCTGGGAGATCGGAATCAAGTCTATACATGATTAGATAAAAAGAAAAGATGATCTTATCTACACATGCAAGTAAATATTTAATGGAAATGATGCATATGACAACTCAAAGGCACATGGTAACTCAGAAGCTGTATGTGTGCAGTATTTGGAAATAGAATCGGTTGATTGAGATAAGAATCTGATACGCCGCAAATCACACATGCATGTATATCGAACCGAATTAAAACTCTCTCTGTTCGCCAATGTATAGAAGATCGGGATAATGACGGTTTCATGTGTATGCCAAAGGGAAGAACGGACCACCGTCACCAATTCGTAACTAGAAGTAGTAGAGAAATAAATATATAAATATAAGTTAGTGTTAGTCGTCCATCCTCTCTCTTATCCCCTGTAAGAAAAGTTACCAACGTATAGGCCGGTGCCACGAGACGTTCTCTATATCTCTCGCGAATAAAAAGAATACCAATCTATCTCTTTTCACCGCACCCTCTCCTCTGGTCATGCTATTTCTCACTTCTTTTCCTGTGGTAGTTCAAGAGTACAATTTTATTTTTATAAATACATGACATGTTTTAATTATTTGATTTAAAAATATATTTTATTTACTAGGCCCTCGACTAGTCAGTTGCTCTCGGAAACTCGAGCAGTCTGCCTGTTTCAAGAGTTTGCTAATCTTTGGTCTTTTGCTGTAAAATTTTCACGGAGAAATTGGAGACGCGTGGTACTATAGGAATCGACACTATTTTCGTCGGTCCAAAATGTTTTCATCGGCCAAAAAAAGGCCAACGTAAATAACTGATTATTTTCGTCGGCCAGATTGGAACCGACGAAATTATCGTTATTTTCGTCGGTATCATTGACTAGGCCGACGAAAATAATCCCCCTTAATTCGTATGTAGATGAGGAATTCTTTGTGCAGTCTTATGTTGATGAAGCACTGATAAGTGATAATCCAAAGTTGTCAAATGAAGCCTTTAAGGGTGCGTTTGGTTCGCTGTACCAGGAGGAATGGGATGGAACGGTACAGGATAAATATAGATACATGCGTTTGGTTAATTTATGCGGAACCATCTCATCCAGACGGTATCGATTCTCGAAATATTCCCCAAATATTCCGTATCAACTCGTTCGCCCGATTTCCTGAACCATTCGGTCCCGGATGCTTCGGTCCTCTTCTCGGCGTCTAGGGTCCTCTTCTCGGGTCCTCGCGTTCCTCGTCTCCCCAGTCGCCGCTGAGTCACCGCCTCCCAACCTCACGCCGCCTCCGCCACCTCACACCCGCCACCGTCTCCTACCTCCCTCCGCTGCCTCATTCCCATGCTCCTCCTCCGCCGCCCTTCCCTCTCCAAGCATCGCTATCACGCCACATGCCTCGGCCTCGCTGCCCGCTTCACCTCGATGGGAGCTCACCAAGAACCTCCGCTTCCGCCGCCCGTTCTGCGGCAGTGAGGCGAGCAACCCTTAGTGCCTTGGTGCCCGTCGGTCGCGGCTTCTCCCCTCAAGGCGCACTCTCCACGCGCCTCGAGGAGAGTGACTGCAAGATCGTCGGAGTGGCTGGCCCGCCGGATGGCGACGGCCTGAGAGGCGGTGCCGTGCGGAGGGAGAGGGTGCTAGGGAGGCGGAGAGGAGGGAGGTCGAGCAGCTCAAGGTGAGATAGCGATGGTGCTTTCTTTCGTGCGTGTAAACCTGCTCGTTTGGCTACGCATTCTGTGGTCTCCTAATGCTTGTGGTCTCAATGAATGCTGCAGAAGGAGCTGAATCGTGTCTCGAAGCAAATGAATGACTTGGTGCGCATCTCACGAGCAAGCAGAATTTGCAAGTAACTTGTTCTCCCCATCTTTTTTGTGTTGGCTTTTGGCGTGTAGCTTGCTGTTGCTGAAAGCCGTCGTTAGTTTCTCTGAAGTAAACATGTTTTCACGATTGCCTGCACGAATGTTCTCTACAGCTACCTGAAGACATGATAGGAAGTTTACAGTTCTAGACGTTTATCAGATCGTCTAGAGATGAATGAATAAGAGCTGCTCGGAATTTGCCACCTGAGCTTGTTTTGGACTTATTTCCAGTTTGCTTATAATTCATTATTTTGAGGATAGGAAGTATATTGCATTCCTGAATGCAGCTGGATTTGGACTTTTAGGATGTATGTGCACTTTCGTGCATAGATGGTAACTGGATCACACGTCGGCGATGCGTCTGCATAATTCATTAGCGCTAGTTCGAATCCCGTTGAGTAGCTCGGTCAATGAAGCTTCATTCCTCAAGCCAACTTCATTTCTCAATCCAATTTCATCCTCTAACCAAACATCATCTCGCACCATCATGTATCATTCCATTCAAGCAACCAAACATCATCTCATACCATCCCTGCACCATTCCATCCAAGCAACCAAACAAAATCTTGTATCATTCCATTCAGCAGCACCAAACACCTTCCCTGCACCATCTCATCCAGGGACCATCTCATCCATCATGTACCATCCCATCCCATTCACCCTCGTATATCCAACCAAACGCACCCTAAGTTTCTTACATTTTTTAAGTTAGAGATTATCGACATAGATGTATACTCTGTTAGTTGTTCCATGGATCATGATCTTTGCACCAACTTTAAGGGTGCGTTTGGTTCGTGGGCAGAGCAGGGATGGGATGGGGCGATCCCATTTTTTTGAGTCGATCTGGTGTTTGGTTGCCAGGCGGGGTGGATAGGGTTGTCCAAAAACAGCGAATATACTCGGTAGATGCTGGATGAGGGCGTCCGTCATTTTTGGCCGGATGAGCTCATCCATGTTTTTACCATGTGTATTTGTTCGCTCTTAATTATCATAATCGTCAGTTAGCTCGGTTGGTTAGAGGTTTTGGCCCTAGAGCAAGAGCTCCTGCGTTCGAATCTCACCGGCATGAGTACTGTAGCAGCTACAGTGTCACGAATACTGTAGCAACCGCGTGAATTTTAAAACTACGGTTTATTTTTTTCATTCCAAAATTTTTAAAAAGATTTTTTTTCTCCCTGTTAGAATTAACAAACCATCTATCCTCATCATTCATCCAACCAAACAAAGAACTGGCTCATCCCATCCATCCAACCAAACAGCCACCTGGATGACTCTATCCCATCCAGACCTGGATGGCCATATCCCATCCAATCTCGTCCTCCAACCAAACGCACCCTAAATTTAGGTACTCCATAAGTTTATGAGCAACATGCATTTGAGGTACACCACCTCACATGCACTTATACTTGTCCATGATGTGCTTACAGTATCTTTCTGATGAATCGATAGACATGGATGAAGGCTTTCTGACGAGTGAATTCAAAGAGCTATGGGATGATACACAAGCGCCTGGCTATTTCTAGGTCCTAACTCCCACGTCCCAACAACTGGTGTATGCGTTTGTAAATTTCCTACCTGCATTCATTACCAAATCAATAACCCTTAGTTGCATGGCTAAATTACCATCTAGTATATTTAGAGTTTGGTTGGACTTTTTCTTATTAGGCTCTAGCTTTTGTTTACATAGAAGTTATATATGCAACTGTAGCATAATATACATGCGGTGAATTTCTGTAAAATTTTAGTGATTTTACGATTTTTTCATATTTTTTTAAAATTTAAAATATTATTTTCGTCGGCGAAAAATTGCCGTACGAAAATAGAGGATTTTATATTTTTTAAATTTTTATATATATTTTAAAATTTTAAAAATATTTTCGTCATTTCGGGCAACAAAAATAGAAAAATTGCCGATTTAAAATAGAAAAAGGAGGAAATTTTATATTTTTAAAATTTAAAAGAGTATTTTCGTCGGCTGGGCGATGAAAATAGTAAATGGAGGATTTTTATATTTTTTAATTTAAAAAGTATTTTTCGTCGGCTTTGACAACAAAAATAGAAAACAGGAATCGTCGACGTGGCTTGATTCGACGCGGCACCGATATTTTAAATGGCCAAGGCCGACGAAAATAGAGCTGCCACGTGAGCAGGAGCGGAGATGGCCACTATTTTCATCGGTCGCTCTGCCCGATGAAATTATAATTATTTTCGTCGGTTGACGACGAAAATACTTATATTTTCGTCAACGTAATTTCGTCGGTAAACCGACGAAAAAAATAGCTATTTTCGTCGGTTTTGCTTGTATTTTTGTCGGTTTTCGGTCGACGAAAATAGTGGCGATTCCTGGAGTGTGGAGAAACTAGAATTCCCAAATACTAGTCGAATATGATGGACTTATGCCATCTATCTCAAACCACTAGTAGAGTCGTTACAACACGTTGGATTTGGCCTTTATGAGGCTTTCCGGCTAGGATGGGAAATGCTAAATACAAGCATTGGACCCAAGCGTTGCCCAGTGAACATTTCATATATTTTCTTCTAACATTTCACAAAGATGAATATAATATATGTTCGTAAGAAAGCTTTCAACATTTTGTTTAATTTAATTTGACATTTGGTATATACGATGTCAAAACTAAAGGTGTATTCGTTTTAAAAAACTAAAGGTATACGTCATACATTTCATTTATTGCTCCTACCATGAGCTTGCTTGACATGGTAAGTCATTTGAAATCTATGGTGGAAATATCTTATGACATGTTTGGTAGAACTCTAAATCCTAACTTTATCTGGTGGAGTTGAAACTCTACCAAACACAACCTTACATGCTACTTGCAAGTTGCAACTGAATAGACAAGTTTTTTTTACTATATAATAGGACGTGCACACACATATACATATACCAACACCTACACTCATATACATACGTGGGTGTGTCTCTAACACGTCTAACCTAGAGAGGAAGGTAGAGTCTTACAAAGTGTGGGTACATGCTCTGATCATTGAATACACCTACATGTATATATAATTTCATCTGAGACTTAAGCCCAGACGAAAAGGCGAGCACACGTGATCAACCAGAGTTCTAGCCAATGTTTTTGAGTGCATATTATGTTGGGCTTACACGAGAGAGTTGATCAAAGGTTGGGGCTTTCCTCTCCTTCTTTCCTACTGTGGTTAAGTACTTTGATCGTCAATTTATATTGCAATATATTTATAAAACTTAATAAAATTACAATATTAAAAAGTAATTTTTGAGATAAACCTATATATAATTTACTTCTGTTCAATCTAAACATTTATAAAGATATCGATACCAGAAGTTTAGAAATGTCAATCGTTGTATCCGAAAACGTCACTCTTCTGTGATTGAAGGCAGTACTCTTCTCTTAAAAAAGTATGTTGTTTTAGAATTTGAGTGGCCACACTTCCTCAACTTTAACCGCAAATATGCACAAAACTATTTAGATTGATTATATAAAATTGCATCATTAGGGAGTGTCATTTTTTCATTCTCCGTTAAGACCACAGGATCGGTTGAGGGCAAGTCGAGACGAGGTTGAAGTCGATGAAGAGGAAGCAATGTTGATCTTCTTGCTTTGGTCGCTTCTTCCTTGCTCTTCTGGACTCCCTTGCTTCTCCTTCTGGATGGCCTCCTCTCCTTCTCCTCCTTGCTTGTTGCTTCGGTTGGAAGCTTGCTTTCTTGGGTTCGGTTTTGTGAGGCAAAGATGAAGTGAAATGGCTAGCTTTGGGTTGGCAAAAGTGGCTTTATTTACCTCTATTGGGAAAGACCACTGCCCTTGGGATATTTATGGCCTCTATTTACCTCATGGGCACTACGGTCATTTCTCCTCAAAACTCTAACTGTACCTAGCAACCGCATTGTAAGCTACTAAACGCGAATGATGAACCCCGGTCTAGCAAGAGGTGCTTGTCTGGCCCCCGGACAGGTCAGGTACCTCGATGAGCGACACCTTTTCATCTTGGATCTGCGGCACCCTTTTAATCCTTACATTTTGTTTTTCTTGCCTAATTCACTTTTAATGTTTAATTAATCCTTTAATTAAACTGATAACCCCCCGGGTTATCACAGGTGAGAAGAGACCCAACTTTATGAATTGGAACTCTAGTTCCTTCGGAAGGGAATCAATCAATCCAATTTGAAAAGCACCGGGAGCAATCGTTGCCAATTCGAACAGGAGAAAGGATCAATAAATGAGAAAGAAAATCGTTGCCGATTCGAATACCAGATTAATAGGAGAAAAAAATCAATAAATGAGTAATGCATATTCATTTACCTCCCGCGACGGGATGATCTAATCCAATCTACCGGGGTGGTCACCGCCTGCTTCCCACTCAGCCACACGAGTGCACACACATGTCTAGGTGAGGGTGGAGAACGGACATACCACTACTAATTCCTAATTAGAATTAGTAGAGATAGAGATAACAAATTTATCTAATCGTATCATGCATGGTCATGCACATGCTGCTGGGCGATCGGAATCAAGTCTATACATGATTAGATAAAAAGAAAAGATGATCTTATCTACACATGCAAGTAAATATTTAATGGAAATGATGCATATGACAACTCAAAGGCACATGGTAACTCGAAGGGAATGTATGTGTGCGATTTGGAAATAGAATCGGCTAATTGAGATAAGAGTCTGATACGCCGCAAATCACACATGTATGTATATCGAACCGAATTAAAACTTTCTCTGTTCGCCAATGTATAGAAGATCGGGATAATGACGGTTTCATGTGTATGCCAAAGGGAAGAACGGACCACCGTCACCAACTCGTAATTAGAAGTAGTAGAAAAATAAATATATAAATATAAGTTAGTGTTAGTCGTCCATCCTCTCTCTTATCCCCTGTAAGAAAAGTTACCGACATATAGGCCGGTGCCACAAGACGTTCTCTATATCTCTCGCGAATAAAAAGAATACCAATCTATCTCTTTTCACCGCACCCTCTCCTCTGGTCATGCTATTTCTCACTTCTTTTCCTGTGGTAGCTCAAGAGTACAATTTTATTTTTATAAATACATGACATGTTTTAATTATTTGTTTTAAAAATATATTTTATTTACTAGGCCCTCGACTAGTCAGTTGCTCTCGGAAACTCGAGCAGTCTGCCTGTTTCAAGAGTTTGCTAATCTTTGGTCTTTTGCTGTAAAATTTTCACGGAGAAATTGGAGACGCGTGGTACTATAGGAATCGACACTATTTTCGTCGGTCCAAAATGTTTTCATCGGCCAAAAAATAGGCCGACGTAAATAACTGATTATTTTCGTCGGCCAGGTTGGAACCGACGAAATTATCGTTATTTTCGTCGGTATCATTGACTAGGCCGCCGACGAAAATAATCCCCCTTTATTTGTATGTAGATGAGGAATTCTTTGTGCAGTCTTATGTTGATGAAGCACTGATAAGTGATAATCCAAAGTTGTCAAATGAAGCCTTTAAGATTCTTACATTTTTTAAGTTAGAGATTATCGACATAGATGTATACTCTGTTAGTTGTTCCATGGATCATGATCTTTGCACCAACTTTAAATTTAGGTACTCCATAAGTTTATGAGCAACATGCATTTGAGGTACACCACCTCACATGCACTTATACTTGTCCATGATATGCTTACAGTATCTTTCTGATGAATCGATAGACATGGATGAAGGCTTTCTGACGAGTGAATTCAAAGAGCTATGGGATGATACACAAGCGCCTGGCTATTTCTAGGTCCTAACTCCCACGTCCTAACAACTGGTGTATGCGTTTGTAAATTTCCTACCTGCATTCATTACCAAATCAATAACCCTTAGTTGCATGGCTAAATTACCATCTAGTATATTTAGAGTTTGGTTGGACTTTTTCTTATTAGACTCTAGCTTTTGTTTACATAGAAGTTATATATGCAACTGTAGCATAATATACATGCGGTGAATTTCTGTAAATTTTCAATGATTTTACAATTTTTTCATATTTTTTTAAAATTTAAAATATTATTTTCGTCGGCAGAAAAATTGCCGACGAAAATAGAGGGATTTTTATATTTTTTTAAATTTATATATATATTTTTAAAATTTAAAAAAATATTTTCGTCGACCTGGGCCAACAAAAATAGAAAAATTGCCGACGAAAATAGAAAACAGGAGGAAATTTTATATTTTTAAAATTTAAAAGAGTATTTTCGTCGGCCTGGGCCGACGAAAATAGTAAATAGGAGGGATTTTTATATTTTTTAAAATTTAAAAAAAGTATTAATAGAAAACAGGAATCGTCGACGTGGCTTGGTTGCTGACGTGGCACCGATATTTTCGTTGGCCAAGGCCGACGAAAATAGAGCTGCCACATGAGCAGGAGCGGGGACGGCCATTATTTTTATCGGTCGTTCTGCCCGATGAAAATATAATTATTTTCGTCAGTTGCCAACGAAAATACTTATATTTTCGTCAGTAAACCGACGAAAGAAATAGCTATTTTCGTCGGTTTTGCTTGTATTTTTGTCAGTTTTCGATCGACGAAAATAGTGGCAATTCCTGGAGTGTGGAGAAACTAGAATTCCCAAATACTAGTCGAATACGATGGACTTATGCCATCTATCTCAAACCACTAGTAGAGTCGTTACAACACGTTGGATTTGGCCTTTATGAGGCTTTCCGGCTAGGATGGGAAATGCTAAATACAAGCATTGGACCCAAGCGTTGCCCAGTGAATATTTCATATATTTTCTTCTAACATTTCACAAAGATGAATATAATATATGTTCGTAAGAAAGCTTTCAACATTTTGTTTAATTTAATTTGACATTTGGTATATACGATGTCAAAACTAAAGGTGTATTCGTTTTAAAAAACTAAAGGTATACGTCATACATTTCATTTATTGCTCCTACCATGAGCTTGCTTGACATGGTAAGTCATTTGAAATCTATGGTGGAAATATCTTAGGACCTGTTTGGTAGAACTATAAATCCTAACTTTATCTGGTGGAGTTGAAACTCTACCAAACACAACCTTACTTGCTAATTGCAAGTTGCAACTGAATAGACAAGTTTTTTTTACTATATAATAGGACGTGCACACACATATACATATACCAACACCTACACTCATATACTTACGTGGGTGTCTCTTAACACGTCTAACCTAGAGAGGAAGGTAGAGTCTTACAAAGTGCGGGTACATGCTTTGATCATTGAATACACCTACATGTATGTATAATTTCATCTGAGACTTAAGCCCAGACGAAAAGGCGAGCACACGTGATCAACCAGAGTTCTAGCCAATGTTTTTGAGTGCGTATTATGTTGGGCTTACACGAGAGAGTTGATCAAAGGTTGGGGCTTTCCTCTCCTTCTTTCCTACTGTGGTTAAGTACTTTGATCGTCAATTTATATTGCAATATATTTATAAAACTTAATAAAATTATAATATTAAAAAGTAATTTTTGAGATAAACCTATATATAATTTACTTCTGTTCAATCTAAACATTTATAAAGATATCGATACCAGAAGTTTAGAAATGTCAATCGTTGTATCCGAAAACGTCACTCTTCTGTGATTGAAGGCAGTACTCTTCTCTTAAAAAAAGTATGTTGTTTTAGAACTTGAGTGGCCACACTTCCTCAACTTTAACCGCAAATATGCACAAAACTATTTAGATTGATTATATAAAAATTGCATCATTAGGGAGTGTCATTTTTTTCATTCTCCGTTAAGACCACAGGATCGAGGATACCAAGAACATACCTGTTACGGTTACGAGACCAAAAAGTACAAAAAGTACGGACTGGGGACCTCCTTTACAGTGGGTCCACCGTCCATACGTGTTTAGATGGATTTTAATACTGGATTGTTAAACTAATGAGAAAAATTCATTTCCAAATTTCCTTAGTTGATTCCTTAGTGGGTCCACCGTCCATACGTGGTTTCCTTAGCTGATCCAACTAATGTGCTCGCTTCCGTTCGTTTTCCTTCTGAGATTATTGGGTTGGAAACCACGTCGATCTTACCGGGTGGGCGCGGCCACCGCAAGCCCTCGCCTGACGAGATTTTAAATTTCGTTTTCAGAATGTACCCTAAAGACGGTCAAAATTCGAATAAAATTCAAAAATTCAAATCCGAGGCTTATCATATGAACTAATTACAGACGGTTCTAAACAAGAACCAGACCATCTATGATATAATTTTTTAGAAATTTTTCTAATTTTTTATCTCACTAAGATTTAAAATCTCCGTTTCAGTTGAAATCCGAAATCTCGACCAAAATTTTTGAAATCTCGATGAGATTTTGAACCTTGTCGCCAGACCACCGCCACCGATGTTGTTACTGGATTTGATCGAACCACTCTCTCCACTAGCAGAGTCAGAAAATTTTTAGAATCTTGAGCAAATTAACGTCCAGAACAAAGGTTTGTTAAACAAAAACTCAATTTTTATGATGTTTGTGACAGTAGAGCTACACTAAACCTCTACAACACGTTGTTAGACAGCTTAGGCAGCCATCCACCGTACCCGAGGTGGATCTGCCTGTGACTCTCCTCTCTCTCTCTCTCTCTCTCTCCCGAGCTCGGGCTCCGGCTTCGGTGAGCCGGCATGTCGTGCTGGATCCGGTCGGACCGAGCAACAGACAGCATGGTGCTGCGGACAGCCGACGGCACCGCGGAGAGCGGACGGAGGTGGCGCGGACAGCACGGCGCCGTCGCCGGATGAATCACGCCCGCGCCTGCCGGCTGTACAAGGCCCAAATATGCAGATAACAACGAGCTGACAGGCCACGGCGGCCTGCGGCTCGACCATCACACGGTTCCAATCTTAGCGAGAATCCTCCCAGGCTCAAGTCACCGACCAGTATGGCAGTATCGCAGCTGCAGTTCAATCCGCATCCGGCCACGAGCTACCAAGTGCCTCGGTGCATGGGCGTATGCATGCAGCGTGTCGTGCCTACGCTAAACGTGAAAGATCCATGTTCGAAAATCGAACTTTGGAGAGATTTTCCAAGCGATATATCGACCTGTACTGTGCGTACGTCTGTCGGAAATTGAACGAATCTGAAAGCTTTATGTGACAGTCGTGGCTTTGCCAGCTTTGATTGATTTTTTCGTCGCGTCGCCCAATGCCTCCGATCCCCCACCCACTCAGAGGCTAAGAAAGCAAAGCAAAGCAGGAACATGCATGTACACGAGAGATTAAAAAAAAAAAGAAAGAACAGAAAGCCTACCTATCCTATTGCATGAGGAGTATACTTTTCTTTACCAAATTAAAGTAGAGTTTTTAGCTAGCCTTCCACACTCGCACGTTCAATTCTGCCCGTCATTTTGAGAAAGCATGCTGTCCCTAATGTCAGGGCACACACACATGCATGCATAATTCGATCTATTCTTATAAACAATTTCGAGAAATAGGGGTGGGGGTGGCGAAAGACGATAATTATTTTGTGATATTATAAACTAACCCATCTAGAACTCTAGATGCAAGTGAGTTTTGCATGCGTGATATACTGATGTTTGGTTGATCTCGAATTGTACTACGTACCCTTTTAGCATGGTATATTGCTTTTCTTTTTTTCTTTTCTTTTTTGTTTGAAAAAGGGAGTGATTCACAGTATCACTAGTTTTTTTTCCACGAAACTGATCGGTATCACTAATTTTGGATATGTATATATGGGTGTGTTGTTGGAACCCACAATTTTTTTTCTTCTTTTTTACAATTGAACATTCTATGTATGCCCTGACAACTAGTTTTCATACAAATGTATAGGATGGAGTGAAATTAAATTTGCTGCTGCTTTTCTATCAGACGAAATCTCATAGGAACCTATAGAAGAAACCACCATTGGACCCCAGTGATAGTGTAACTCACCAGTGCCTAAGGTCAATCCAAGGAAGCAAACATACCCATGGGGACAACGTTTCTCTTTTGTTGCAAACCTCGTTGGTAGTTTTCTTCGATCTTTTCCCACAATATTACCCCTCCTCTAGCTAGTGTTCTAAATAACTAACTATAGCTATATATACTATAGTTTCTTTACCCTAAATACAAAGCTACGGGCTAATGTTTCGCTATATTAGCTACAAGTGCTATAACTAGCAATAGCTTAGTATATACTATAGCTTGTAGCTAACGATAGCTTCGTTATCAATTACGTAGAGGTACTTGTAGGTCAAAATATTATACCCATTTTAAAATGCAACATTACTATAAAGCTCAAATGCATCTCTTATATGCATGAACTATAAGAAAACCTAGTAAAAGACATCATCTTACCCTTTTTGATAATCTAATATTCATATTTCTTAGTGATTAAGTATTTGTTGGCAAGGATATTATGATATAGTTATCAGTTATGGTCTTTGACATGTGTTAGAATTAATGTTTGTTGATTCAAACTTGACTCATATATTTTTATTATAAAAATATTAATACATTCTAAAATACCATGATTTAATAATTTGTTTGAAAGTGACATATATTATATACATTTTTATTTTTTTAATATTAAAAACACGACAAAGAATTGATAGCTTTCGCGATAGTTAACGCTGTTGTAGCTTAATTTTTTGGAACCTTAATGCAAAGCCACGGAAATTATAATTTAAAACCTTGCTCCTAACTATAGTTACCAAGGCGAGGGGGCCAAAAAGCAGAAAATTTTGAGTGGACTTGGAAAGGAATCTTATGTCTCTTTTGAAAGCCTGTGGAGCCCTAGGGGCATGAGGAGAATATCCTAGGGCTTGCAAGAGTTCATACGCTAGAGTCCAAGGACTTAACACTAAACAAACCCCAAAGGCGAAAAGGTTAATTATCACCTCTCATGGGGACCAGTATTAGATGGCATAAACATGGTTTAGGGCCTTGGACTAAAGTCAGCTAGCAAGCAAACGCCTTCCCAAACTTCCAAATATTCACCTGCATGCCATGCCACCTAGCTGCTTGCTTGTGATATGATCCTGCTGGTTGAAGCGATCTTGCTTGCTGGCCTTGTTGCTCACTTTGGATTTCGGAAGCTTAGCAAAGTTAATTGTAGTGGAGTATATAACTAACTGGCCTCTCTCGTATCTGTAAAATCAAAACACGTCGCCACTGACTGACTGATATTCCATTAATACATTATATATGAACCTACTACTATAGAAAGACTTATATTAGACATCTTAATATAGACGGTTAAGAAAAACCGTCTGTGATAAGGAACATCACTGACGATTCTATAGTGAAACCGTCAATGAGATAATCACAAACGGTACTTTTCATAAACCGTCAGTGATATACATTAATATCACAGACGGTTATAGTTAAAAACCGTCTATAATAATATCACATATGGTTTTAAATACAAACCACCTATAATAAGTTCACAACACAGACAATTCTAACTACAATTTATTTGTGATATGAACTTAGACCACTATATAAACATACCAATAGAGGTTAGTAGCACAAGCCCATGCATTTCATCTCCCGCAAACCCTAACCCCTCGATAATCCTCCTCCTGGGCGACCTCCTCCCCGTTGAACTCCTCCCTAGCATCCTCCTCCCCGGTGCTCCTCCTCCTCGATCGGCATCCTCCTCCCCCGCATCCGTGGGGGCGACGATGCCATCCCGTGAGCACGAGGCCGTGGGGGCGACAACGACCATCTCGGCTACGAGCACCTTCTCTATCAGTGACCTGCTCCTCCTCCTCCTCCTCCCCACCGGTGAGTTGTCTACTATACGGGCTACGCATGTATAGCTGTGTTAGTATGGTTGTCATATTTCATCAGATTAAAGATTGTCGATTTGTCCTATTTGTGCTGATTGTTACGAGGTAAATAAGAAAATAATTGCCACAATACCTAATTTGCCATTAACATAATGTGGTGGTATGCTCTGTATGGTCGCCGCTCTTTCATCCCCCTCTTGAGGGGCCGTGTTGATACTATAATCTGCTCCCTGCGCCAGACTGTAGTTGGCGGTGTCTGTTGCATATGTGAATTGGTGTTAGTTTCTATTCCTGTTCTAACATAGGAGAGCTTGACGGGCTTTAATGTATGGCTGCACATTGTGTTCTTGTGTATAGTTTGGTGTTAGGATAATATTTTCACATTGAATGCTACCAACTAGCTTGCGAAGTCATAATGTTCTTTCTGTATATAATTTCTTTTTGTATCTATTCCTAGCGTAATGATATTGAGATCTCTGGCTTATTTCATTGATAGAAAAGAATATAACACCAACCCAACAAATTAGAGAAAACATAAGCATTTTAATTCCATAAGTCTCTTGTGATAACTATATCATCAAATTAACAATGATTCATGGATCTTGCATACCTGTACAACGTGCTAGTTTGTAACATTAAGTTCTTGAGGATATGCATGACCCTGGTTATTTCTAACAGTAAGTTCTTTCCGCAATTAAGCATGTTAATTATCATTTTGTGCATCTCTAGTGCCACTAATGTGCTCCATCAAACCATAAACTGGTATGAGATAAATAAAGTGCCTAATTATATTTAGTTCAATATTAAGCAATAAACTCAGAATAAGATAAATTTCATTGGTATGTATATATATTTTTCTTTGTTGCACGTGCTTAGTAAAAGAAGTATCAACATTAATTGCAAATTCGGTATTGCATTGATTTCTGAAGTTGAACACCTAATTCATTATAAGATACTGTTAAAAGGCAGCCTTTTCCATATGGTAAAAATAGGTCAACGACATGGAAAAGTTGTTAGAAGCCAAACAAAAACTTGGGGTGGATATTGAACAACTGAAGGAGAAGTCTGAGATAACATAAAAGATTTATGAGATAAAACAAGAACTGAAAGACATACATGGTCACTTGCAAGATATCGAATCCCTTAACATGGCACTTATCAGTAAGGACCGCATGATGAATGTAGAGCTGGAAGAAGCCAAAGCTGAGCTTATATAGGTAATATAAAGGTTTCTAGTACTGAATTCAATGTGATTACTAAAAATATACCAAGACACCCTTTTCATAACAACATGATCATTTTTAATTTGTAGGATTAAGAGATATGACTGAAGATCAATCGATTATTGGTGTCAAACAAATCGATACTATACTGGAGTTGTGGAACTTCAGTTAGAACCAAGAAGCCTTTGTTGCGGATAGGAAGCTATGGCACATATGAAAAAACATTAAGATCTTCATGTCTTGAACTATGAAATATTAATTTGGTTTGTCAATGTACGCTTGCTGATATTTGTGGTATATATCATATTTCATTAATGTATTATCACCTGAACTATGAAATATTTCATTATCATATTTGTGGTATCATATATGTGATAATATCTTCTTTTCTTGAACTATGAAATAATGTTTTTCCCTACCTCTCCTGGCAGAACTTCCATAATTACTATCTGTTGTTCGAAATTGTCTTCTTTTTAAATATTTCTGCAACGACATTTACTAGGCACAACCAGTTATAGATTTTACAATTGAATATCAAAACAACCTTGATGCATTAAGGTAACAGCTTGTCTGATGAGAGTCTTAAAATATGAATATTTGTAGCACTTTCATTACCTTTCTTATTGTAATGTTGATGGATTACAAGGTAAAATCTAATTCCATCAACAGTTTATCTTGAAAGTTATCATGCTCTAATTTATCTTCCACTTCATCCTCATTCTCGAATAAGAATACCATATGCGGTCTCTTTTCACTCTGGTCTTGTCTAGGAACAAGATCACTCTAGTCCTGTTCCTGCACAAGCTGTTCATATTTTATGATTCTCTCATCAGACAAACTGTTGCTTTAATACATTTAGGATGTTTTGATATTCAATTGCAAAATTTATAAGTGGTTGTGCCTTATAAATGTCGTTGCAGAAACATCTAAAGAGAAGATAATTTTGAATAACAGATACTAATCGTAGAAGTTCTGCCAAGAGATTTAGGGGGAAAAGCATATCACAGACAGTTCTATTTAAAAAACCGTCTGTGATGATTTGTCATTAGAGACGGTTCTATCCTAGAACCGTTTATGATATTCTCTCATCACAGATAATTCATATATAGAACCGTCTCTGATGTTAATTTTTACTGACGGTTCGAAAACCGTCTGTGATATACCCTTCTTATCACTGATGCAGGTGTACAGACAATTTATAAAACAGTTAGTGATGAGATTTCTGAATCGTCTGTAATGAGCTTTTGTGTAGTAGTGACCATACATCGGTCTTAAAATCAATATGCATGGATTGCTTTTTGACTGGCTAAATGAACAGCTCTCAAGTTTCAAATTAAAGGCCATGCATGTTTCTTGAGAACAATCAACAAACCTTTTGAAATGAAAATGTACAGGTTGAAATGTGTAACTTCAAGTAACATGTTTGGAATGTATGTATACATGATTTTTACAAGAATTCCGCAGAAAATGAAACACCCAGAGAGAGTCAAAATATGTTTCTTTGAGAGTGAATATATGTTTCTTTTCTCTACGTGAAGTCCAAATAAACAAATGTCGGAAGGTACGTAAAAGGAAAAATTACGCCGTGATTCTACCATGATCTCTATGACATCAGGATTCAGGAGAGTAACTCCCATCAACGACAAGCGGGACATGACAGTATATGTATTTAGGGTCTGATTATTTTAGTTTTGGATTCTTTAAAAGCTATAATTTTACATTATAGTTATAGAAAAACTGATTCTTTAAAAGCTGAAATCCTAAAGAATATATAAAGTGAATAATGGATTCTAGTGTATATGAGTGGGCTAGATTATGAGAATCGGATTCTAGAACTGTTTATTTTTTATTCTATTTTTAGGATCAAAATCCAGAATCAAAAGCTAAAATAAACCGACCCTTACCCCTTCAGAACTTGCGGTTAATTGTCATAAATTAATCTAATCTCTATTGCCAAGTACCACGTACTAGGCTACTAGCTAGCCAAGTTGCTCGCAGCAAGCTATCATCAGTCCAGTTTTTTTATGCATCTAGCTAGTCAGAGGTTTTAAACAGTGGGGTTTGCATGTACGCAGAGATCATCGAAGCGTTATACTAGTTTAATTTGAAGCCCTTAAACCAGCGGCTAGCATCGATCCATTCATTCTACATGACGCAATTTTTGTATCCTTATGCATGTATGTATCTAGCTAGTGTGCTGTATTATATATGCAGATGCATATATGTTTTGCAATATATAATGGCAACTGCATGCAGACGTGACTAGCTAGGTGAGTCGTCCTCGAGTCAGATGTCCGTCCATAAGTATTTGCACCCCTCGCATACGTACAAATAAGTTGCTTGACAATGGTATCATTGTACGTACGTAACGTACGTACAGAAAGTCATGGGATGGTAAAGTACTGGTCGTCTTGACGTGCATGTCCAGATCGATTCACATAGTTGGTTGAGAAAGGCCGTACAGTACAAGAGACAAAAAGTAGTATGAGATGAGATGACCAGGACAATCCGTGCATGTATACATGTTTCGTTGCGCGCCGTGTCGGCATACGTATGTTTATGTCCTTGCATGGGCAGGCGCTGACAACCTTGCCAGCCGTGAATTAATTTGACTGCAATGCAAACTTACTCTAACTAATATCGATTCCGTGCACGACAAATTTTGTCCTCGCGTCTTGACTGGGTATAAATTAACCCTTTGCGTGTGTGTGTATATATATATACATATATATATATTAAAAAAAGTGCAAATGTTAATTGGAGTAGTTACCACCATGAGCGGATCCAGAAAAATTGGTCGCTGAGTCATCGCCGACATGCGGCGGCCGACGGGGAGGTGAGTGCACTGGGCCTAGGGTCTAGATTAATTTACCGCCGGAGTCACTAATAGTATTTAGCGGGAGGTATAAAAGACTAATACGAGGGCGTCGGTGTCACCGGACCCCGGCCTCACCATAGTAGATCCGCCCCCTGCTTACCACACTTAGGATTATATAGTTTCAACACAGATGGAGTAATAATTAACAATCAGGAGCAATCGACGATAATGCTACAGGCATCCACGTGTTTATAGTACATACGGCATCAGCATATATATGCACCCATGCACGCACTTATAGCACATGTATCAGTACTAGCGACGTATATACGGCCGTACATACCCACGCACCACACCAAGATTATTGAATATATATAGTGCGTGTAAAGACCAGGAAGGGAGGAGATGGTACGCATGCATGTGTACGTATGAGATCACGGCCTGCCTGCCCAGAAGCATGCATGCAGGTGATCGAGGACCGGCCGGGTTCCTTTGATTTGATTTCTTTCTCTCCTGTTGCATGTTGGTACGTTTAAACTAGTGCAGATGGTACCGGCCAGCGTATCGATCGATCGTCTTTTCAGGTGACGAGAGGAGACGGAGATGTATACGGGCAAACGGAAGCAGATTGGAGGGGACAGATATTCCATTTGGTGTCGTTTGCGCCGTCGGCTACCTCCCCGGCCGCTTCGCGCACCCACGCAGCGCGCACGTGCCCCGCCGCTCGTAGCACCGAGGACGAGTCACGCGCCTAGCTTAAGTTGCCGAGCTACTCAAACTACTACTGTTACGTACGTATATATGGTACGCTAATAACCGTCCAAATTTATAGGTTGTGTGTTTTTTTTGTAATTATTTTGTTCATAAATATAATACATTTTGTGTTTTAATACAAGATTTTTTAGACTTTAATACAAGGCTATTGTGATTATCCTTTTACACATCTAATAAATATATAGTTTTACTTGCTATTCTCTATTTGCATGCATCGAATATAATATTTTGAGATAGTAATAATAAGCAGTAGTCTAGTTATTTTTATTATCACCTTGGTCTATCTATCTATACTAATTAATTGAGGCTCTCTTAGAAGACATCATGTTAATCCTAGCTAGGACAATGGAAAAGCTAGAAATTAACACGTTAATCGCAGGAAAAAAAGAGATAGAAATTCCTACAATAATCGAAAAAAGAAAAATCATGACCATGTAATCAATAGCTAGATGACCATGTTTTACCCAAACATAAGCACAAAACTTGTAATCTATATCTATGCTAATTAGAGGCCTAGAAGCCCCCCATTAATCCTAGGAGAGTGAAAAAGCTTGAAATCGAATAGGAAAGAATTAACTCATGTCATAATTCAAATCCAGGTTAAATAGGATACTAATTGGAGGCTCTCCTAGGAGCCCCTAGGGGTGAAAACGGTATCGGTAATTCAAAATTCAAAACCGTTTAAATTTTTCAACCAGACGTGTCGATCGGTAATTTTCGAATCGAATCGAATCGGTAATTTTTGTCGGAAGCGATAACGGTAATGGTTTTGATCGGTTCCGACCGTTTCTTCGATATCCGGAAAAATCGGTAAATTCCGTCATAATTACCGGAATTATTCCAACCCACAAATCACACTTCTTCGGTCACTAAAACGCCCATAACTTTTACTCCGAACTCCGATTTAGGTGATTTTAGACTCTATCTGAAGCTTATCACGAGGGCTACAATCTCCACCCATTTTCATGATTTAACCAATCATAGATATTTTTAAATATCATAAAACAAAACTCTAATGTAGTCATTCAAGTCTAAAATTTGATGTGTGTTCATCATAAATTTGTGAATATTTATTAATTACTAATTTCTATGTGGATGTACTATTGGTGTGAATTTTTTGAAGTCAATTGGTGGTACATGTCCTTACGTTAATGGGTCTTTTTAGATTCGATCGTTACCGATATATATTTTGTATCGAATTTTCGTTTCGATATTTTCAATTACCGATGCCGTTTTCGTTTCCGTAGTTATCGATTCGATATCGTTTCGAGAAAAAATATGAAAACAAAATGGTTTTAGTGTTTTCAACCGTTTCACCTAGGAGCCCCCACGTTAACCTAAGAGAGTGGAAAGGCTAGAAATTAGCACATTAATCACAGAAAAAATTGTTCACATAATCGAAAAAAGAAAAATCTTGACCACACAATCAACGGCTAGATGACCATGTTGCACCCAAACAAAAATACAAAATTTTCAATCTATATCTATACTAATTGGAGGCTCTCCTAGAAGCCCATATGTTAATCCTAGGAGGGTGAAAAAGCTAAAAATCATACAACAAAGAATTAACACATATCATAATTCAAAATCCAAGTTAAATAGGAATAAAATTAAATGTATGTAGGATTAAAATAATATTGGTACCAAAATTAAGTTAGTTTAAATATATGTTTCGAACAAAAAACAATGGTGACTAAAATCCGTTCCTTTAGTAAATTTGCCTTCAGAACGTATAATGTAAAATTTGATATTTCAGTATTTAGAAATACCAGCATTTGTAACTAAAATTATACTACCAAACTTCTATAAACTTGTACTAATTTCTGTAAAAACATAAAGAAAATATGCGGTCCGTGGTGTATATTAATATTAGTACTCCAAATCCTAATTGACGTATGTTCGGATTAATCAAACAAGCGTGTACAATGCATGAGATCTTGTCGTTGTCGGGGACGCGCGCGTTTAAAAACTTTTGGTGTAGCTAGTATTGCCTTGTAATTTGCCCCCTAATCCATGCCTCCGCATGCTTGTCATTTAGAACCGTAAGTTACACGTAGACTATTGGATCAAAAAGTATTAGTCTAGATCTCTACGGTACTGTTAAAAATCCATATACCAATTCTGACGATGTAATGAACACTAGTATAACAAACACTACCATTGAACGTTGTAAGAAGATCTAGACTGCTCATTGTCTCGAACTCTCAACTGATGGGTGGTGAGTGGTGACGCTATCACGGATTCACGGGTACTACTGCTTCTAGTGATCTAGTCTCTCTCTTAGGCTATTCCCAGTGCATAGTAACATACCTATTTAATACATGCCACATAAGCATTTTTTATGATGTGGCAAGAGAGTTAAGAGGGGAGAGAAGAAAGCTGTATCTTGAGGAAGATACCACTTAGGCACGAAATCATAGACATTGAAACTTGAATCATCTAAGTGCCCTACAATTCATACCCTCATACACATTTAGCATTTAATTATCTTGTGAGGACTAAGAAACAATCCATGATACCATGCATTGGGATAGTTGTATCTTCTATAATATCATATGACATGGCAGCTTTGGATATTGTGACAAGATACAATGCACTGTGAATAGCCTTATACGTACGTAGGGGCATGCACTTTGGGAAGTGTCCATGCGCGCGGGCGGCCGGAGGATCCAAGGCAAGCTGTACGTTGAGTAGATTTGACCTCCGCATCACCTATAATTTGCATGGAGTGGGAATTTTTAAAGGGTTACTAGCTAGTAGTAATTTTAATTACTAGTATGCTAGCAGTTGATTTTGGTCGGGACATCTTATTAGTTTGTAGCAAAGGACGCGCTTATTTTCATGTACTGTGTAGACTAGACGTGAATTCGTACGTGCACTTGTACAAATTAAACCATCAAATTTGACCTCCTAATTAATTAATCCGTTTGTGTCTATGTAGATGTACATAGTCTCCTTGATTACTAGAATTAAAGGACTAAGATTTTGTTCGAGCTGTGTTTAGCTATCTTTATCTAAAGCTAAAGATATCATAACTAGAATTAATTAAAGAGCTTGCTCGGCTGGTGCATTCACCAGGTGAGCGCGCCATCCACCCGCATTCGAGCCCAGCTCGTCACGCGTGCTCGCTAAGAGTCAAGTTTAGCTCGGTTGTTGTCTTGTTCTTAAGTGAATGAAGCTCTCAATTAAAATTAAAAAATCAAAATTAACAAAAAAAACAAGGTGTAGCGTCTCAGCTGTGAAGCTTATGTCCACTCTGTACTAAGTTATGCTCCTCAACGGGATGTACTCCATTACGCTATAGTATTTGCGGTTTCCTTAGGTCGACAAAGAGATGCCGCCACCATACAGGATTTCTTTTGTCCCCTTTAATAAAGAGTGCCGTACATTGTCTACTAATCGGCTCTGACTGCTGTGCAATCAGAGCTCCCGTGTAATCACCGTGCAATCCAACTAAGAAAAGTTTCAAAAAAATCTAAAAAAAATCATGGATGTACATCTCATCTTACCCTATCTACATATAAAATTTCATGATCAAATTCATCCTATGCTAGAAGTTACAAAAAAGACAAAAAATTTCAGAATTTTTAAAACTTTTCTTAGTTAGATTGCACGGTGATTGCACGGGAGCCCTGATTGCACAGCAGTCGGAGCCCTACTAATCCCCCTCGTCACAAAAGAGTGACCTGTTAATTTATATGTAAGATATTTTTTAAAACGTATTATTTGGATATATGGAAATGGCACGATTGAATTCGCAATGATAAATACTTTTATAATATTGCACTTTTACAACTTCAATCGAATATATGATAAAAAGATTTAGTGATCAAATGGGCATCTTATTGACTTTGAATGGAAAAAAACGTCACTCTTCTGTGACCGGAGCGAATATACATGCTTTGTGTTGATGCTTAGGTGAATGACTCCATGGACCTTTGCCACGCTTGGCCACACCTAAACCATTTTATCGACTGTTAGGGTTAGCACGGCTGGGAATTTTGGTTATGCTGCTGCAGTTTACTCTCATCTGGTGGTGAAGCCGTGAAGTCAGAGTACGATTTTTTTTATATGTCCTGGACCTCCTGGTCGACTTCGGGACCAAATGCAATAAGGGTTTTGCTTGATCTAGAAGAATGGGAAAAAATAATGTTAGTTGAGCACATAACTGAATTTGAAACTTGTTGACACGGATGGTAGTATTATAATCTTCGGAGTTTTATTAGTGAATATTTTGCTCCAATGTCAATTTAAAATGAAGGTTTAAAGTGCAAGAATGAGCTTATTTCTGCATAGATACTATCATGCTACAACGTTATTTTGTTGTCGATATGAGAGGTCTACTGCAATTTATACTTCATTGGCAACATGAGATTTTTTCATATTGATATTTTTTGAACAGTTTCAACCATATTATGAATTTTCAGTAGGTAGTTTGCCAAAATTTATGTTATAGGTGGAGCATGTCAAAAGTCCATGTTATGAGTTCTTCGTTATCTATTCAGCATCATAAATGATATCTTGGCTCATGTCGTTTGATGATTGAGCGTTTGTTTTAGGAGGTCTGTTGCACATACTCAGACTTTTCTAGGGTTATGAATTATTGAAGACCCAGATTCTTCGTCTGCTTTGTTATAGCTGTATGTTTGGATTGACTATTCCAGTCTTTCTCTCGGCCTATTGGTGGTTTGCTTGATCTTACTTCATGAGAAGTGTTTGGATAAGATTATTACAGTCTTTTTCTTTTGTACTATAAGTATTTAGATTGACTGTTCCAGTCTTCTTTGTTCATTAGTCAATTAGACTTTTAACACACTTGTAGTCATAGTGCTTTATTACCTTTCGGAGTTTTTCGGAAACAATTTCATTATAAATTTTGAGTTAAGGGGAGGTTTGTTAGAGATAACTCAATATCTCAACTTACAATATTTTTTGGTTTTATTCAAATAGGTTGTTAGTCTAAATCTTCTACAACTAAAACTCTTTTGGCTATATAAATTAACCCCTTTACATGTAATCCTTAAAACATTATAGTGGATTGTTTTCCGTGGTTTTCTTACGCAAGGGTTTTTTTCACGTTAAATCTTTCTTTCTGTTATTTTGCCGTGCTAACCCTAACACTGACGATACGGTTTGGATTTGGAATTTCAGAAGATATAGTGACATTTTAAGATTTGTCATCTTTATGAATCATGATATTGGTATGCCTACAAAATTGAACTAATTAATTTTAATTTGGTGGGTTGTTGGATCCCAAATATACATAAACTTTGGCAATGTTGTATCCAGATATCCTCGTATCATTTACACTGCAGTGCGCTGATAACGAAAAAGAAATGCCAACGACTATTGACGAGTGCTGGAACTCCTGATGGCATAAATAAATAATTTATTATTGAACACTGGCTCGATTAAGCTCCAGTCTAGTCAGCAAGCACGCCTAGCTCCTCAACATGATCAACTTTTTAGACCAAACTCAGCATGATCGATTAAAAACCAAACCATATGAGCTCACATAAACACACTAAGAAACAACACACATCGATCAGCTTCAAATCCAACTCGAGGATCCCATCAAGGGACCCCCAAGGCCCCAAATCAATCGCCGAATTGAGAGGACGACGACTCAAACAGTATCCAATGACGATTCTCGTTCAAGAGATTGGAGAACGAAAAGCCTTTTGGGAGCAAGTACCACGACGACATGATCTCAACCGATGGAACAGGATTTCATCGAAGAGATGAAAGCCGGGAGCAAGCAAGCAACGGTGCGTGCATGCATGTGGGTCCAGGTCAGACCAGCTGAAAGAACAGATCAGAGTAGACCATGCAGTGCAGAGTGCAGGCTCCCAGACTTTGGAGGAGGAGGAGCAGCAGATACAGAACATTATGGGCTAATCATGCCAAATGCAAAGGCACCAAGCCACAGCTTTTTACCACCTTCTTTCCCTATCTTTCTTCTCATCATATGTGTCATGACGCGTTGCACACCCACACTACTCTGCTGCACAAACACCTAAACACCCCTTTCAACTTTGACCTTTTTACCACTCCAAATATTTTATTACTATATTCATCTCTCTCTCTCTCTCTCTACACACACTAGTCACTAGTCACTACTCACTAGCTCTCTTCCCGTCCCTCTCTATATTTATCCAGTTGCTGGTGTTGTTGCTGCCACTAGCTTAGCTTGCTTGAGTAATGACCCACACCTAAGAACTCCAAACTGAGTAGTTAAGCACAAGCAGAAGAGAAGAACAAGAGAATTAAATCCCAACAAGCGCAAGATACCAAGAAACTGAGCCAAGAAAGCAATGGCGAGTGAAGCCATCTCCAACCCTTTCGCTCCTCTCACAAACCAGCTGGTGCTGCAGCAGCAGCCGTCGTCTCAAGACCACCCTCTCCCTCCTCCCTCCAAGAAGAAGCGCAACCTCCCCGGCACACCAGGCAAGTGATCCATCACACGAAATTTAGTTAGCTTCTTGATTGATCCTTTGCTGTTCTTGCCATTGAGATGCAGACAGTTAATTATCTGCTGTATGTGGTGTGCAGACCCGGAGGCGGAGGTGATCGCGCTGTCGCCGCGGACGCTGCTGGCGACGAACCGGTTCGTGTGCGAGATCTGCGGCAAGGGGTTCCAGCGCGACCAGAACCTGCAGCTACACCGGCGGGGTCATAACCTGCCGTGGAAGCTGCGGCAGCGGAGCGGCAAGGAGCCGCGGAAGCGCGTTTACGTGTGCCCCGAGAAGAGCTGCGTGCACCACAACCCGGCGCGCGCGCTCGGCGACCTCACCGGCATCAAGAAGCACTTCTGCCGCAAGCACGGCGAGAAGAAGTGGAAGTGCGACAAGTGCTCCAAGCGCTACGCCGTCCAGTCCGACTGGAAGGCCCACTCCAAGACCTGCGGCACCCGTGAGTACCGCTGCGACTGCGGCACCCTCTTCTCAAGGTACACCATTAATTAGCCTTACATGTGTATACGCCATGGCCAGCTTACAGGCAAGCTTTGATGGTCGTTTTACTGTTGTTGCACGAGCTAGCCTACTTCGATATATGCATGCTTCGATCTATATATGTGTGTGCAGGAGGGACAGCTTCATAACGCACCGCGCGTTCTGTGACGCGCTGGCGGAGGAGACGGCGAGGCTAAACGCCGCGTCCAGTACGGCGGCGGCGGCGACGTCGCTGTGCGGCCAGAACTACCTGTTCGCCGGCTCCGCGGCAGGGCTGGCCGTGCGGACCAACATGATGCTCCCGCCGGCCGCCGCGAACCTCAAGCCTGGACAGCTGCTCGGTCCCGCCGGGGGCGTTGGGGACCTGTGCGACGGCGTCGCGGCCAGGCACGGCGGGCTCTCGCTATGGGGCGGCGACACGCTGCCACCCATGGGCTACATTGGTGCCCTGGCCGGTGGTGGCGTGACGGTGCCGCCGCAGCTGTACGCGGATCTCTTCGCTCCGAGCTCCGGCTCGTCGCCACAGTTTGACGCGGCGCAGCTGAGCTGGCTGTACGGGAACGGCAGCAAGCTTTCGTCGTTGAGTGCCAGCGAGCTGACGAACGCCACGGCGGCGGCGTCGAAGGAGGCGAACAGCGTGCCGTCCGTATTCGGCAGCCAGCAGCACGCGAAGCCCGCGGCGCCCACTGACATGTCCGCGACGGCGCTGCTGCAGAAGGCCGCGCAGATCGGCGCCGTGACGTCCACCACCGGGATGCCGCTAGTGGATGCCTTTGAGCTGGCCAAGTCCGGCGCGACCGCCGCGCGGGTCGAGCAGTGCAGCAAGTTCGGCGGTGGAGCTCTGTTCGGCGCAGGCCAGCACAATGCTAACATCTCGGGCGCAATGAGCGAGCTCACGGCGGCCACCGGAAACGTGCCGTACGACGTGTTGTCGGCGGTGCGCCACGCCGGCCTAAAGGACGCCGTCGGGAGAGAAGAGACTAGGGATTTCTTGGGCGTTGGCGTGCAAGCACTGTGCTCACCATCGATAAATGGGTGGATTTAAGCCTTAATTTGCAGCTCAATTATGTAGCCATGGATCAGTAGTGTTAATTTGAAGCTATGTAAGCTAGTGAGCTACAGTGGCAAGAACCATGCATGCAACTTCACAAAGAACCAGAAGGGCATTCCATTTCATTTTGTTTAACTAATTAACTCAACTGTCATTTCTTGTCTCGGCATATTATGGCCTTTGTTACTTACTGGAATTTGAGCCATGAAGAGAGCAGTAGTTAATTAATGGATCTTGATCTTCGTATTTGTTGCCTAGTAGATGCATGGAAGAAGATATGGGGCAAGGAGAAGAAGGGAGGCAATGGCAAGCAAAAAAGATGGCAAGATATCCATGCATATTCTCAAGAACCATTTGATCAAAGACTAGCTCTCCCTTTAGTTTACTACTTTGTTCTTAAGAAAAGAAAGCAAGGAGAGGCCAGCCACTTTACAACTCTATTATTGCACAAACCAATTTACCTTTTCAGTGCATCTAGCTAGAGCTAGCTTGATCCTGTTTTAACATATGTGCATTTTTATTTCTAGCCATAGTGGCATATATATAAAGGAGGATCTTTTCCCCTAATAATCAACAGATTTAAGTAGTCGTAATGCTGTGCTTGGCCAAATGTCAAGAGGTCTAAGGTTCAAGCAAGCTAAAAGGGAGCTTGCAACATAGCAATGGGGTGCCCAATAACCTACGTACCAACAGGGGAGGTGGTTATCCAATTGAGGAGGCCGGCTACTGTTTTTTCAGAATTTTGAATCTGATTAGCCAGTGATGCATGCACATCCACACTGGCTAGTGCTGCTCAACTTAATTGTCTATTTGTCTGCATGCTCAGCGTTAGTGCATTTTGGTTGTAATGGAAGGTGTGTTGAAACAGGATCTTGTCTGGAGATATTTCCATTAGTTTGTTCAAGAGTGTTGTTGGAAAGCAGAATCAGCTTTGCTTGATCCTTGGTACCTGATTGCACATTGTATTTTGGGTTAAAAAAAAGGTCGAAAGGTGGATATATCATAATATTGTAGTAATTCTGTGTTACACGGGGTAAGTGTGGCAGAAAAATAATGGCTACATCATGGAACTTCTTGGAGTTGGTCAATATCAACTTTGAACTGTACATATAAGCACCGACGGGCTAGCACTTTTCTTAAAGAGACAAAAGCCCATTAATTGACAGAATTAGGCACAGCCATATGCCTATATAGTCTAGCCCTAGGCATTGCGATGGCAGTAGTACTGTGGGTGTGGGAAAGGTCGGTTGATCGAGAGCATGCACTCGGGGAGGTGGGCATCTGTGTCGGACTATTTCGGCCAGCACGAGGCACATCTTATCTAGGACATAGCACGAGATTGTAAAGATCGGGTCGTGCCGAGCCTGCCAACAAGGCACGACGGGCGGCTCGGCATGACATGGCGAAATGGGCCGCGCCTGGGCCGGCATGGCCCGTATAGTCTTGGGCGCGGCGGCAACGCACGCCGACCACGCCGACACGCGACAGAACAGCAATGGGGCGAGGAACATACTGGGCATGTGTTGCGGCCGCTGCCTCACGCACGTCGCCTCGCATAGCCACCTCGTTAGCAGCCGCGACGCAGACGCCGAGCCGCTGGGCCACCTCACGTGCATTGCCTGCCTTTATGCGCCTCCGCGCCAGCACTCCGCGCCGCGCCGACGCCAGCTAGCGAGAAGGAGGCGCAGGGGAGGAAGAAGTCGTGAGGGAGGGAAGGGGTTCAGAGGAGGGAGGGCGGCAATCGGCCGCCGGTGGGGATAGGGAGGAGGAGGGTCGTGGAGGGGAGGGAGGAGGTGGGTCGCTGGGAGGCCGGGAGGAGGAGGGTCGTGGGGATCAGGGAGGCCGATGGCTGACGGGGGAGGGAGGGGATCGGGGAGGCCGGCATGGAGGGAGAGGGTGGGAGGCGGGCGGCCGGCATGGAGGGAGATGGAGGGAGGCCAGTCGGCTCGAGGCGATGAGGCGTGGGCCAGCGTTGAGGGAGAGGAAGGGAGGCAAGCAGCCGACGCAGAGGGAGAGGGAGGGAGTCCGGCGTGGAGGGAGGCATGGGCCGCATGGTGTGGAGGGAGTGGAGAGGGAGGGAGACGAGGTGACAGGGGTCACGGGGTGTGCTGCGCAGCTACGCGGGGCTCGAGGCGCACTCGGCGGATGAACTGAGAGGGAGGCAGGGAGCAGGGGGGGCCGCGGGAAAAGGTGGGGAGTAGGGAGAGATCGACCACCACCTCGACACATCTTTGTGGAGACCGAGCTTGATATGGATGAGGAAAATCGACTCAGCTTATTCTTGTGGTGGAAGAATAACCAACGTATCTACCACGTGCTATCCTATTTCTCACGGGACGTACTTAAGGTTCTGGTGTCCACTGTCTCGTCGGAATCTACTTTTAGTTTGGTGGGGAGGATGCTTGAGCCGAGAAGATCGTCTCTAGCTCAGACCTAAGATGGTTGAGGCAATTTTATGCTTCAAAGACTGGGAGCGTGCAGATAACAGGACACAACCATTGTGACCTGGCACGGTTCCGGCCCGAAGTACTCCGAAAAAGTTAATTGCCGCAATAAGAAATCGATGTAATATAATCCCTCGAGTCACGTACATTTTCGTTTTAAACATAAATATAGTCAGTCAAACTTTAAAATTTTAACTAGTAATATCTTTTAAAATATTTAAATTAGATACATGAAATTCATATGTTTGGATTTGTCTCGAAAAATACTTTCATAATATTATAATTTTGTTGGGTTTTATAAATATATTATAATAAAAATTATTGGTCAAAGCTATGTTGTGGAAATCATGTCGATGTTAAAAATGACAACTATTTGTGACTAGAGAGTAAGTTTATAGTTATCATTAGTGGGGATAACTATAAACATAAGCCATGGCAAAGTTATGTGTTGTTCTGCCAGGTTGTGATTGTCGCGCTACAGAAAAACTGATGGTGTGATCGAAAACGTGCCATTTTAATTTTTAGCTGAAGGTGTAGCATCCCGGTCAGTTTAGCGATGAGACTTTGTTGGCGAATAGTATTAATGTATTTTACCACCAATTCCGGGTGATTTGTATATTGTTCTAAGCATAACTGTATTTCTCAACGTACTCTTGCACACATGTAGATTAACTTGTTTAGATGTGGCGGATTAGACTAGATTTTTTTTTAAAAAAAAAGGAAAAACTAATGGACTTTATGCCGTCCAAGACGTACGCAACAGGATAGATTCCTGCCATTGATCGTATTGATTAGACGCACCGGATGGATTTGCCCATTCAACCATCACTGTCCCTATTCCCATTTTGATCTCTTCCACCTCTGTATGCATGTAAATCTTACCCAACAAGCACTCATGTCAAAGCAAATCTTATTCATATCCACATTTCTCTCTCTTTCTCCTTTCGTGCTCGAGTAGGCACAGAACGATAGGAGCATTTCTCTCATGCATGCTTGCTTGCTCGCTCGAGAGATGCAGTACTTGCACGATGTCGAGTTATGAATGAGCTCTGGGTGTAGGGACTGACGGTGGCTATTGTGCAGAAGCAATGACGGGTGGGTGCTGATGAGCCATTGCGCTGCGGGGTGGTGCCTAGGTGTTTCATACAACAAACAACAGATTGTGTGGCATGCTCCACTGCCACAATGACTTTGAGGTTTGCAACCAAACTCGTCCTCATCCTCCTCATCTCTGAATTAGCTCTAGTCCGTGCTCAAATTCATGGGAGCTCAAGGCTAAAACTTTAAGCTTACTATTTTCTTTGAAGTTTGTATTGAGTTGTTAACTTTTTAAGGTTAAAACTTTGAAAATTATTGAAACCTTTCTGACATCTGGAACTAAAAAGTCACTGTAACTTGCCAAAATCTGCAAATTTGAAATCTAAAACTTGTTGAAACATATATTATGCAAATGAAACCCCATAAAACTTCATAAAAATGCTATCTCGTCGAATTTAAAAACCTATTGAAAATTTGTTGAAACACATTGGGACCTTATGAAACCTGTTTGAAAACTCCTTTTGGAACCCGCAAAACATGTTCTAAAACTTTGAAATTTAGATGAAATTCTTCAAAAAAACTCATTTTTAGTCAAGCTTAAATTTCAAACTGGACGAAACCTATAGTTTCATATTTGAAACACGTTGAAACCTTGTGAAACTGGTTTGAAACTTTTTTAAACATCATGAAACCTATGAAACGTGTAGGAAACTTTGAAGTTTATCTTTTGATACTCAGATGGAATTCTTCTTAAACTCGTTTGTAATCAAGTTTCATATTTCAAATTAGACAAGACTTATAGTTTCATATTTGTAACCTATTGGAATCTGTCGAAATATACTGAAACCCTTTTGGAACACTTTGAAATTTGATAAAAACCTGTCAAACATCGATAAAACTCATTGAAACAAGTGAAACATGCCTATACTGTTGAAACAAGGTGAAAATTGCAAAACATAGACAAAACTTGATTGAAACTTATGAACTATACAGAACTTGATGAAATTTAGTTTTACCGTCCAGTACCACCTCCCTTTTTTTAGGGCAGTTTTTTGTCTATTTTCGCCCATGATTTTTGTTACAAGATTTGCTACATCATCAACTGGTCTTTTTCAAAAGAATGACCCCACAAACATGAAACAGAGAAACAACTTGATCACACGAAAACGGTAGGTGAGTTGAAGCTACTTACCTTAGAGCATCTCCAATTGTGCCACTTCAGCTAGCTATAAGGGTACTATCTCAGTATTTTGCTTAGGTGGAAGAGAGAAAATGAGAACAGAGATATAGACCGGCAACTAATGTATAGCCAGGTTATAACTGATTTCAAGGTACTTATTATCTATTACATGTGGGCCAATATTTAATTTTATAGACAATGCTATAGCTAATCGATTGGAAAGGTTGTTTATATACTACCTATAGATGATATGAACATTTCTTATAGCTAATACCATTGGAGATGCTCTTAGAATATACTCCTTTTCATGACCCTAGAATTCACGGATTATGTTCCGACCTGTGTGCTTTCTTGGAGGATAAGTTCATATTGGTCTCATGGCTGACCCTTAGAAATGGTATGCCACCATTTTTTAGATCAGAATTGCTTGCAATTAAGGCTATGTAGTTCAACTAGTCGAGATTCACATGCTATTGTGTGCTCTGGCTGGGCCGGCATCCACACCTAGCATAAAACCATTGAACAATGGTGCTCATCGATCGATTAGAATTGGTCAATAAAATGAAATAAATAAAGGCTTGGTATTGTTAACAACATAATTGCAATGCAAGTTGTCAAAAATTAAGTATGATGCATGTAAGTATATTTCATATCATTCCCGTAGGTGTTCCAGGACATATATAGTGTGATTTGCTTCATTATATAGTTCTAATTGTTTTTTTAGGAACTGATTGGCTATATTAATTGGACCAGACAGATTTACAAAGAAGTCCAGGACTCGATATTTGTGGCCATTATCTCTTTTTCGATCGCACTCGAGTTGAAGTGGACGTTTCAAATGAAGTAATTTTTTTTGCCAGGATTAATCTTTAAGCAAATACAATTTCACATGGTTAAAACCAATCAAATTGATAAAACAGGGATTTTCTTTACATGTGACAATGACAACATCTACGTTGGAGATGAATATCGAGCCAAGTTTGGTATAAATAAATCTCCTCCAATCTTGTTCTAACAAACAATATTGACACCGAGGTGTACTTAATAGAGATCATCGATAATCTACTTCTCACTACTATGATCAAAGAGTACCTAATGAGGAAGATAGACAAGTAAAACATGTTCACTGACTTAATGACTCGATGATAACATTTTATTCAGCTAGAATCTTCAATATAAAAGACGGATACTCGTGTTCTCTATTAATATAAATCAAAGGACCTTTCTTGAAAAGCACACACAAATCACTTGCACAAACAAAACGGCTAAAATACACCGAATTATCGACACCATCAAATCTGACCCTTTTTTTTTAACAAACTAGCCCTTTAATTATACTTTAATCATTGCTGGCTTGCTTGACAAGAAAAACAGTTTGACGTGGAAATTTAGAAGGGACAGGTCGATTAGTCAAAACTCGAAAAGCCCTTCACGAAAGTCTACTTTCCCAAGGTTCTCTCTCCCGTTCCGTTCCGTCCCGTTTCACAGAGAGCAATCGGCCCATCACCATTAGCGCCTCACTCTTGATTGTATTCCTCGCTCCATCGAATCGTATCCCCGAGGAGGAAGAGCGGAGGAGACCAAGAACCGAGCCCGAGGCCAATGGCGCTGCCGGTGGCGAAGCTGGGGACGCTGGCGATGCGGACGCTGTCCAAGCCCATCGCCAGCCGCCTCAAGAGCCAGGCCGCCGTCCACCCCAAGTTCCGTAATTTCATCATCAGCATCGCCCAGGTTGGGTTTCTTCACCTTCTCTCATCTTCTTTGGAGGAAATAACGCCATTTGGTACCTGTAGTTGGACAGGAAATGATCGAGAGAACCCCTTAATTGGTTCGTGGAAATGGGATCTGATTAGGGCTATTCAACCAAAATTCCATTTCTTGGTAATGCCAAACTACGTGTACGCAAAGAACGATTTAAGAGGTTTTTCCCGGAGAAATGTCTGCCCGTAAAACGGGTAATTTACATGATTTACGGTTTGTAATAGGATGGGTTATCCATATGGGTGGAGTATTTCCAACGAGCGTGTTAAAACATGTGCTTTTTATTGGGCAAGCGTTGTCGAGTGATTAGTTGGTCATGGCTTTGGGGAATTTAGGAAGACATGGTGATGACTAGTTGGATTGTAGGTCAATTGATCATTCGTTGATAAGTTCTCTAAGGGTTTCCTCTGGTTTAGAAGTTGATCAGTGGTTCATCTCCCAAGTGACTGGAGGTTGATTTATGATAGGTTTCTAACCGTCATCTTCCATGCCTGACTTGGGTAGGGACAAGTCAGATTAGAAGGGGGGATTTAGGAATGAACTGGTCAGCCTATTTCCCCTGATTTGGAAATTGATTAGCATTTTAACTTCCGATGTATTTGAGATTGCTTATGACAGGTTTCACATTTGACATGTCTGACAACTGAAAAAGAGTGAAACTTGAGGAGATTTATGATTGCCTCAGAATAAGGATTATATGTTTGGGTAGCTGTACAAATTGCTATTGCTTACTTTAGAGTAAATGACCTAGAGCCCAATTGCATTCTAGGTTCTCAGATGTATTTGTGTGGGGTGGCGGTCAGATTGTTGCTTCTCTTGTGGTGGTCAAAATATAATGAACTGATAATAACTATAACAATTGTTACAGATAAACCATCGTATCACCACAAAGATACAAAGGCGCATATATGGTCATGCAACAGATGTGGAGATCAGGCCTTTAGATGAGCAGAAAGCAGTACAAGCTGCTACAGATCTCATCGGAGAAGCCTTTATCTTTTCGGTACTTTTCTAATCACTGATGAATGTTATATGTCATTACACGTGGAATAACCACAGGGATATATTTACAGACCAAAGAACCCCTTTTATGTTCGGTGAAAAGGATAAATTAATGGAAATTTCAGTTGAAGATACCCTATATATTTTTGGTTATAGGTTGCTGTTGCCGCTTTAATTTTTGAGGTTCAAAGAAGTGCAAGGTCAGAGGCTAGGAAGGAGGAAGCTCGTAAACAGGAACTTGAGGTAGTAATCGATAATGTCTTTTACTTTATGTCATTTCTTAATGTTAGTCTTAGATTTTGAACACACACACACACACATATATATATAGGAAGCCTTTTCCGTACTCCCGGGAGTACATACTCCCACATCTAATATACCACTTAAATGAACACTTTATACTCTTTTATCACTTTCAGTATACTTCAATAATAATTCTAAGATACTCCAATGCGACATGGCTAAAAATTCATCAGAGCCCTTTATTTTTTTGCTACATACCCTTTTTCATATGTAAAAAGGAATATATAAACAAATTATACTATAAAGGGTGGACTTTAATGAAATTTTTCATAGAACTCACTTTGGAGTATCTTATAGTCAGTATTAGAGTATACTCAAAAGGATAAAGGAGTATAACAACATCATTTAAACGGTATATTAGAGGTGGGAGTACGTACACCTAGGAGTATGGAATCATTTTCCTATATATATATATATATCTGTGTGTGTGTGTGTGCTATGCTAACAAGCCTATGCCTGCCGAAGTCATTACTCAATCCTTTAACGATTTTTTCCCTCAAGAAAGAAAGAAAACCAGGACATGTAATCTACGAGTCCTCATCGTGTAGCCAGAGAATGAAATTTGGTACTTCAGAGAAAGCTCTTGTGTATGTGGTTTGGGTTTAGAAAATTTATATAGTGAATACACCCAGGGATATTAGACTACCAGGAATTGAACATGATCTATGCCTAATATATCAGGTGATGTTTCATACATGTTTTGTTATTACGAATTTGTAATATAATTTATGACTAAATTGCTATATGGGATTCACATGCAGAAATATTGGTAATAAGCTCAGTTCAAAAAATATTGGTAATAAGCTAGAGGGTTTTATCCAACATGTTGAATGCCACTACTTGAAAATATGTCAAAAGAATGTAATAACCGTTTTTGCAATGAAGCTTTGCATGTGAGATGAGGGAGTTTCGATGGCCTAGGAATCAGCCCAAAATATAGGACTGCTGATCACTGTTGATTATTGGGTGTTTATGGCATTTCCAAGTGTAATGGTCATAAACTCATAATTGTAGTGAATGCAGTGCTCCAAGCTGAATTATGAGGTGATAGAGTGGAGAAGTGATTTGTATGGTTCAAGGGTTATGAAATTGAATTTGGCCATCATACACAACAATTGAGGCATATAGTTGTCAGTGTGACTTTTATTTCCGAATATAGTTGTAGTGGGTGGAGTACTCTGAGTAGAATGATGGTGGAAGATACAAGAGCACCTGCTTAATAGTTTGTGATTGATAAGCAGAGACATCCCAATTCTAGCTTTTTGCTTCTAATTTGCATGCTGAAAGATGGGGAACATCCTAAACCTGAAGTTAAGGAAAATTGAGCGCCTTTAAGGATTTGGATAATTAAGAATGGGAATTCTACAATCTTGTATCTTTTATAGCCATTTTTTAAGATCATACTTCCAACTAGAATATTTATTAGAATCTGTGAAGTATGTCACTGTTCGTACGAGACATGATCTTTTTGCTGCAATTGACAGTAGATCATTTTATTACTGAACCCCTCATGGAAAATTTGCAATATGCATAGGTTCAGTGACACAATTTGTTTATTTATTTTGCTTTTATTGTTACAATAAATGATAATCTAGCTTAACATATGTTTTTGTTGATTTCAAGGAATTGAAACAAAGGGAAGAGAGTTTGGCCAAAGAGTTGGAAGATCTTAAACTAAAGCTGAGTGAAATTGAGCGCCTTGCTAAAGGACGAGGCCTTTCAGGAATTTTGAACTTCAAAGCCGTCCATGGACCGGAAAGCATCAAGGCAGCAACACCTACCTGATTAATCAATTCAACTCTGATCAGGCAAAACTGGATGTTATGTTGTTGATGCGCACAACACCTCGAGATTGGCTGATTAGTTTCCTAATTCTTCTGTCACAGTTCTATGATTATACTATGTCATGCACATTCTTTGGTGGATGGATCAAAATTTATGGTGGATGATCCATAGAAACCCTGAAATAATAAAGTGAAAGGAAAAAGGCACTCTAGGTTACTTCTGGGTAAGTAACCGCAGAACATGATGTAAAGAAGAATGCAGTCTTACTCAGGTTAATTCTGGGTAAGTAACCGCAGAACAAAACATAAAGATGAATGCAATCTTGCTTTGGCTTGCTGACACATGAAGTAGACAAGTATGACGATGAGCTGAAATTTTTTCCTTATATATTTCTGGTGATACTCTGTGAGAGATTGACAGCATATCAGAAGTACTCCCTCCGTTTTTTTTATAAAGTGTATTTTGATTTTGCATAAGGATTAAAATTGTATTGAAATTGAGAAAGATACGAGTGAAAATGACATAGATGCCCTCATTTAATTGTCTTAGAAGATGAAAGATATACTTTTGTGTGGGTGATAATGAATAAATATATATGGATGGGAGAAAATAAATAGGGGTATAAAAGGAAAGATCTTATTAAATCTACATACAAACCTTACATTTATAAACAAGACCATTCAAAAAATAGGTCTTATAAAAAAATGGAGAGAGTAAATGATTACAGCTGATTCAATCTTTTGCTAAACTGTATGTCAATTATGCATTAAAAAACGATTAACCATAATGGCAACATATCATGTGTACACAGGCTTTCCATGTACATATCATGTACATCAACTAATTAAAATTATGAAAAATTCTGAAAAAAAATTGTAGATATACTTCATAGATTACTCTACTTATGTATAAAATTGTAGGTTAAAATTCATTATATATCAAGTTAAACTTGTTATAATTTTTTCTTTTTTGTAACTCTCGTTATATAATGAATTTGATCTTGTCTGTTCCCAAGTTCACGTGGTACAAGAATGACATCATGCATGCATGCGTTACATGATGTTGGATTTGTCAAATGAGCTACTTCTACTGATTATATCTGCGGTTAGCATCTACAACGTATATATTAGAAGTTTCCATGGCCCCCTATTTCTTCGGTGAAATCTTCCTGTGAGCAACCTACAAAAACCGTAACCCTCCTTTCACCTTACTCTCTTGTGAGTGTGCATTTATACATGTACATGCATCCGCATGCATCTCTCTCCTCGATCTCGGCGTTGCCACAGATCAAGCAAAGAGAAACCACACGCTTTGCTGATGTGAAGTTGCTGTTGGGTTTCATCGATTCTTGTTGATTGGCTTCGAGCTCTTCCTCCCCTAGCCGTCGTGCGGTGCGGGCCGACATGACCGGCGGCATCAACGGCAACGGCGGCGGAGCGTGCGCGGTGTGCAAGCACCAGCGGCGCAAGTGCGAGCCCAACTGCGAACTGGCCGCCTACTTCCCCGCGAACAGGATGAACGACTTCCGCGCGCTGCACCTCGTCTTCGGGGTGGCCAACCTCACCAAGCTCATCAAGGCCAACGCCACGGAGGCGGCCCGCCGCCGCGCCGCCGAGACGCTCACGTGGGAGGCGCGGTGGCGGGAGCGCGACCCCTCCGAGGGCTGCTACCGCGAGGTCTCCTGCCTCCGCCGCGACAACGCCGTGCTGCGCGCCGAGAACGCCGCGCTCCGGCGGCAGGCCGAGCAGTGCGCGTGCTGCGGCGGCGCCTCGACGTTGCAGCAACAGCAGCAGCAGCAGCAGCTTTGCTGGTCTCGGCTTACAACGGCGCCAGGCCTGGCATTGCGCTGCACAGCGCCAACAACGGCAGCTACGTCGTGCCTGGCAACTTCGTCGGCAGTTGCTACAATGGCAATGCCGGGGCCGCCGTCGGCGTCGGCGCCGGTGCCAGTGGCAATGGAGCAATGGCCGTGCGGCCTCACGTGCCAACTCCAGCAACACAGACGATGATCGGCGTCGCACAGGACGACCGCCACCACGCCGTGTCCGCCGCGAACGGAGGGAGCGGCGCCGGCGCGCCGAGGTTCGGTGCAGCTATTAGAGGTCAGGTGGACTCTAGGGACAAGAACAACACAAGGTAAGATAACAACGGTCTCTCTGTTTAGTTGAAGAGAAGGTTTGCATGGCGTATAAATTTGCTTCTCTGTGTTCTGTTTTGCAACTGCAGGTGACGCTGGTAGCAAGTGGACAGCAGTGGGTAAAAGAGGAGATTAAGCATTGGTGGATGGATTTCATTGTTCTTTTGCCCTTTTGTTACTTCTCTTCTGCTTGAGCAGGACACAAAAAATTCGAAGCATAAAAACCCAGCTTTGTATGACCAATAATTTCGAAACCAGAAGAAGATATAATCTATTCCCTTCTCACAGTATATAAACCTTCTTGTACTTTGATTAGAGATGAAACTCGGTATACATGTTGATTTAAGTGGCTGGTCATCATCCTGCAAAAGTATTACTTCAGTTATAGGACGTTTACTGAATAGAGAGAGATAAGCTCCATGTACTCAAACAGTTATATACATATTCAGTCTGTCCATTTGATGTATGATGATTCTAAGATGAATAATATTATCATTCCACGAAAGGAAATGAATAAGATCATCTAAACTCTAGAATGCCACGCTGCTGTAACTTACAAAAAATATAGGGCCAAATGCGAGTGATAAAAATTTATGAATACTGCAAATTCTACGTTAGCACAAACTGGAGCTGACTGACAATGACAAAACGCTACGACTGGTTGGATCAATTTGAGAATGAATGACAGGGTCAGCGTTAATTCATATGAAAAATATGACAGAAACAATTGTCTCTTGATCTCCTCAGTGATCAACATGTAGCTGGACACACAAGTTACAATTATAATAGGAACAGCACATGAGGAGGCTTCCTGCCTTTCTTCTGCTCCAACCTCGACAAGAAACTCAAAACATCTAAATTGGAATAATATAATTCAAAGTTGACTAGAACCAACTCAGGTGTAGAGAGAGCGGGACCGCAGGTGAAGAGCCATGCCGGTTTAACAAGTCTCATTATGCTTCACCATCTCTAACCAAACCAGCATCACCATTGCTAATCAAGATGATGAGAGATAAATAAATCAGTTAAGTTCATACGAGCATGACATTCTAATCAACAATTGTGCCCCGAACGTCCAACTAGGCTTAATAGTTTAGAACTCACCTTGGTTGAGCAGGATCTTGCAATGAGGGTGAGTTGACTTGCATTGTTACAGGCCATCATTTACTAGAGAAACCTGCAAAAGTTTCCGATTGATTGCATATGTAGATTTGAGGATTTGGGGATTTAGGGAATGTGGGGTGGGTTGGAATGTTGGATCTTTGGGTTGGATCTGTGGATGTTATTTGTTAGGCGCGGTTGGGCCTTGTGGGCTTGGGTAAAGGCCCACATCTTCTTTCTTCCTATGTTTCTTCTCACCGTGTCTATGGCCGTCGGCCATTACCGGCGATCAAGGGGAAGGGGAGCAGCGTGGAGAGTAGGCTCTAGCCTGATGGAGCCCCCCGTTGGATTCGGCCTTGATAGTAATATAGTTGTATTATTTGTTCATAGATTTATAATAATAGAGAAACAAACTTTGCGTAATTATTTCACAAGTAATTCTAGTAGTACGCTCCCTACTAATGAGAGCAAGTCAACTTAAGAGGCTTCGACTAGAATTTAATCATAATAAAATTATTATTGATCCAACACGTCGTATGCCAATAGAAGATTATGCCAATGAAATTAGAGATCAAGTGAGGAGGGCATATTTGTCGAATGGTCCAACTCGACCAATTGGATATGCATTTCCAAAGACATTGGATGGAAAAACATAGAGATAGTTTCAAGAACAATCGTTTAATAAGTTCGATTGGTTGAAATATAGTGTGGAAAAGGATGCCACATTTTGTGTCTATTGTTTTCTTTTCAAGAAACCATCACAAACCCACACATTTGGGAATAATGTATTTACAAAGGTTGGGTTCTCTCGATAGAAGATAGCTTTAGATGCTTTCAATAAACATGTTCGTGGTCCAAATAGTTTCCACAACATTGAAGATGTGAGTGTGAAGACTTTAAAAATCAATGGTCAAGTGTGTCTAGTAAATTGAATACTTATACTAAGGAGGTAGAGATTGCACACAAAATTTGTTTGACTACATCTTTAGATTGTACAAGATATCTTGTAGCGTGAGGTGAAGCTTTTCGTGGACACGATGAGAACCTTTTCATGGACACAATGAATCATCTACTTTCATTAACAAGGGCAATTTCTAAGAGTCATTGGATTGTTAAAAAGATGAGGAAGTGAATGACACATTCAATACAGCTCCAGGGCATGCAGACATGAGAGGTCACAGAAGCGATTTAGGGTGAAATTGGAGATAGAAATTTCTTAGTGAGTCCCGAGATGTATCAACAAAGGAGCAAATGGCAGTTATTGTGAGGTTAGTTTCACTTTTTTTTAGTTATACAATATACGCATTATTGTGTTGTTCTAACTTTGCAAAATTTGTGATATTCATATTTGTCAACAATCAAGGGAAGATCATGAAAAGATTTCTTACTATTAAGCATATCACAAATTGTACATTTGCAACATTGAAGGAAGTTTAGTTGGTATTCCTGGTCTATATAGTTTATTAATTTCTAGGCTACGTGGCAATGCTATGATGGAGCTCTTAATATAAGAGGTGAATTTAATTGCTTGCAAAAAAAATATTCGAGATGAGAATCCATCGACTTTTTATGTCCACTATTTCATCCACCAGTTACGGTTGGTTGTTGTCACTGTCGTAAGTTGTACTAGAGCTTTTGTTGATTTCTTCAACAACGTTCCCTGATAGTGACTGTCGTGAGTGCCTCTTGCAAAAGAAAAGAAGTTTTGATTGAACAACATCATGATGTATTGTTGTTGGAGAATGGTTTGATTTCAATTGGGATAGGGTTGCATCAAGTAGCTGGTCTAGCTAGACCTAGATATATATGGTGGGGTTCACACCTCAGAACATTACTTCATATGTACCAAATGTGACAAGCAGTGGTGGATGTGCTAAAACTTATAAGTGAAGATGGATGTCAAAACTCAAGCCATAGTGGAGCAGCAAGTATGCTAAAACTTATAAGTGAAGATGGATGTCAAAACTCAAGCCATAGTAGAGCAGCAAGTATGCTAAAAAAGATGAAATGCTTTGAATTTGTATTTGGCATGCATTTCTTAATTAAGAAGTTAGCTTCAAACCTTCGTTCTCAATATTAGGAGAGGAATTTCATGGATGTCGTGATATTTCAAAACTTGCTAAATGATGGTTGAAATGAAAAAAAGATAGAATATTTTCATTGGTATATTACCTCCTTGAGTTGACTTTGATCAAACCAATGGCAACGGCATCTATTGAGAGAATATTTTCGGCAATGAATATTATCAAAACAGATTTGTGCAACAAGGTAGCGGATAACTAGCTCAATGACTTGATGGTATGCTACACCAAGCGAGAGATTTACAAACATTAATGATGTTAGAATTATAAAACGCTTCCATAGCATCAAACTCGTAGAATGAATGTCTCGTGATTCAAGCTAGCGTCTTAGTGGTATGTTTTATTAATTTTGAATATTCATAATCATTTACAATTTACGATTGTCTCACTAATTTTGCACATTTTGATATACATATCGCTTTGGACACATATTCATGTGTTTTTGGATGTATTTATATTACCTTTATTGTATTTTGCTTTCTTGCCATATTTCTCTTTTATTTATATGAATTTGAATTGCGCAAGATTATATTTGATATGTTTGTCTCAAGATTATATTTGAAATGCTTGTCTCAATTTAGCTTAGTTCTTTGAACTCACCCTCTATTTTGATCCTAGCTTCACCACTGGTTACTACTATAGAACTTCAATAGTGAATAGTAAAGATTTACAAAAGCATTCGCTATTGAGTGTTAATTGTTGACTACTGAGTTGAGCACTTAACAAACTACCTTTGTCGGCACTCGGCAGCGCAGTATAGCACCAGGTCCCCAACCACTAGCAGTCTAGCATAGTAAACTAGTAGATAGACTACATTTTACAGTAGTTCCTCGCAGTCTCGACATTCAGCGCCACTGCCCAGGGTACGTAGTCTCATCTCTAGATTGCATTTGTAGATTTGAGGATTTAGGGAACGTGGGGTGGGTTGGAATGTTGGATCCTTGGATTGGATCTGTGGATGTTACTTGTTAGGCGGGGTTGGGCCTTGTGGGTTTGGGCAAATGCCCACTTCTCTTTCTTCCAACGTTTCTTCTTCCTCAACGTGTCAGTGGCCGTTGGCCATCACACGAGGGTGCCCCCCTGGATTCGCCCCACGGGTATGTGTCAGTGAGGACGACCGAGTCCTTCGTGAGGAGGAGGGGGTGAGGGTGAGGGAGATGTACTCAGGTGGGAGTGGAAGATGATTTTGAGGTAGTGAGCGTGGTGGGCCCCTCATGTAAAAGGAAAAGATGAATTCTCTGCCACCTCGGTTCGCTCCCTGTTTGCTTAAGCCCACTAGATCATAATAATCTCGGCTTCCATCCAATTTAGTTTGCAGATCTCGATGAATCACGACAACTTATGGACGGCGCGGATAAGGGGGCAGCTAGCCCTGCGCGCATACGAGCATTTACCGACTTCATATATAGATACATAAGGCAAGATACCAGGAAAATAAAAATTTACAGAACAATTAGAGAATATTGGTAGCAAAAGTCACCAAGTAATTAGCATAAAAGAACCAGTTGTATATAAGTTATTAAATTATTAGCATAACAGAATCAGTTGTATGTTGAGTGTATACTATGTAATGGAATGCTCTATGCAGGCACAATGAGAAACACGGGTAGGTATCCATGCATCAGTTACATTATCAAAATCTCAATATAGGAAACTTCATGTCAATATTTGAAAAAAAGAATTAAACATGGCCAACTTTGTAAATGCACAAATGAAATACTAGAAGCAGAGTATGTATTACCTTTCACCGAATCAATCGAGTATAACTTCTGAAACTTCTCTACTAAAGAAGCGTAAAAAGATTCATGAAAATCTAGCTCATTACCCTTCAGGATTCCACATAAGGTAAAATGGCTGACTAAATAACCCATCAGGTTAGAACAGAGTAACTACCAACAGAACTACTGGAGCTCATGAGTTTTCAAACTTGGAAGTAGGGACAATGAGTTACATTGTATTACCTAATAGGACTTTGAAGTTCCGCTGCATAACCTGGACAGAGGGAGGAACTGTTTAAATTTACATTCAAAAGTCAAAACTAAAACGAAGTGCAGGAGGTAATCAACAATCCATATGCTGAATGCTCTCCCAAAAACTTAATTGCCAAGACAGATGACTCCCAGACGTACACTCTGATCCCACGTTTTCTAGTCTTCTCATTAGGAAATAGCCTCATGCAAAACCTTCCGACACCCACACAAGGGTAGTGTTAACATGAAAACTGACAGTACAACAGCAAGATATATTTACTGAACATTTCAGTATAAGCAAAATTACATGAAATATAGATGATAAAATGTCAGAAAGCAAAGAAGACAACTTTGGTAAGTGAACTAGGCATGAGCTAAATAAAATTTTCCAAATTACACACGTTCGCAAAAGAAACATTCAAGCAACAGAACATAGCAAAAAATAACTATCATTTTCTATTCATTTGTCAAGACTTGTCATTTTTCCTCCATTCTGCATCTTAATCATTCAGTCCACCAACGTAGCTAACTAATTACTAAACCAACACATCGATCACTCAGATTCCAGTGGAAAACTCCCCTGCGATAGAAACAGCTAGTAAACAGACAAGAATGGTTGCAACACTGGGATCTCCGGTACTTCGACTTCAGGGAGAAATCCCTAGGTCTGACCTTAGTTGGTTGTGCCTGGCAATGGCCTTGTTGAAGGCATTGTTTTGTAGTCTGAGGATTTAGTCTCCGAGGTGAAAACCTTTGGGCTGGCCTTCACTGGTTGGATCATGACAATGATGGTGCGTGTGCGTATCGAGTCCTTCTTGGAGGCGTTGTCATTGGAGAGCTTTTATTGCGGTCCAAGTGTTGCTATGATAGTGGATAGCCTTGAAGACAATATTGCGTGATGTAGTTTGCCGCGTCGGTTCCTTTGTCTTTTCTTGTGTGTGTGTGTTTGGCTGTGTACACCCTAGCTGTGTAGAGGCCGGGAGTCTTTTTAGTTTAATTGTATCACCTTGATGTAATTTAGTAAGATTAATAAAATCTTCCTTTATCGAAAAAAACAGACAAGAATGAGATAGTAGAAGCAAGGGCAACTAAACAACAAAAGGAAGTATGAGGAGGGTGGGAGGAGACTGGGAAAGGGGAAATACATACATTTAGTCGGCGTCGGAGTTGGTGTCGGTGTCGACCTGGTGGACGCCGACAAGGACGAGGAGGCCCGGGACGATCGCCGACACCACTCACCTTCCACCTGCAACCCCCGCAAGAACCAATCAGCGCCCGTCTCCTCCAAGATTCCGTGCAAATTACAGTGACGTGGTGAGTTTAAGAGGACGGTCACCTCGACGCTGGCCCATAGGACGCGCTGCACCATGGCCCTCTTCTTCTTCTTCTTCTTCTTCTTCCTTTCGCCCCCGTCGCAGCGAATCTCCGAGCCTTTTGTGCTGTGCGTCACGAGTCGCCGGAGACACCTAGGACGGCCGCTTTGGGCGGAAGTGGAGGGCTCAGCGAAGGCCACGACGGGCCGGGAAAAACCACCACATCTTACTGGGCGGACTGGGCAGGGCTTAGATGCCTACATGCCAGTGTCGCTTTTCTCTTGGTCTTGAAAATTTTGGGTGCAACTGCATTTCTGCTGTTACTTAAAACTTGACATAATCGGACGTCCTTACTATGAAATATTATTTTCAAGAACATGAGAAACCAAAGACTTTGCCACGAAATCTTATCAGAAAATATATTTGCCAAAAAGACTACATGGAGAAAATGAGCACGAAAGAAAATCTGTTATTCACACAGACGTATGTGAGTACGTTACAGATCTTTGCAAGTGTTCTGTCAAACAAATCTTACAACATGAGCATCTATCAGTGCACAACATACTTCTCTTTGTAATATTTTACAACAATATCTAAATTGTTATTCTTCACACGTATGAACAAAAAGCAAGGATACATGCACAAAGCAAACACACCAGCAACAAGTGATCTTGCAACGATTATGAAGTCTGGGTACTAGTTTTTGCTTCCACTGCATCTCCTGCAGCACCATCTCCATTGCCACCTTCTGATGTCGGATGGCCATCTATCGGCTTACCCTCAACTGGAATAGGCCCTTCATTCACCAATTCAGATTCATGAGCTTCAATCTGCTCTGGAATATCTGACAACTTGTCCTCCGGTCTCTTCCTGGAAATCTTCCTGCTCATTGTGCTCGTCAGTGATCTACCTGCCTCACCTGCATTTTTCTCCACCACCTTTGCTACGTCTTCTGTCGAGTTGTCTGCTTCTCCTACCTTGCTTGATGGGCTCACATCTTCGTCAACGACAATCTTTATCGATGTCCGCTTCTCGCCAAGCTGCTTCAGGTTGGGACGTGGGGTTTGAAGGAGCTTTGGATCAAGCTCTGTCGCATTCTGAGGACTCGGAGTTGTAGGAAGACTGGGATCAAGGTTGCGGGAGCTCCCCTTCCTCGAGTCCTTCCGGAAAAAAGAACCAAGATTGAACAGACCCCCTTGTCCCCTGCTTTTTGGGGTAGGGGTTTCCTTTGATTTGTCAACCTCTTGGTAAATCTCTGTGTCCGGACTACGTGCTCGTCCTTTCCGGGATTCCCATGTCTTGGGAACTCCAGTGCCAGGGCGATGTACATACAATCCTCCAGGTTGTTCTTGTCCATCAATATTAATGTGTTCGACTTCATCCATTAAGACTTTCTCTTCTTCAGGCAGTTCACCAGCACTAACTTTGTTGTCGACAGAGGTTGACACCGGCAGTTCGGCATCAGCTTTCCTCAATGATTCTTCCAAACCTGCTACATCCTTCTCCTGCAAAAATAACTGGGATTGAGTTCAGGCATGAAGAGGTTTGGACGCACTATTTATTGTCTAGCCCATCAGTGCATCTAGTGTGACCAATCATTTAGGTTCTACCTTCGTCAAATGCCCACTTAAATGTTCTTGAAAAACTATGCCAAAACATTGAGAATGATATCACCAACCTCTGATATATCTTCAACTGTTACCGCCACGTGAATCCTTCCTTTCTTGATATTCTTCAGTGATATCCATTTGTCATGTCTTTGTCCACCTCTCAGCTCATGTATGTCTATGGTACATGCTCTGTAAACAAAATGGAATGCAGCATATTTTTATTTTCTTTCAGTAAAAGACCAAATTGATCAATTCACTACAAAACAGCAGGAAAGGCTAATTGTCAAGCCAAGATAAAACAAATGGCAGATTGTCATCTTTACACACCACAACTGAATCACAACATTGGAATGAAATAAAAAATATAGTTCCAATGGAAGAAAGTACAAATATTACCCTATAGATTTCCTGATCAAAACATCAATTAACAATGAGTTCAGAGAACAGAACATACCCAAGTGAATCATCAAACATGTGGTCCTTATCAAGAACTTCCATAACAAGTTCATTTGCTGCTTCCCACGATGTGATGGGTATTTTGAATTCTTCAAACCACTTAGGGGATAATGTTTTCCTCTGTATGTGTGTTTGGAATTTAAAAGGACCAAGACGACCTTTCACATAAGGGTCCGCGAGCCCTATACAATAGAACATGAAGTGCGTTAAACAAATGATGAGTAACACAAACGTTGCCGCAGGTAACTCTCACCATTTATATCAGATGGTTTCATGTCAGTTCCTTCTAAAATCTCAAGTTTCACATATGCAACAGGAGGCCTCTCCTCAATGCTGAACCAGTTATTTTCTGCAGAATGTGAAGAGATTAGTGCGAAGAAATTTGACAAAATAGCAGGAGGGGGCCTGAAACTCTGAAAGTTCATCATCGCAAAAATTATATCAAAGAGAACTATTATTCATCCCAGTGATGTTAGTCAAAATAGAAATTAGCAAACATAGGCCAAAGAGATACAGAAATCGTTTAACTGAAGTATGGGATTTGAAGGGACATGATAAAGCAAGTGACCTAAACATGTCGATCCATATTGACATTACACTCCACAAGAATTGTACAAAAATTGTTTTAATACTAACATTAAGTGCAGTAGCATTTCTGAAACTATAGTTACAGATTTTTTGTAAGCCAGTGGGAATGGAAGGAGGATTTCTGAAACACAAGCAGAAACAAAAGGTTACTTCTTACCTGAAGGAGTATATGCAAATTTTTCCACATTGATGACAAGCATGTTGGGCTGGAAGAAGAAAAGACATTTCAGCAATGAAAAATTATACAATGGATAACCTTCAAAATGTTGTCATCAAAAAATAAAACCAAGATTTCTAAACCAAGAAAAATATAAGTAAAATAGTTGTGATCTAACCTCAACTAATGTCTGCCCAAATGCAGTATCCATCAATTTATCCTGGAAAAGGAAATACAGGAGGCCAAGTGATCAGTAAGAAAAAGAATCACCAATGATACCAAAAGGTTTAGAAAAAGGAAAAACATAATACAGGAGAAGCTTACCAGCCATCCTGAAATTCCTGGAAACTCAGTGACATCAAGTCCGTGACCAATGAGTGGTTTTACAGTCATCTGAAAATAAGGAGGCTCCACAAAGCATAGTCTTAAACGGCCAAGAAATGGCCAACTCCGAACAAACTTCACACCAAGTAAAATCTGCATAATGAACATATTCTTGTGCTGAGCACATTGTAAGGATATAAGGGGGAAGAAATTGGAATGAGGATTTGCTGAAACTTTGAATTGAACTTTTTCTTTCTCTTCTGTTTCCCCCTGGAAGGACTCTGTACATTTTTTACTAGTATTTCAATACATTTGTACAGTCAGGGACCTACACAAGGGTGTTTGCCTTTAGGATTACAGTTAGGTCACAGCAGAGTACATGCAACCAACTTACACAAGCAACAATGGTGTTTGTCTCCGATCATCCTAGGGTGCACTGAAAGCAATAGAGATTGCGAAGAATAGTAGATTGATTAATTGAGAGATAAGGCATGTACATATATAGGGGAGGAGGACCGAGAGGCTAAAGGAAACCTACAGGATCTAGACTCCTCCCCGTATCTCTCTCTAACCGAACATACTAAACAAGGCCGGCAGTGGGCGAACCTTTGGGCGTACAAGCCACGAGACTCGTGCTAACACCCCCAGAGTTGAAGCGTCCGTGGAGCGAACGTTGAGACTGGACCGAAATTCAGTGAATACCGCAGATGGCAGTCCTTTGGTGAAAATGTCGGCAAACTGAGATGTCGTCGGGACATGAAGAACGCGGACATCACCAAGGGCAACACGCTCTCGAACAAAATGAAGATCAATCTCCACATGCTTGGTACCGATCTTTGGATAGGGTTAGAAGACATGTAAATCGTGTCTTGATGTTGTCGCAATATACCAATGTTGTCTTGCGCAAAGGAGTGTGCACTCGGACAACAATCGGCGAATCCAAGTAGCCAAAAGAATCGCATTGGCGGCAATGCGCGATACTCGGCCTCGGCCTTTGAGCGGGACACGGTGTTCGACGCTTGAGGACCAGAGACAAGATTGTCGCCGAGAAACACAAACATATCGGATGTGGATTTGCGGGTATCCGGACAACCATTTTAATCGACATCGAGTAAACCACCAACTCAAACTGGGAAGAGGGGCGCACAAAAAGGCCCAAATGCAGTGTGCCTCGAACATAGCGTAGGATGCGCTTAAGGGCAGCAAGATGAGGTTCCCGCGGATCGTGCATGTGAAGGCACACCTGCTGAACAGCATACGAAATGTCCGGTCTAGTGAATGTGAGATACTGAAGAGCTCCTGCAAGGCTGCGGAAATCCGTAGGATCCAAAACAGGCATGCCATCGGCAGAAAGCTTGGGATTCACATCGACAGGAGTAGTACACGACTTGCGATCGCTCATGCCAACCGCTCAAGTATCTCAATCATGTATTGGCGCTGGAGAGGAAAAGGCGAGGCGGTGTGTTGGACATGCATCACAGAAAATGGTGCAACTTGCCAAGGTCCTTCATAGAAAACTCTGCTTTAAGGCATCGATGATGTCTTTGAAGCGATGGCTCGGAGGAAGCGGTGAGCACAATATCGTCAACATAAAGGAGAAGATACACCATATCCTCGCCTCGGTGGTAGATGAACAGGATGTATCTGTCTTGGCTTCAACAAAACCGGTGAAGAAGATGAGAGGCGAACTTTCTTTGTACCAAGCGCGAGGACACCTTAAGAATCCATAAAGCGACCGGTTGAGGCGGCACACATAGTCAGGATGAGCAGAATCTTCAAAACCAGCAGGCTGAGCACAATGAACAGTTTCAGACAAAGTGCCATGGAGGAAGGCATTGTTGACATCAAGCTGATGAATAGGCCAACCATGCGAGAGAGCCAACGAGAGAACTATCCGAACTGTAGCGGGCTTGACGACTGGACTGAAAGTTTCTGAGAAGTCAACACCAGGACGCTGAGTGAAACCACGAAGCACCCACACGCTTTGTGGCGCTCGAGAGAACCATCGACCTTGAACTTGTGTTTGAACACCCACTTGCTGTCACAACATTGGTACTGGCGGTCGTGGAATAAGATCCCAAGTGTTGTTGGCAAGAAGGGCCGAGTATTCGTGTTCCATCGCGGCGCCAATTTGGATCGGCGAGAAGCGAAGACGATAACCGAGAGCAGGAGATGAGAAGCCTCAAGCAATAGCAAGGAACCGAATGCCGCGCTTACCACGGGTCGTCATGTTGTGATGATTGACAACAGGAGGAATCACCATAGCACCTGCAGGAATGGGTATGGCGGTGATGTCGTGAAACTATTGAAGGCCGAATGTCATTTGGAGAAGTCGAGCGGGAGCATCGGTGAAGCGTCGGCGTGAGTAAGTCGAGCCGCATGGAAGGGCGGAGACCAGCCGAGTAGGGCCAGCGGCGTGCCGTCCAGCGCCGGGAGACTGAGCAGCGGCCCCCACTGGCAAGTGGTGACGAAGGCGATGGGAGACGAGTAGGCCCGATGATAAGCGCGACGTCTTGAACTGGCAAGAGGGCCTTGACGACAACCCTCGAAGGTTTCTCCAGACGAGAGGGCTGTCCGCCAGACAAATCGGCCGACGCCCGGAGAGTGCGTCGGTCCGTTTCGCGAGAGGAGCAGGAGGTCTTTATTGAAGACCTCAGAAGCAAAACCGTGATGACTCAAAAGGCTGAAACCAGTATTAGGCAAATCATCCAAAAATCAAAGGTCGCAGCGTGGGTGGAGAAGAATCCTCGGAAAATGGAAAGGAGGTTTCTTCAAAGACCACGTGGCGTGATATGATAATGCGATTAGTGTGATGGTCAAGACAAAGATAACCCTTGTGGTGTGGGGAATAGCCAAGGAAAACACACAAGGAAGAGCGGTAGCTTATGGGAAGCGGTGGCGAGGTTAGGATAACACTTGCAACCAAAAACACGAAGGTGCTCGTACGAGGGTGGCTTCCCTAGTAAAACAAAGTGCGGCGTTGCAAAAGCAAGAGTTTTGGTTGGCAAAATGTTGAGAAGATATGAGGCGATCTTGAAATTCGCGCCCAAAAGCCGGGAGGAATCTTGGCTGAAAGAGCAAGGAAGCGAATGACATTATTAATGGAGCGGATAACGCGCTCGGCTTTACCATTCAGGCGGAGGTGTATGAACAGGACATGCTGTGAGATGGATCCCGTGTGTCAAGAAAGAATGTGCGGTATTTGAGTTATCAAACTTCGCGCCATTATCGCATATGAACCTCTTGTATGGTGACGTAAAGCGTATGCGAACGTAGGCAAAGAAATTGGTGGCGTGGAAAAGGTGTCGATTTGATCGTGAGGAGCGTCCACAAATAGTGAGAGCAATCATCCAAAATAGCGGATAATACTTATGACCGGAGACACTAGTAACAGGAGATGTCCAAAGATCACAATGAATTAGCGAAAATTGCGAGTAGCACGCGAAGATGGCGCATGAAAAGGTAGATGAACATGACGACCTAACCGACAAGCATGACAAAGAGTGTTGCTATCACTTTTAGGACAAGAAATAGCGGATGGTGAGCTAGTTTGGAGAACGCCTCATGACCGGGATGCAGAGCGGCGATGCCAAAGAGTGGAAGTATGGAGAGCAAAGGCGAAAGCGCAAGCGCAAGTGGTCAGTGGTCGGTACATCACGCTTTGACGATCACGCTCAAGTGGGAAGATCCTTCCGAAACGACCAAAAGGATCAAATTCCACGTAACAATTGTTGTCAATGGTGAAGCTGGCGAGCAATCAAATCCTTAATAAGAAGGAGAAACGAAACATTATTAAAGGCGAAAATTAGGGATAGCCGAAAGGTCTTGGGAAGAAATAGCAGAATGAGATTCCCATTACTGAAACAACAATGTTAGAAGGAGGATGTCGTGAAGAGGAGGTGTGAGAAATGATACCAGCATCGGAGGTCATATGACTAGAAGCACCAGTATCGAAATACCACTCCTGTTGTTGTGGTTGTTGAAGCGTAGTGGTGCGAAAATTGGCGACCAGAGCTTGATCCCACTGGAAGCGACGCAGTGGGCCGACATAGCCAGGGGGCGGCCCATAAGGCTGCTGAGGACACCCAACGGCTTTGCCCAGCTGCCAGGCGGTCCAAAGAATAAAGGCTGAGTTCTTGGGCCGACCAATGAAAGAGACGAGGGCGAAGGAGGCGCGGCGCCACATGTAAATAGCCCAATCCGGGGTTGTGGCAACTATAGCCCGTAGAGGCGACCCGTGCTTTGCTCATGGAGGAGTTGGAGACAGCGCCATTATTGGTCTGCTGACCCCACCGCTGCCCTGCTTCAGCTGGGCTGCTGTGGGCCGGAGGTGGAGCCACCGACGCGCCGCCGCCCAGGCTAACTTCTTTGTGGAGAGGAGGCAGGCTGCTCTGAGGAGGTGAGGAGCTGCAGTGGAGGAGACAGCGCTTGAGTTGCCGGTGCCGCCAGATCCGGAAAAGAGTGCGAGGGTCATGGCCAGGGCAACCTTCGCCATGGTGAGCTCCTCGGCGCCAAGTCATCGCGGACTGCGAAATTGGGAAGGGATGGGTCTGTGGAGGTGAAGACTAGCGAAAAGGCTTCGTTGAGGCCCCCGCGATGTTGAGGGCGAGAGTCTGTCGAGCAGGCTCGCTCAAGATCGCGCAGATCCTCGGCCGAAGTTTCTTATGGCGGCAATACTCGGCCGACGGGAGATCGCCTGCGAGAAGGCGGAACTCTTGGTCGGCGTAGAGCGCGGGTCGTGCGGTTCCCAAGGCTGCGACTTCGATGGAAACCCACAGAGGCCAGCGGTGGCACATATTGAGACCTGATGTCGGCGAGGTCGTCGGAGATAGTCCGAGATCGAGTGTGGGCAGCGGCGTTCATGCGCGCAATCCGGCGAATCGAGGCGGCAGCGTCGGAGAGGGCGTGGCGCTCGAGAGAGAACTGGTGAGAGTGGCGAGAGAAGAGTCGCGCCGCCGTCGTAGAAAGGTGGAATTGGTGTCGAGGAGAAGCGACGAGGCGGATATTACGCGACAACGGCTTTGGCGTCTGAGTTGGCGGCGTTGCGGCTTCGTGTTGAAGAAGAGCAACGTCAAGGAGCGGATCAGGGACGCCGTCGTCCGCGGCGCCGTTGGAGGCGAAGTCACTCTCCGGTTGGAGAAGCGCGGCCGCCGCGTTCCCGGCGCGTTCGGCGGCCAGCGCGCGGCGTCGGCCGCGTCGCGCTCTTGTTCGCGCAAAGCGACCTCTCGTCGGCATCGCCAGCGGGCAAGCAAGCGGCGATCCGGCGACCAGTCCGCAGCGCTCGCGTTCCTCTGGCGGCACGAAGATCGGCCAGCCTCGAGGTTCGCAGCAGCGGAGGCATTGGCGTCGTGGTCCTGGGCCTTCCCAGGGTCGACGACCGCGGCGCCAGAGTTGATGGCGGTCGGCGGTGAAGAGTCACTGACCATGAAAGCAATGGCAGGAAGAGAGGCGCTTGTGGTGCTGGCGTGTTCAGTTTGAAACCCTAAACTCGTGATACCATGAAAGCAATAGAGATTGCGAAGAATAGTAGATTGATTAATTGAGAGATAAGGCATGTACATATATAGGGGAGGAGGACCAAGAGGCTAAAGGAAACCTACAGGATCTGGACTCCTCCCCGTATCTCTCTCTAACCGAACATACTAAACAAGGCCGGCCGGCTAGGAGCCAGGTACTGGGCCGTACAAGCACAGGACTCGTGCTAACATGCACAGGTGTTAGCTGTTGCCTCCACTATGGTAAGGAATGTTATATTCCTTTCCTCCATTGAGCAGAGTGAATCTATGCATTCGTCTCTATTTTGAGCAAGGATAACAGAGAAGCTTAACCAATTTTGAGCAAGAGGCATAATAAAAATTTTGTGGTATTAAAATAAATTGTAGTTAATGTCTCTATTTTGAGCATGGAGAAAACAAAAGACTTCTGCTATATGTGTATTTGGTTAGTCTTTTTTTACTTTTTCCGCATACTATTCTGAGAAGTAAATTATCGATCCACTTAGTTAATAACAGTACGATGAAGCTAACTAGGTAACTCGCCTTTCCCTCAACATGCATGCTAGTCAAATGCATGTTTGCGGTCATTCCAAGACCCACACTCTTATGCAGCTGCATAGCAAGCACAGCACTCATGTCTTCAGCAGATAGAAAATTCATCCCTAGCTCAAGAACCTGCATAAATCCATTGGATGGTACACGGATCATTACAAAATGTATTGCCTATTGAAGAAAAAGGAAATAGTCAGATCAAAAGATATTTGTGCCCACCAAATGGTCATCATCTGATGTCTCAGGTAGAACTCTCATCGAGGTAAACATTGGTGGATTCCTACCCATGTAAAGCTCCTGAATACTTGCTTTACTCTGCAGAACAACTACACCAATTGAGATAATAAGCGCAATACCTACTTAAAGAGATTGAATGTGTGTGTGTATACACATATATATAGATACATACATATATATACATACACACACACATATACATATACATATACATATACATATACATATACATATACATATACATATACATATACATATATATTCTGAAGTAGCAGTTCCAGGCTTCCAGCTTCCAGGTACAGGCAACGCAATAGAACATTATGAATTAGAAAAGGCGAGATATAAGAAGGTAATCATACAACTGTCCAAGGTTTGAACTTATCCAAGAACCATGGAATGATGGGCCGTAGAAGTTGTGAAACGATCTTCTCCATACAGATAGGCCACATCTTTTTTATTGCATGATTTAACCAGCGTACTGACTCTGCATCAGAAAGCAGCTGATACATAAAATAATATGAGCTACATCCACTCAAGTGTGGTCATACATTGCAATATAAATAAGAAGGAGAATGGATGTGCCAGCCTAACCAACCAAGCATGTCCTTGCAATAAGGTTTAACACAAGCATCAATCTTGGATCACAGAAAAGGTACATACTCTACGTTGGTAGGCAGATTTCATTTCCTCATGTTGTATTCGCTTTCGCCATCTCATTGCACAGCGGGAATTCACCTGCCATAAAAAGGAACACAATTGTCCTTTTAGTCTTGGAACCAAACAGGTCATATAATTTTGTTTTGTTCTTATTATCTGATATCTTGACATGCTCAAGCAAACATGTACATTGTCAGCTAAAACGCTAAAAAATAACGATTGCAAAAAGCTAGAACTTAGTGACAAGAATCATGTTAAAGCTACGGCATGTCAAATGGAAAGAGGGGGAAGTAAACAGGCAAAGAAAAACAGTGCAGTACAGAGGTCGAAACAACTAATAATTGGTGTTCATGAAGATAAGGAAAATACCATGGTAGCATGGTATACCATCAAAAAATGGGAAAATATCTGATACAGTGGCAAGTATCTCAAATACGTTAGTTGCTTCATTGTTGATGAATGTGAGATTAGTCCGGAGAAATAAACGTGAGAGCTTAAAAAATGAAGGAAATTCTTTGATCCTGCTTGATGCTCCAGAAATTATAATATGATTTACCAAATCCCCCAAAAGGGGGTGTTTTGTTGAACTACACATACTAGCCCACCATACAGTATTGCTGTAGTGTCAAAACATGGATATGATTACTGGTTGCTAATCAAATTTTCCTCTGGCAGTTATATTACTCGAAAGAAAAGACATACTATTAAGTCATACGCTTTCGTGAATTATGAGTTTATAAGCTTACATTTCACTTATAACAGCAAAATTTCCATGGTTTCATGTAAAATGGTTAATTAATTTACCAAAGAAAAGGAAGTTAATTAATTAAAAGTCAAATTTGCATTTATATTGGGAGCATATATTATTAAATAGCAGTTTTTAAAAATAATTGTATAGCCATTTTTAATACGAAATTGATCGGGTTAATGGGCTGTTCTTGCTATACCTGTCATTTGTGCCAAGTAACATGCACATGGAGAAAATTATCAGCGCCATGTGCCATGGTAATCAACCAATAATAGCATTCCAACAACCACCCATGCATTCAGCTATTTCCTAGCATGTCCCTGGACTTCATTTCTCTATGATACGCTAATAATTCTACACTCTCGAATTGATAGATCATCAGAAACATCATACCACTCAAACAGACCAAACAGCATCACATTAGAGAAAAGCAAAGCACCCGGAAAGGTTAGAATCAACAAGCGCAACCAGAATCAGATACCATGTACCTTTAGAGCTTTGTTAACATCAGTTACATCGCTAAAAGGTAACGAATTTAAGGCAAGAAAGAAGAGGGCAAAAAAAAGTCAGAATCTTCTAGCCAAAGCGATATAGTGGAATGGTATAGTATAAACTCGGGTGTAACAGGCGAGCGTGCCCGAACAAAATCAAATCTTGGGAGGGGTGAGGCGGCGGTGGCAGGAAACAGTACCATGTAGAGGTAGAGGAAGGCGAGGAGGAAGAGGGCGGAGTGGCGCCACCCGACGGAGCCGGCGGCCCACAGCGCAGCCAGCACCAGGCCGATGTGGTACACGATGGAAAGCTCGCCGGCCTCCATTCGTGCTTCGATCTTCCCTCCCCTACCGGCTGGTGGCTGGCTCGCAGGGGCTCGGCTCGGCTCCGCTCCGGCCGGCGATTTCTTTGCCGCGGTAAGGAGTTGGAAGTGGCGGGCGCGTCAATCTTGGACGGAACGGACCGCCCGGCCGGACGAGGCGCAAGACGGCGTGGGCGTCGGAAAATTTATTTGTGAAAATAGCGAGGGGGTGAGTGAGAAATTGCTAAGACACCCAAGTAACCCGAGACACAAAAGTGGACAAGTGGTGATGGAAGTGGCGCACCAAGCCTAACTCGGGTTCAAAACACCGGTAGAAAAAGGGAGATACCATCGAAGAGTAGTACATGGCTCGTAGCCGTTGAATCAACAGAATAGGTGACTCCGGATCATAACTAGAGACCCCGTACGGGTGATCAAGCACGAGACCCAAAGCTTTTTTCCTTCTTTTCCAGCGGCTGGTCATCGGATATCCCCCCGGGCCCCGCGATGGCTTCACCGCGTCTGCCTGGGGTGCCGACGCTAGAAAGGTCAATCAACCTGATCAGTCCCTCGAAGCGACCGTGCGATCTAGATCTGACAGCAGGGGACCGCATTAGCCGTAGCAAAATCCGCTACGTCCACACGACGGAAGAAAGGCGCGTGTTGCACTATTGCCTCTCCTTTGCACGTTTCCATGCGTGCATATGAGCCATGCCGATTAGTTGTTACTGGTATTTGTTTTACTAAATTTTGTTAGCGTTAACTAAATTTGATAAATATTTAGTCTGGTATTAAATTTTGGTAAGATTCCCTTCTCCTTTAGTTCTAATCTTTGATCAAAATATTGACAGCTAATTTGGTGACTAAATTTTGATAATACAAAATTTTGATAAGATTTGATAACGTAGTTCTTCCCGAGCCGAGAATTTCCCTACCATAGGGTGAGTGAGATGGACAGATAGTATGTAACTGGGAGCCTAATGAAATGCTTTATCTACTTCATTTTAGCTTCTTAATTTGAGTTTTTTTTTTTTGCGACAACTGTGTTAATAAATTTATAGGTAGTTTGGTTAGTTGTTCCAAACTTTTATTATGCGAAGTAAAGAATATGCGAGAGAAATATAAAGGAGACTTCTGTTACAAATCCTAGGACAAAGATTAACTACGCCTTTCCTAAACTTATGCATGCTGTCGTATGGTGTATTCTTGAATTTTTTTAAAATAATATATTTTTAAATAATTGCGACATTAATACGTGGAATAAAAAAATTGCATGAATAATACTCCGTAGCCAAATGGTGTGGCGAAGTAGGAGTTATCACCATTTGGTCGGGCGAAGAAGCTATTTTCGCCAATTCATTCGGCGATTATACGTTAATCTATGATTAGAATCCGATTAGAGCTGACCGGACAACGATTATCAATATTTAGCCAAATGGTGTAGCGATGGTGTGGCTAAAATACCTATTTTGCCACATCATTTGGCTAAAACTGCACAGTGTATTTTTGCAATTTGAAAAAAATTATCTTACTAAAAAAATCGTTAATGCTCACAAATTACAGTGAATTTTCGAACGAAATCCATGCAACAAATATCTGGCGTGAATTTAATTTCCTAATATTCTACAATTTTCATACTTTAATTTTCTAATATTCTACAATTTTCATAGCCAGCTATTTCAACCAAATGGTGTGGCGAAAATACCTGTTTTCGCCACACCATTTGGCAAAAAAATGTTGATCGCTGTCTAGTCAGCTCTAATCGGGTTCTAATCATGAATTAACGTATAATCACCGAATGAATTGGCGAAAATAGCTTCTTCACCCGACCATATGGCGATAACTCCTATTTTGCCACATAATTTGGCTCGGAGTATTATTCTTGCAATTTTTTTATTCCACGTATTAATGTCGAAATTATTTTTTAAAATATATATTATTTTAAAAAAATTCGTGTATTCTTTAATCACATTGATATGTTTTATGACCTATGTCTATGTTAACAAGTTCTAGCGTTTTACAACATAACGGAGTATAATACTAACGGCAAAATTTCAAATACAGACAACTTTATACCGTATAATATCAAATTAGGACAATATTTTGCGTATTTTCAAAATGGCGTGCATAAGGCCGCATGTCGCCATCTATGCATAGCCGGCACGCTGCCACGCTATGCATAGATGCGACCACGTCGGCTCTACGCATCTATTTTGAAAATACCAAATCTGACGGCGATAATTTCATGTGTCAACTAGGGTTGAATAAATAAAAAATCTATTTTTTAGTGATATAGAAAATCTTTTATCAGAAATATTTTTGTTGGAGAATTTTATTTGGTCGCGTGATAACCTTTTAAATTGATTTGGTTGAATAAGACATTTCAGACTTCGACGAGTGAGAAATTTTTATGATCGGGTTGAGCGTCGAGATTTTTATTACGCTTTCGCGACACAATGGGTTTTTGAAGTGTTTAAGGAAATTTTTTAAGTAATGTAGTTTCGTAATAATTGCGAGAATAATATAATTGGGATACAACAAGAAGATATAGAAGAAATTCATATAATTTCTTTGCGGAAAATAAGAGATGGGTGATTCTCCTTTCGAGAGATTCTTTAGGAAAATAAGGTAGGCTACATTTTTATTACGGCTTAAAATTGGGAGGAGCATATAACATAGCGTCTCTTGAGTGCATCGAGGCCACTTCCCTTCTCCCATGCCTCCGGTGGGGCTTCTCGCACGACGTGCCCTCTCTCGTTCCTTTCTCTCTCGGCCTCCTTCTCCTCCGCTTCCTTGCGGCGTGCCTCCTCGCGTCTTGGCGTCACGCTGCGCTTGGCTGCTCCCCTACGATCCGCTTGCGGAACTCTTCATCAAGGAGCCTTTGGTCCTCCGGGTCGATCTCCTCGTCGTACCACTTCTCAAATTCACACGATGGGGGAGGCGATCGATGAAACAAAATTAGGAAAGTTTCATGTAGAAATATTAGGAAACACGTATGATTATTACCATGGCGAAGCTTCCGGGCCTTCTCCGTGGTCGATTAAATAGTTCGCGGCACTTCCAATACCGCCTCTTCCAAGTTGGGCTTCGTATGGCGGACAAGCACTGCAGGATCTCCGCACAAACACATCGGTCGACAACCCCGATCGGTAGGAAGAGATCTTGATACTGTTTGTCGCGGCAAGGTCGAGCGACCTCCCTCTTCTTTTGCTTTGCCCTTTCCTTTGAACTTGCGCCTCGGCATTTTGTCTTGATCCTCACCTAAAATGAGCGGATATATCTTAGAGACTTCCTCACCTTGGTTGTTCCTCTTCTCCTGTGCTTCTTAGAACACATCGTCCCTTCTTATATAGGCCTTAGGGGCACTTTCGGAGAGCAAACCACGAAGCACATAAGCCTCCGTCCCAACCTTGTGTCCCATGGTTTCTCGGGCGGAGTTGACAGCGCTGCTCTGACCTCGAGCTTTTTGGGCGGACTTGACAACCTGCTTCTGCAGCGTTAATGTCTTTTCGGTAGAGTAGACAATACCTTTGCAATGTCGAGTCTTTTCAGGCGACTAGAAAATACTGCTGCGACCTCGAGCCTTTTCGGGCCGAGTGGACAACACTGCTGCACCTCAATGCCTTTTCAATTTTGTATCTGGTGAATCATGCCACTAAAAATTTTGTAATGCGACCTCAATCACACTAAAATGTTCTAATTAAAGCACCTTAACATGTAAAATCTGGATACAAACTGGAAATCACTTGAAAGACATCAAGTAAAATTTGGGATACAACATAGGGTACATAACTCCAGTGAAGGACTAAGTCGAAAAACCATACATTCTAAGGCTATGATTGTCGAATAGGCCTCTTGTATTGTTAAGTAGAGCAGACTGACTCTAGTAGTGCTTGAGCGTCGGGGTGGTGGTGACACGAAGTCGTCGTCGTCATCTTCATCGTCATAATTCTGAGTAAGCCCTCCTCTGCGTTAGTCGAGCGTCCTCTTGTATTGTTAGTAGAAGCGGCCAACTCTGGCGGTGCTTGAGCGTCGGGATGGTGGTGACACGAAGTCGTAAATCGTCATCTTCATCGCCATAATTCTGAGTAAGCCCTCTGCGGCGTTGGTCGAGCGTCCTCTTGTATTGTTAAGTAGAACGGCCAGCTCTGTAGTAGTTGAGCGTCGAGATGGTGGTGACACGAAGTCGTCGTCATCATCGTCATAGCCATAGTTAGGAGCAAGCCCTCCTTCAGTGTTGGTCGGACGTCCTCTTGTATTGTTCGTAGGGCGCCTAGTTCTTGTAGTGCTTGAGCGTCGAGGTAGAGGTGACAAAGTAAATCGTCATTATCGTCATAGCCATAGTTAGGAGCAAGCCCTTCTTGGTGTTGATGGACGTCCTTGTATTGTTAAATGGGGCCTTGAGTTCTTGTAGTGCTTGAGCGTCGAGGTGGAGGTGACACGAAGTCGTAAATCGTCACTTAGATCTGAGACTTAAGTTGTTCGCCATTCTCTTTTAGTGTGTGTTAAGTCGAGTTAAGCATTGAATAGAACCCGGCATTGATATTACAAAGTGAAGTAAGTAGAACAACTATAATACCATGTCAAGTGAAATGTCTTAGGAATTCATAAAGTGGGATACAACATAGGGTACATAAGCTGCGTTGACGGACTAAGTCGAAAAACCATACATGAAAAGCGTGTGTACAACACAGAAACCACTTGAAAGACATCAATATTGAAATGCTCTGCGCTCATTTTCATGATATTTAAGAAGGTTACGGTGATACAAATAACTTAATCATTGATTTCCTCATTTATACTCAAGTTCATTCATTCATATGTGAGATATAGTCTAAAGTAATGTGATTACTTAGGGTTATTAAGCTATTAAGATTAATATGCAAATCACAATGAAATGAGATTATCTTTTAAATAATAGCGTAGACTATACTTTGGAGAGCACTCTTGAGCTAATTTCATAACTTTTATGATTTAGGCGAGACTTTATATTAATCAACGAAAAGGCTTACGTGGCATTATAGCGTTTACACTATTGGAATCGGCCAAAAGCGTGAATAAATGCGGTTAATGATTAAGGGTTTTGAACTAGCTTGATTTAAATGGAAAGTAAGTTATAATTAAGATGTTTTTCGAATATGGTAGTATGAACTTTGTACAGTGATTCTAAACTAGTTTCACTGATTTTATCATTTAGACGAGTTATTTTATTTGCTGTTGAATTAGTCTAAATGATCACAATGCGAACACTAAATCGGATTTTGATTTATCAGACAATCCAAATATTTTTATAATTTTTTGAAATTTTGTTTTTCAAATTTAATTGAGGTAAGAATTCTTATGTAAAATTTTGAGCTCCAAATATTGCGCCATTATTTAATAAAAATTCCGAAATTCAGAGTACTAATTTTCAATTCTCTCTGTTTAGAACTACTACTGTGTGAGTTCAACATGAGTATGTCGCATGAAACTCACCGTCGGTTGGCCCTTGCACACGGTCCTAAGCTCAGTCGATCTAGAAAAGGACATATCTGGCGGCCTCTTCCACGGGTGAAGTTCTCGGGCGAAGCGGGGTAGTTGTCGTGGCGTTGTTGAGAAATTCGTAGTCACATCGTTCAAACCTCACATCTGCACTTTATTTTTTATTTTTCTTATTTTTATCTCACATAATGAAACCCTTATAACTTTTCTTCTGAATCTCCGATTAATGCAAACTCAGTTCCTAAATTTGAGTTACTCAGTAAGGATTCAAAATATGCAATAAAAGTTATATGTTGCTTGCACCACAAACTTTTAATTAGAGTTTGAATGAAAGTCACCTTTTAGGTAATATGAAGCAATTATATGTTTCCTTGCTCCATAAATCATGAAATAAATAAAACATACCCCTGCAACCCCAGAGAACCCATTTCTATGAAAAGATTCAGATTTAAATGTATTTTGTATCAAGTATTGATTGTGTAAATACCTTAATAACATGCAAGACTCAAATGGTTAAAATATGTATCAAATGAGCTCAACAAGTGGTGAAACCATTTAGTTGCACTACGGGATAGCATAGATCACAAATATACAAAAATATTTAGACTCTTCATTAGTTTGCCCTATTTGCTCATTAGCCAAACATGCAATCGGTAAAATGAACGGATAGCCGAAACCAAACGTGACCCTTTGCTCCTGAAGTATCAGTGCATTGGGCAATAAGACAACGTATATTGTAGTACATCATATTAAGAACTTGATATACATAGCATGGAATATAAATATATACTTGACCCTCCTCTCATGAAGTACCTTTGTAAGTCGCTCCTATTGTGAGCAGGAGGACTCGCCAAATCACGCATCGCATGATGCGCCATAGTGTATGCGGCTAAATGCGCTTCTGCGACTACAAAAGCGAGGTTCACGTGTAAAATCACGTATTGTTTATGAGAAATTGAAAGGATTGCATGCATCAAAGTACTAACAAGGATGTGAAAGGCTGCCGAGCAGTCCTCGGGAATGGTCTTGGTGCATCTTCCACGTCTGCTTGAGTAGAGTGGCGGCGTGTGCGAGGGCGGTACCACGAGAAGTATTCGATATGAGGAAGGGTCGTGCTGACCTGTAGGGACTTCTGGCGGAAGCTTGACTCTTGGTTCCACCGCGACATGTAGTCACGATGGACGATGGACCGATCCAACGTTCCTCTGTTCCTTTGCACTCCTCCCTGCACGAAGTATGAAGGGTTATAAGCGACAAAATGAAGAATGATCATAATGTAATGTCTGATATGATTGTACTAGACTTACAAGTGTGATTTGCGCGTCCGTGGTGGGGGCCGGGACTACTATTTAGTATCCGAATTGTCGCCAGTACGCTCGAGAGTAAACTTCTCTGAAATCGGTATAAAATGAAGCATGTAGTCATCCATAGGTGCTCATCACGTGCGCGAGCGATGAGATCGTCGCCCGTTGCGATCTCGGCAAATCTCCCTATGTCCACGGATCCCAACTCACTTGCTCGGAACCGGGAAGTCAAGATCGCTACCGGTAGCGTGGGTAGCCAAGTGATCTGGAGGTGGCTCCAACGCAACCTAGCATGGATCCACCTATAGCCCATCGTCGGCCTCATGGCCTCGAGCACGTCTGGGAGATATCCTTTGGGTACATAGCCTTCTCCACCCTAGGGCGAAGAGATAGGAAGATACTCGGCTCCACACGGTTGTACTAGGTGGAAACAACTTTGTCATTGACCCCTTCGGTGGCAGATGGGTAGCATCACCTGATCCTCTATAGGTAGTTGCTAACACGGTGGAACCCGGCTATATTGTGGCTTTGATCCGGTTGCGTGGCAAGATCACGCTAACAAGATGAGGTGTGGCTCGAGATAGTCCCTGGCGTGTTGCGTAACATAACCCCTCAAATAAATCATAAAGGTACACCTCCAGTGCCTTGAAATAGTGCCCTCGTTCGCCCTCGGGACATAGCCCGCACTCGGCAATTCATGAAACCATTTCAAAGAGAGGCCGTGGTCCTTTCACGAGTGCAGACGACCAAACACCTGTGAAACAAATGAATGTGAGGTTAACTCGTAGCACAAACTATTACGCATGCGTGGCTGATGACATATATGTTTACCTTTCTTGCACGTACTCCCTCCACTCATCCTTTCGTGGCCGCCTACTCACTAAGGGGAAACCTCTGATCGGCAACCCAGTAATCATAGCCATATCCTTCAAAGTTATCGTCATCTCTCCAAAGGAAAAGTGAAACGTGTGCGTCTCAGGACGCCACCTATCTAGCAATAGCGATCACGAGGGACACATCTATTGCGGGGAGAGTTGTGTGTCGCACCCCACCCTACGGTAATGGCTCAGTAGTCCCATCCATCAAAAAAGCGAATGGGAGTAGTCCAACTCGTGCTAAGCGACTATAGAAGCGGGGGTCTAATGCCTTGATCTTGTGGAAGACTCGAGCATGCAATGGACCCGGTACCAAAGGACACGATCATGTTACAATCAATGGTTACAATGTAAACTCGTAATATGAAACAATAAATACAACAGTGCTAACCTCAATAAATAAAATAGTACTAACCTGCGTGCCCGTGAAAATCATCCTCCCACGATGCTGATCATCGTATTGGTGCTGAAGAAGCTCGGGAAGGCCACCGGTAGCCATGCTGATAATACCACCTGCATAGGTTAGTGCAACAAAAATCATCGGTGCAACAAGATAGCATATACAATTAGGGACGCAACAGATGTTAAACAAGACGGTGCAATACAACACATAAGAAATCCGATTAGAATACACTACAATACCATACCATACAATACTAAAATTACTAAATCGTCTCATCGCTTATTAGGACATGTCCTCCGATCATGTCCACTACTTCTACAAATCTTGCACTTCCTCTGCGCTTTGCGCATCATCACATCCATATCACCATGCATTCTTGTTCCTTTGGGCCTCCCGAACTCTTTGCGTCGTGTTAGCGGATAAGGTACCCATAAAGGCCCGTCGATGGACTTGTAACTTCGTACCAATATTGAAGGAACTCATCTTGGGGCGCCAAGTGTTTCTCGGGGCTTCTCTTTGTGTAATCTGACGATATGTATTGAGATGCATCGTTCCCTCCCATATCCACAAAGCCGCGAATACATGGGAGCAAGGGATATGATCTTGTTTTGGCTTATTGCACGAGCACACCACCTCCTCGATTGCCTAGAGTACATTCTTTGGGCCGGTGTCACCGGCTGTTATGTGAGTGGTACCTCTGGCGACACATTACCTCAAATATATAGTTCTGAGGTCATACACCCTCGTGCGGTGTACGATTTGCTCCTCCTACTCTTGATGATCTCCTCCACCTTGGTTGAGAATTGAGTGCTACATCGGTCGGCAAAGACGACCACGATCTCGAAAATAGTCTGCAACATTACAGAGAACGTCGGCTCTATTATGGCACATAACGGAAGCCCACGAGCGCCCTTGAGGACATTGTTGAAGGCTTCCGCTATGTTCGTCGTCATAATGGTGTACCTAACGGAGAAACACGCAAAGTTTATCATGAATGGGTCCAACACTCTTAGAGTAAGTTAATCTCATAAATTAATAGATGCAACTAACCTTGCACTTTGTGTGCGTGCATTAGGGACCAACGCTCATTGGCTTCCCTGCTATCCATTGGCTAAAGGTGCGATGATCATGATTAAAGGGTTTGCCCTCACACCATTTGCGATTACAAGCTGCTCCTCCTGTGTTTGCCGATTTTCCATCATTTTCCTAGTGGTCTCGTTCAACTATCTCCAGATCTCACTGAAACTTGGCGGTGGTTACGAAGGCACAACCCTTTGAACTTCTTCACTAGGGAGGTGTTATGGTGCAAGTGAATATAGGTTTGCAACCGGTGTCGCATGCACCACCTTCTCTCCACATCGGCCCATGCTATGGGCCGGGTTCGTCTTTGCCATGCAAGACACAGAGGCGTGGAGAAGACACGCATTACTGTCGGACACAACACACACTCTCTGTCTATCCCCACGACACGCGTCCGGGACCAAAGAGAGGAACCACAACCACTATCGTTGTTCTCGCTCTCCACATATCGTAGGCAATTGGTATTATCGGTTGTTTGCATCGGCCGTGATCGCGGTCGATGGGGTGCCATAGTACTTCCCGCTTAGAAATGTGCCATTAACACAAATGATAGGCCTGCAATGCTTGAAAGCTTCAATGCATTGTCCGAAAGCCAGAATACCCTAATCGGTAGCGTTACGTAGTCTTTGTATGAACCATCTTGAAGCTTAACGGGCTCGTCGCCATTCTGAATCGAGTCCCTAGGTTGGTCATTGATATCTTCTGCGGCAACCTTGGGGCATAGTTGTATGAGTCTTGAATGATCCAAAAGCATCTTCAACGACTTACGCTTTGCTCACCCAGCGGTTAGGTAACTTATGTGCATCCTGTTCTCTTGTGCACTTGCTCCATAATCGATTTGGTGATAGTCCAATATCTGAACCAACACGGGTCACGACTAGTTGGGCAATGAACCTAGCGTCGACCACGTGGCTCATACTTACGATCGACTCATCCGTGCATGTATGAGGTGTGTTCCGGCTCACCACAAAGTAGTGCTCGTGTTTAATTTGGTGAAACACGGACGTAGAAAGAAGCGATTAGGGGCCTTGGTGCACCTAACCTCATACTCGGTGAGCTTCGACTGGTACACTTGTGCTCCTTCTAGTGATGATAGCATAATTCTTGATGAAATGGATTAGCTCTAACTTCTTTGAGGCTGTTTCCCAATCTGGATGTCGCTGTTCTGGTACCCCCACATAGCTAAGTTATTATAGTCAGTAATGCTACACTCCAGAAGGCCATTACCACGGAAGTACTGGACTGCTGGAGCTGGGTCATCGTTGTCAGTGCCCTCTTCATCCTCGCTTCCACCAGCCTCATCATCCATACATGTCGCATCTACCTCGGAAGGAAGTGCTTCTTCTTCATGTGCACCCGAACTACCCTCCCCCACATGTCCTTGCCCCACTTCTCCCTCTCCCTGGTGGCCTAAAATTTCACCGCTAGGCCCAGCACCGGCATTCGCCTCTAGTGGCAATATGTTTACATAAACACCCATCGGAAACCCGCCCTCTATGGCTTTTCGTGCATACAATAACCAAGCCTTATTATTTGTCAGTCCGAACAAAGTATGGACAATGACGTTGTTGTTTGGAACTACCCTTGGTCGCACCGCCTCCAGGAAAACTGTGTGTGTTTCCTGGTTCAAAGCATAACACGCTCATAACATGTGATTTAAGGCCTTCCAAGTCTAATGGACTATCACTTGAACTATATGTGTGTTCGCAGTTTTGCCTTTGTGACTATTCTCTCGTGCAATATAATGGGCCGTTCATAGTAGTAAATATGAAAATTCATGGTGCAACGACCACGTGGTACCTAAAAGCGTTTCAAAAAATAACAACTAATTAACTATCTGAGGGTTGAAATTAATTCTTGAGCAAATTAATTTTTTTCATGAATAATTACTAACATTAAACTTATGAGTTACTGAGTTACAACATTTACATTTAACAACATAACTATTTTATCTAACTAGCCACATCACAACTAAGTTCAAGCCTAATTATTCTAGAGTTCTAGTTAATCTAACTATATAACATAAGCAAATGTGCTATTTTATCTACTACACATACTTGCTTCTACTCGTGATTTTTGTTGATCCTACTAGTGATTTTTTCTTGCTCTGCTGATCCATAAATTAAAAGTTTTTCATTCATCGCTAAGCGTGTCTTTGCTATGTACAAATAAAAAATATAATTAGTTAGTTCTAACGGAATTTAGTACATGAGGTATGAATGAGATGCATTATTGAGACAATAATTAATATACTAACTATAATAGCATCTCTAGTTTATGTATCGTCTCCATGCTAATTAATCAAACTAGGTAATTCTGAATAAAATTTACTCTCTAGATGACTTACCAGCGCAGTCGCCTCCTCCTCCTTGAGTGCCTTCTCCTTCTCCTCTGCTCCTCCTTCCAGCGTTGATCTGCTCCTTCTCTTCCTCTCAAGCGCATCTGTGAGCTCTGCTTCCCTCCCTCTACTTATTCTCTCTGCCTTGGAGCAAATCACGGGACATAGACATAGCAAATCAAGCATGCATGCAGCAAAAGAAAAGATGCTCCGACATGCAAAGATGCTCCCTCATGCTGCAAAAGAAAGATGCTGCCGGTGAATTGACTGGAGCCGGGCCCGGGCCATAGCCGGCACATGGTGTGCCGGCTATGCCATAGCCGGCACATGGTGTGCCGGCTATGTGTAGCCGGCGTACCGGGTGCCGACTATGCACGCTATTTTTGAAAATACGGAAAAATGTTGTCCGAAATTGATATTATACGGTATAAAGTTGTCTGTATTTGAAATTGATCCTAATACTAACATATAATATCAAATACGTATATTGGGCTCACGTCTACTGACCACTAAAAGGTACCGTAACATTTGGAGCCAATTCCTTTCCCTTAACATTTTTTAGAAGTCACCTGTCCCTTCACTTAAACAGCAGGGAAGCCACTTATTTCCTATAGTTACTAACTTTATTCCGCAAAATAACGCATAGCCATACGGGTTGAGGCTTCCTTCGGTCATAAGAAACCTAAACAATCATTTAGCCTCATTGTCAAGAATTATTTCGTCTATTTGGGACCCACGATAACCCATTTGATTATGTGGAAACTTTGTTTTGGGTGACAATTGGCGCTACTTAATTGGACGGGAGATATTATCAGATTCAGAATATGATGGCCCGTGGACATGGGTGCCATGCAGGGGCAAAGTCGTTTTCTTATGAGTGACGTACCGGATAGGATCCCATCGATGACATTTGGCGTTGTTGCATCGCTAGCTGGGCAGTCCAATCTCTTCTCCTTCCTCTCTGGGCAATCGATCCCATAGAGACAATTGGTATTTTCTTCCTAGATCTCAAGTCGTTCACAGTGTCGATCTTTGGGTCAAAAAAGTCGGCTCAAATATACTCTGGAAGGAGCTATTACACTTCTGATAACTGTTTATTTCAGATGTTGCTACGTATACTCTCTTTGGCTAATCCTTTTTCCCCTCTTAACTCCTCTTTTGGCCTTTGCCATCTAATCCTTTGTTAGGGTGTGTTTGGTAGAGATTCAGCTTCTTCAGATTCGTGAATCTGGTGAAATTGAAAATTCTAACTTCACTAGATTGATGAAGCTGAAGCTATGAGTACATTAAGAGTATTTAGATAGATCATCTTGTTTACATTTTAGATCAAAAATATAAACTTAATTCACTTTATTTTAGCCTACAAGTTTTAGATTTCAGGTGAAGTTGGAATCTGAAGCTTTACCAAACAGATCTTTAGTTACCCTTGCTACTGGGCCGATAACAAGTAGTGTCGTACTTGTACATAGCCTATGTTTTTTTTCCTTTTGGCCTTAACCTTTTCACTTACTAGAGTAACTAAAATTTTTTAGGGGACTTAGATCCTGTTTGGCAGAGCTTTAGATCACAGCCGCACCTCAGATTTGGAGTTTATAGGTTTAGTAAATTAAGTTTATATTTTTAGTCTAAAATGTAAATAAGATGATCCACCTAAACGCTCTTATTATGTCTACAGCTCTAACTCTATAAATTTTTAGAGCTAAGAACACCCTACTCTACCAACTCCACGGATTTTGGTGAAGCTAGAGCTATGCCGAACACCCCTTTAGAGCATAGCTAAGGCCTAAAGACCCCATTTTGTGTCTTTTTTAAAAGAACATTTTATATGGATAACAATATGCTCAGATATTTATGCTAGCTTTTGATCTTCAATCTTCATCACTTAAGACTGTTTGGAACATAGTAATTTCATATAGACCAATTTAAATTTAATTTTAATATGAATTCTAAAAATTTCTGCGTCCTAAATAGAGTCTCGGTAGTTAAATGAAGTCTTGCATCCATCTTATTTATGCATGGGCTGAATATCTTAGAGAGTCAGTTTGTACACGTACATAGCTATTCCGATTTTAGTTTGTACACGTACATAGTTGTTCCGATTACGATAACGTACTCGTAACAATCGTCTCTGAGAATATACTCTAATATAAAGCAGCTGGGATTGGCGCTCAACCAGGGGCCACGTGTCGCCTCCCAGCGAGTCCCCCTGAAAAATTTAAAAATTGCGATTAGGTCTTTTCGGGAAAATCAAAAATCGCGTTTAGGTCCTTCCGGCCTTTTTTAGGTAAAATAGCCACGAGAAATATCGAAATTACGTCCAGATCTCTGCACACGGTTTATAGCTGAATTGGAAATCATGTTTAGGTCCTTTCGCTGATTTTTTTAGATTGGACTCGAAAAAATTCAAAATGGCGTTTAGGTCCCGCAACACAGTTTTTTAAAAAAACAGTTAGATTTTTCCCTCACGGCGTGGCATCACGCGCAAACCAACCTAGTAAACACCTAACAACAAACTTCACACCCATGTGGCTGCACGATCAATAGGACGTCCATAAATTGACTCAATGGATAAAAATATTGGATCGAGCTTTTTTAATAGGGTACGTGGTACACACATCATCATCATACTTACACCATCCACGTATATATACATGCGCATTCTTTACACATTTTGAAATTTATCAAATTCACTAAAGCAGGGGCATAGCTAGGTAAGATGCTAGGTGTGCACTGGCACACCTAAAATTTATGAAAATCTACCGGAATTAGTTATGTAGGTCCAAGCGATGACCGTCATGACGGACCGATCACAAAAGAAAAGGTATTGGGAGGAAAACGAAGGGACTAATATGAATGGACGCAGGGTGTTGAGTGGAAGGTGGGGCCGTGGGCTGTGCCACCGTGTAGGGTTGTAAACAAGCTGAACTCGAGCGAGCCTGACTCTCCAGACTCGAGTTCGGTAAGATTTGAACCGAGCTTGAGTCAAGCAAGAGTTTGGGTTCGAGTCTCGACTTAGGCTCGAGCTCGGCTCGGTCCAGACTCGAGCAGGTTTGAGCTTGGCTTGACTAAGCTCGGGAAGTTCGGTAAGCTCAGTTATTTTGTAAGCTCGGTAGGCTCGGTAACAAGCTCGTAAGTTTGGCTCGAGAAAGTTCGGTAACAAACTCGAGAAAGCTCGATTTAAGTAAGTTTGATCCAGGATTGAGTAGACTCGCGAACTATTCAAGCTCGGCTCGATTAGGCTCGCGAGTTCGAGCTCGAGCTTAGTTCGGCTCGTTCGGAGCTCGAGCCGAACTCGAATCGAGCCTCTTACGAGCCGAACTCGAATAGCTCGCGAGCCTCGAACTTTTTTTACAGTCCTACTGTAACACTCCGTTTTTCGATTTCTGGAACTTGAATTTCAAAATCCGAACACGTGAAAATTTTCTCGAAATTAATCTAGCTTCAATTGAATTTTCAAAAGTCAAAAAGGATTTAATTTGAATAATCTAAACTTCAAATTAAATATTTCTTATTTTATTTGGGTTCCTTGTGCTTCATTTGATTTTTCTGTATTTTTAGAGATTTTTTCCGAATTTATTCGCTATTTATTCAAATTTATTGGAGTTTATTTGATTTTCGGGTATTTTCTTTTATTCGGAAATTCGTTTTCTTTTTCTTTCCCGTGTGGGCCGAATCTTTCCCCCGGCCCACCCCTGTTCACTCGCCGCACGGCCCAACTCGTCCAAAACCCTAAACCTAGATTAAGCGTCGGTAGTCGATCTCAGATCCAAGGGTCAAGAATCGCGCCACTCTCACGATAAAAGCTAACCTAAACCGCTTCTTTTCTCGCCGTCGATCTCAATCCTGCGGTCCTCAAGTCGCCACGTCGCTTGAGCTCAAGCGCTTGCCGCCAGAATACTGCAATCCGTCAGACCAACCCGACTTAGTGTCGTTTTGCGCATCCTAGGCTATTTAAGGCCACATGTGGCCATTACTAGGTTTCGCATCTCCGCCCGCTCATTTCCCCTCCTCTTTCTCCCGTGGAGAGCCGTCTGGAAACCCTACGACCTCATGGGAGTTACAAGCGGTCTTGAGACCTTCCGCCTCTATTGTCCACTCGGTGAGTCTCCACCACACTTTTACCGGTACCATCGAACCGATCTTTTCGTGCTCTCTCGATCCACCCAAAACCGTGTCCGATCCGGTGTTTCCCGATATCATGGTGTTGTCTTCCCCAAGTCCGGCGACTTGTGACGCTGTTCCGCCGTCGATCGTCTTCATCCGCCCGTGGCCGTTCGATCTACTGCCGACGGTTCGGATCTGCGCCAAGACTCAATCGCTCGGTAAGTCTCCGTCTCAGCCGCCTTGTCATCCGCCGTGTCGCCGTGTCCGCCGTGTTGTCGCCCGAAATCCTGCCCGCGTGGCGCCGCGTGTGAGACAGCGTGTCATGCCCGCGTCGTCGCTAAGCGTCTCGCGTAGCCGCCAGATCTTCGCCACGTGGGCCCTAACGCTCGCGTGGTCGTCGTCGTCAGCATCGCTGGGTCGCGTGGCGCCATGTGTATGCCACATCGGTGCCACCTCACCGCCATAGATCTGCAGGCCAGCACCACGTAGATGCCACGTCGCGCCATGTAAGCGCCAAGTCACAGCCACGCCATCGCCACCGAGCCAAGGCTTGAGCCGCTGACGAGTGGGCCCCGCATGTCAGCGGCACAAAATTTTCGTTAAATCGCTGGAAAATCCGAGAAAATCCGAAAATCCAACCAATAGCGTTGCGACACGTGTCAGTTTATTTAATTCCCGATTTTCTTCCATTTAAACTTCGGAAGCCCCGTTCTCCTCCGTTCGAACTCCGATTTGAACGATTCAAATTTCTAAATTCATATAAAATCAAGATCTATCTGTTGGTGTCATTTTTGTGAATTTTTGAATTTTAGTTATTTCTGTTCATTTATTATTTTGCCTCGATTTGCGTGTTCCGCGTGTAGGCAGCCTTATTAGGTTGAGAGAGAGTATCGGCGGAGGCTCTGACGCGAGCGAGAGTGAAGGCAAGTCTCCCTTGACCATTTTGAACCCAAGTTTATGAAATGCTATTTTGTCTTTTAAATTATTGCATGCTATTTAATTTACGTAGCGTACTTTAATGTCATTTTGAATGCTTAGATAAATGCCAAATTGTTATACCCACATTGATATTCATGTTGACAACCATTGACACATTAGGAAAACTAATTACTGTAATTAATGGTAAACATTTTACTATGGGAACGGTAGAAAATGCTTAGCCATGCTTAATCACGTCGGTACCTTACCATTATGGAAATGCTTTCAATCTTTGATTCAAATGGAATTTGTGAAAATATGGCAATTGGTGTTGCCGGTATTAATTTGAAATTAAAAGTGAAAAAAAATGGTTTAGACTGGGGCGGATTGGTTGAATGGCGGGTCTTGGGGCGCTAAAATTTTGGAATGTGATTGTCGCCCTAGTCAATTAAGGACCTATCGTGTGTTACCATAGGCCATGCTATACTGTACAACCACATGTCTATATGGGTGCGACACAGCTAAGTAATTTGCATGTATCGTTATTTGACTTCGCCAGATGGTCTATGTCTTGTTTGTCGGAACAGACACTTGCAAAGCGCAAGAGGGGTTTACGGGTGGCGGAGGTAGCCCTACAGGTGGGAACCTTAAGCGGGTGAAGTCGGTGGCAGTATATGCATTATAAAGGCCTTGTCATGATCTCCTTGCCGACACACCAAAGGAAGTGTGTTCTTGGCACAGCAAAAGCAGGTTGATCATGTCGTGTGGGTAAAGTGTACGGCTCTGCGAGTCTTAAAACTACTTGAGTGGCGTGCTTACGGATAAGAACAAGCGTGGAGCGTTTTCACATAGTAGATTTTACGGTTTTGGTTTTAAAATGGAAATGATGGATTTGGTTTAAACATGAAAATGTGGTTTGGGAAATTAGCAGTGGCTAGAGCTCCGGGTTTTAGTTTGGCGGCTAGAGCCAACGGTGAGTTGGAACACGAAAAATCGTTATACTTCAATCTAATTAATTATGCTATTTACATTTTGTCAAATCTTTGCTTTATGAAATTATTACTGTATTTCCTTTAAATTTACGCTTTATGCAAATGAACTATATTATGCCTTCCTTTGTTTAAGCCATGCATTTAGTTATTGCATTATGTTTAGAGACTTGCAGTATGTTGCATACTCACCCTCGCTTTTTATTGCGAAATGCTTATTCCATAAAAGCGAGATGATGGGCGTTCGACATTTGTCTTTGGAGGCTATGAAGAGGATGATGATTTCGATCGTCTAGGGGCGCTTACCCATCGGTTGCTGTGGAGCTGCTTGAGTGGCTCGATTTTGTTCTACATTTCATTTGCTATACTTTTACACTTGGTAGTAAGGCTTTATACTTATAATAATGTGATGATGGATGTTTATGTTGTTACACTCTTTTGTTTATCTTGTTATGAACTCTATGATATATACGTGTTATCATCATTTGTATCTTTGTGTCGCTAGCTGTTCTGGACTAAGCGGTTGAAACACGGGGGTTCGGATTTGTAATCGGGTTTCCACCTACCCTGTGGACCATGGTAGCAAAAAAATATTTTAATTTATTTGAGCCACAAGAGTCTAGCTATATGATATTTGATGACCTAGACCTAAGGCCAACCTGCACACAACAGCCAACGAGCGGAGAAAGAGCAAGGCAGCATCCATGGGCTAACAAATTTGTGTGGGCGGCATAACGAGTCGATGACTACAAGGCCGTGTGCTACGAGATGCTCAGCGACCACATTAAGAAAATACATCCAAAGAAGTGTGTTACACTGGTTGAAAATACATCTAAAAAAGACGTGACATGCATGTATATACTATACTTTACAGTGAAGAGGATTGGAGGATATCCAGCAGCGCCACGACGCCTCCCTTGTGACAAGATCTTCCGAAAAATTTGAAATGTTTATGTATACTATACTTCATAGTGAAGAGGATTGGAGGCTACCCAGCAGCGCCACATCACCGCCCTCGCGTAAAGATCCTCCGAAAAATTTCAAATTACATTTAGATCCTTCTATCAATTTTTTAGCAGAAAGGATAAAAAAAACAAAATTATGTTTAGGACCCTCTGCGGTTTACGCTTAGGTCCTCTCGACGATTTTTAACAAAATGAACTTAACGAAAAATAGAATTGCGTTTAGATCCGAAAAATCTTTTTTTTTGCAAACTGGACGAAGAGAAACAAAATTACGTTTAGATCCCTCCACGGTTTTCGCCTAAAAACACAAAACACAGATTCGCCAATGATTTATAGTGGCCCACAGATTCGCCAATAGATCTTAGTGACCTATTTTTTTAAAAAAAACAAGAAAATTGGAATTACAAAAAATAAAAATACGTCATTTTCTTTCAAAAACATAAACCTCAAATTCACCGATGATTCATAGCAATCCACAGAATACGTTTAGGTTTCTTCACGTTTTTCTCTTAAAAAACACATATTTACTGATGACTCCTCACAATCCAATGATTCATCAACGGCTTCTAGCAGCCCACTTAAAAAAACCAAGAAAACCAAAATTAAACAAATTTTTTAAGAAATATCTGTCGGACCAAATTACACGTGACGCAGTATCGCACAACTAAATCTCCTAAATTTTGCATGACGTAGCATCATCGTGCTATAAAATTTAGCTAGTAATCATTACATTACCTATATCGCGAGGATTTGGAAACAGCAAGGGCATCCAGTGTCACCTTGCGATTTTGCGAGAAAAGCCCTCCGTTTCTCGAAATTACGAATAGGTCCTATCACGATTTTTGTGAGACAAGAATATTTTTTTCTTAGCGTTTAGGTCCTGGCGGTATTTTTACGGAAAAAGCCTCCGTTAGTTTGAATCGCGAACAAGCCCTTTTCTAATTTTTAGGGATAGCGAAACAGGTCAAAAAATAACATCGGGTCCTCTTCTTACGTTCGAGTCCTTTCTCCGTTTTCCGAAAAAAATGTTTTCGCCACGAAAAAACCCGGAAATTTTTTTTCGCCACCAAAAACCCTAAAAATGTTTTTCGTCACCAAAGCAGATTCATCGAGTTTATAGCAACTTATGTATTTGCCAGCGGATCGTGATCGCGGGTTTTTTAAAAATGTAGATCGTCATGATTTATAGCGACCGATTGATTCGCCGGTGGGTCCTAACGACCCATTTTTTCTGAGCATAACCAAAAACCGGAAAAAATATTTTCGACACCCAAAAAGCGGAAGCGATGTTTTCGTCCGGATCGATCGGGTGGGTTCTAACGACCCATTTTTTAACAAACGCAAAATAAAAACCGAAAAAATGTTTTTGACTAAAAAAACAAAACAATGTTTTCGTCAAAAAACACGGATTCATCGAAGGTTTATATCAACTTATGGATTTGCCAACGGTCATAATCACGCGTCTTTATCGAAATTCAACGGCCTAGCGTAGCGCGCTTTCCCACCTAGTAATTTATACATCCAACAAAAAATTTCAAGCCGTCCCTGCACCAACTCGTGTACTCGAGCTTTGATCTATCAACTGTTCTCGTCCTTGTTTATACGAGCGGACTGTGCGGTGTGCACTGCAGATAGCTCGTTCAAGACAAAAAGGGAGGATTCAGAGCAGGGGAGGAGAGATGAGTGGAGAGGAAGGCGAGAAGGCCAAGGGCGGTGGCGGAGGAGGGGAGTACGGGACGTTCCAGGGGCCGCCCAGCTACCCGCCTCCGCGCCCGCCGGTCGTTGGGTACCCCCAGCCCGTCCCGCCGCCCGGCCTCTTCGGCCAGCCGCCGGCCGAGCCGTACTCCCGCCACCGCGGCGGGTACCAGGCCGTTCCCGGTAATTTCCCGATCATTCTGATTTGGATGTTCCTAAGTCCTAAGAGTGGGAGGAGTGGTGTGAGGGATACTACCGGCCGAAACTAGATTCCTGGTGTTTTGACCTTGCAACCAGTTATGATCGGGATCGAATCATAAGGGGTTTATTTGACCTGCCTTGTATAGTGCCGGTTGTTGAATATTGATCGGAACTGGGTGCGGAATTGGTGGGATTAAAGGCGGAATTCTTACTGCGAGATCTCCGGCAGGATGTGGGATTTGGGGGAGTTTGATCTAGTTCTATTTCGGTTCTTGCTGCTAAACTCTGCTTGAAATTTGCTATGACCGATGGAATTGAATATTTCATTGCATTTCTGCATTCATTTTTCAGTTGCTTGATCCGGATTGGGCCTTGTCGTAGTGCCCTCCTTTTGTAGTGCAGTATGCTAGTTGTTTAATTGAAAATTGTACTGTAGTTTCCACCTCATTGCTCCGTAACAAAATGCCCTACTGTATAGACCGAAGATAAAGAATAAACTAAATCGCAGTCGACCTGAGCAGATCGTGTATGAGTGGTGCTAAGGGCAGCACCGTTGCATTTCTTAGGTTCCGTTGTTCAATCATGGTTAGCAAGGTCAGCATCTTTGCATTTTTTTTAGCACAACATGGCGTTCCATAGATCTGGCATGGAAGGTAGTTCGGTCCTTTCGATTGTACTGGCCGTTTGGCAAATGTAACAGAGTAGGAAATGCAGTGGTCATTTCCTTGTCCCTGATGATTTTACGAAGCCCCCATGCATATCTTGGTATTCTTTGCAGCTTCTAGTTGCCCTAGGCTTAACCTTTGTGGTATTCAACTTCACGATGTTGGCCATCATACCTTTGCTTCATGCGATTTTGAGCTTTGAGCAAATGATCCTTGGCTTGAGCAAGAAGAGTGTCACAATTGACCAATTGACAGTCCACCGCATCAATGGAAGTCATGCCTTGCTGATATGGTAACAAGGCAGGGGGTGGCCGGCCATACAACAATTCAAATGGCGTCATCCTGTGCGCGGAATGGGTGACCGACTAGTCCGAATGAGGCCCTGTTGCAGCATAAGCTCACATTGGCGTTCAATTTAGTCATACGCCGATCACGGATAATGGTAGGGCCGCACCACCTGCAGGTCGATGCAGCAGTTAAACAAATCTGATGGTCACCAGTAGAGAGGTGGAAGCCCTTGTGGTTGACAAAGATGTCCTCATCTGAGGTTAAAGGGCTTGTACTGGCGGAATCGAACCTGCCGATTGAAGCAATGGAGTCAGATGGGTGTCTTTGGATGCCTGAATTTATCTTGGTTGTACGATAGATGAAGGTCATAGTAAGAGTTTCAAAATTCCACCGAATAGCGCCAAGTGTGCACAACCATTGAACCCCAGGGCGACATCAAAGCCATCAAGAGGAATGATGAGAAAAAAGCACGGAATTTGTGCTGTTGGATGCTAAATTGGCGTGGGAACCACCCAAGGCAAGGAAGATGGCTGCCGCCACCACCATGACTTCTTTGCGGATTGGGAAATAAGGCGCCACGAGCGGGGAGCATTCTTCGCGCCATTAATAAAATTATAATCTGCCACTATCAATGAGGGCATGAAGGCAATGACCTGCAATTGAAGTTGTACTTGCATCGTGGTGCCACTGCAGGGAGCTCGGACGACCATCGAGATAGTGAAGGTGTGTAAATGCGCCGGTGACATCATTATCTTCTGGGCGTCTTCCTCTTCCTCTGAAGTTCCAAATGAAAGAGCTGCTTGTAGTGATGACCACGGGAGTGAACCTCGTCACAATTATAACAAAGGCCTTTAGCACGGCGATTGGCGGTTAGTTATGTGAGCTTGAGCGAAATGGTGTCGGCTCTTTCTGGGAAGAAACTGCTTTGGAAGCGCGATTAGCCTCGGCGGATGGAAGGCGGTGGTATCGCCAAAGCCCGAAACGGAAGGGTGTGTTTGAGCTCACCGTCTGACCGCTAAGTCTGCGAGCAGCCCTAGGGAAGATAGCGGATGGCCGGAAGGGCAGCGCCCTTGCCAAAAGCGGCGGAACGACCGGTCGAGTGAGACCCATTTGATTGCCAATGAGCCATGCATCCTTAGGTCCTCTGCGGCCTGCGAACCCGATTGCTTTAGCCAAATCCCGCGGCCTATCCCTGCACACATCCGCAGCCAGAGCAACGGAGAGGCCGGCGATTAAAGTGTCAATCTGATCGGAACGACGCATGCCCGGAGTACACGCTAATAAGCGCTGAAATTCCTTGGCATACTCGTCCACCCGAGTATTCCCTTGCTTCCAGTTAACCAAGTCGCCGAGAGGCCCACGACTCGAAGAGCGAGTGAACCGGTTGGAGAAGGTATCAGAAAACTCCTCCCAAAGAATGAAGCGATCTTCCAACTGCCAGTTATCAAGGACCTCTAATGCTTCACCACGAAGATGGATGCCCGCAATTTCCACCCACTCCTCTTCTGGAATGCGATGGAAACGGAAGAATCGTTCACATTGGCGCAGCCAGCCCAAGGGATCGTCTGTGCCATCATACTCGGATAGGTCAAACCGCGGCGGCCGAGGAATCCACCGCCGATCTGACTCCTCCATGCTTCTTGGTCCCAAGTGCCTCCGCCGAGTTCCATCGGGCTCGCCAAGTGAGTCTTGTATTGAAGCGCTTCGGTGTGTCCTGAGCGTTCGCTAGCGCTGAAGCTTCTTGCTGAAGCTTCTTGCCCTGCATGTAGCTCTTGCTCGGCAATACCGAATTCATTGCTTAATTTGGCTGGGCGTTCTTGAGGATTTCTTCCGACAATCGGTGAGTCTCTTTCGGCCAATTCAATGCGGCGACGCTCCTCCGGGGGCTGGTTGGAAGCCATCGTCACGGGGCGATGGAGGCGGATCACCGAGAAAAGGTGAAGCGCCTGGATCCGCGAAGTCGCTGATCTCGATACCAAGCTGTTATGAGCAAACTCGGTCGTTAAACTCGTCAGCGCTCGGGTGCTCGACGGTGGCGAGCAGGCGTTAGCAGCAACGGCGTCGTTGGCTATATGCGCGCCTTAGGTAAGTTGGCTGTTGTCGGAGCCACCACCTTAGACTTGGAATTGTGGCATCAAATTCAGCATGCCTTTTCTCTTTTTCCTTCTCATATATATATATAATCTTCCTAACAAATCTTGACTAAAGATAGTAATGCTGGAAAGAAAGGAAATCATAATCTAAAGATGGAAACTATAAGCAAGGAAAGAAGTCCCGCCAAATGGAATGCATAATATAGCTTTCCTAGTGCTGCTTCTTTCTATGATAAACTTGATGAAAAGATTGCCGCATAACAATCTTGATGTTAGTATAGTTGGATAACACTAAAAAAAAGGTGAATTTCATTCTACGCTAGAAACTGCAGGCAGACTGTTCACCATGTGGCAGTCAATCGTGCATATAAAAACTGCTAGTTATCCAGAGCATTTTTGTTACAAGGTTTTTACATGTACCTTGATTCTTCTTTGTTCTGCTTTCAGCTCAAGATTATGAAGCAGGTGTTCGTGGACATAGTCATGATCGCCTTCCTTGCTGTGGTATTGGTATTGGCTGGTTTCTGTAAGTGATCGTTGTTCTATTGTTCTCTTTTGATCGTAGTTTCATGTATAGCAACATCATATCTGAATAAATACTCTGACAGACATTTACAGTGCAACTATGCATTTGTTATAGCTATGCCTGCTTAATCCTAATGATAAACCCCTTGTTCTGAAGATTCATAATTGGTTTCTTCCTTGGTGCCATTCCCTGGTATGTCGGAGTCTTTCTTCTGTGGTGTTCCAGAGTGGATTACAGGGAGAAACCAGGATATGTGGCCTGCACAATAGCGGTGAGTAAATAAGTTATTGCCAGGTTCATCAGATGTAGTAATAACATTTGATGTCATGCTTGTTCCTATTCCTGATTATGGTCTTTTCCTTTCTTTGCCATCTTTTTTTGTCTGAACAAGCTCGTGAGTTTATTACGTAATCATGTACATGTTATGAATAGCACTTGTATTGATCATGAGGCCAATGGCCAGAATATATACATGAATACAAGGGTATACAAGGAAAGCCTATACAAGGCAAGAGTATACAAGGAAAGCCTATATAAGGTATTAGCAATCTCTTATATTAGGTAACCAGGATATTGCCTTAACACCCCCTCTCAAACTCATGGTGGATCTACAACAGGAGTTTGGAGAGATAAAAGTTATGATGAGCTCTAGTCATGTCTTCGTGAAGAAATCGCCACTGAAGCTCTGAAGGCACATCTTGAAGAGCCACAACTTGATCTGAACTTGGGACCGCATATAAAGCATCAACACCAATATGCTTTGTGAGCTCATGCTTCCTTTGGATCTCGAGCAATGCTAATAGCACTTTGTACTATCGATAAAAGAGAATCGGTGTGCAGAAGCGAAACATCAAAATCCTCAAGTAACCACCAGTAACCAAGTAATCTCTGTTGTCAAAAGAGCCATAGCGCATAACTTCAAACCTCGGCGCTCGAGCGAGCTAACATGCGCTTCTTAGTCTTCAAGCAATGAGAGAACCACCAAGAAAAGCACAATAAGCGAAAGAGGCCAAGCGATCGGAGGAATCACTAGCCCATGTAGCATCGGTATGCTTGGAGGTGTAAGGAGCTTGGGCGTGGAAAGAAAAGCGGCGAGAAATAGTTCCACGAAGATATCGTAGAACACGAAGAAGATGACTATAGTGGAGTGAGTGGGAGCGAAACAAATTGACTCAAGATATGAGCTGGATCACGAAATGTCGGAGACGAGTGACACCAAGGTAAATAAGACTCCCAACAAGATGGCGATAACGAGTAGGATCCTCAAGAGGTTCACCATCGATGGAGTCGAAGATGAACATTGAGCTCCATGGGAGTCTCGGTTGTCACGCTCATCGATGAGAGAAGCACGATCAAGAAGATCTGAATATACTTCTCTTGGGAGAAAAGAAGCCCTCGGATGTAGAAACCTCAATCCCAAGAAAGTATCGAAGAGGACCTAGATGGGACATGAGAAGCGCTCAATGAGAGGCGAGCCTTTACAAAGGTAATATATTGAGAATCATCTCCGATAATGATCATATCATCAACATATAGAAGGAGAAGAGTCAGACCACGAGAAGAAGTGTGAACAAAGAGCGCGGGATCATGAGCACTAGCGAAAAAACCGGTGGCGATGATCATAGAAGAAAAACGCTCAAACCAAGCACGAGGGCTTGCTTAAGCCCATAAAGAAGAGCGGCAAGCCGACAAACCATGCCCTCGAGGCGAGAATACCCTTGGTGGTGGTACGCATATAGACCTCCTCATGCGACTCACCATTAAGAAAAGTATTCTTGACATCAAGTCGAGAAATTGACCACGCCTACGAGCAGAGGCCACAACAAGAAGAGTACGAGCAGTGGTCATGTGAGCCACAGTAGCAAAAGTCTCATCATAATCACGACCATGCTCTGCTGAAAACCACGCGCTGGCCGAGCCTTGTAGCGCTCAAAGCGCTCATCGAGCGAGTCTTAATCTTATAGACCCACTTGCATGTAATGGGGCGGATATGTGGAGGAAGTGGAACAAGATCCCATGTGCGGTCGCTCAAGAGCAACAAGCTCTTCCGCCATCGCATATGTTTGCCATTCTTGATGAATAACGACATCACGGTAAGAAATCGGCTCGTAGCGGCACCAACAAAGCCAAAAGCGCTCGAGGCGAATAGTATCGATCGCGAAAGAGCGTAACGAGGAGGAGCGAAGAAGATGACTCATGAGAAGAAGAGGATGGCACATCGAGAAGAGTCCTCGGCTCGAGGGCGGCGAGTGTAGTATAGAGGATAGGAAGGAACAATATCGGAAGAGACACATGGAGGAGAGGTTGGTGGTGAAGGAAGCGGCGATAAAGGAGGCCTTGATTGTGCAAGAGGAAAAGTGACAATTGGAGTATCGGAAAAGTCGGGAAAAAGCGGTGGCTCAACAAGGGATGTAGGAGAAGAAGAAGAACGAGGGTAGAAGGGCGAGACTCATCAAAAGTGACATCCGTGAGATCGCATCGTCGACCAACGGGATCCCAACAACGATATCCTTTATGCTCGATCAGATCCCAAAAGATACATTCAGCGGTGAAGCGATCGACTTGAATGCGTTCACGAGGTGCAAGAAGAACATAGCACACACCCAAAAAGCGAAGTCGAGAATAATCGGGAGGCATGCCACAAAGGCGCTCCTTTGGAATCCCACCCTTTAGAAGCGGAAGAAGGTTGGATATTGGTCAAGTAGGTGGCGATGGAAACAACCGACCCGAGTGGGCGAACAAAGAAGCAATCATAAAAGCGCAGTATCTCAAGAAGATGGCGATGCTTGCGCTCGACCACACCATTCTCGAGCATGAGCACCGGACAAGAAAAGCGAGAAAAGAGTGCCTGTGTAGCAAGAAAAACTCGAAGAGCTCTGACGAGATACTCTCTGCCGAGTCGGCCACGAAGAACACGAATGGGAGAATCAAGCGAGTCACGAATCATAGTGGCAAAAGTCTTATAGATGGAAGAACCTCACTACGAGAGGACATAAAATATATCCAAGTGTGGCGAGAGAAATCATCTATGAAAAGAATATAATATTTATGACCTCCTTTGGAAACAAAAGGCCGGGACCCCAAACATCGAGAATGAACAAGATCAAAAGAATATTTGGGATATAGACTTACTAGAATGGTAGGGAAGTTGTAGGCTGTTTGCCAAGCTTACAACCCATACGGTGTAAAGAGGCATCACCGATACCACGAGCCTAAAAGACCACTGACGAACTAAAGAAGACAGACGTGAACCACAAAGATGGCCCAAGCGGTGATGCCATTGAGCAAAAGTCCGTTAGAAGAAACAACGGATCTTGAACCGGTAGAGAAACAGAGAGATCGGCGGAGCGTGAAGGTAGATGAAGCCGATCAAGCTCCCAAAGACGCTGAGAATCATGGCGGCGAGGCGATCCCAACTAGAGCCCGTGCGATGATCTGAACACAACAAAAGTCGAATCAAGAATAACCCGACAACCATGATCGATGGTGGCCCGTGGATATGAGTTTGCATGGTCAATTTAGGAACATAAAAACAACAGGAACATGAAAAGAGGGCGACAAAAGAGTCCTCGCACACGCAATGAAAGAGAAGTACTATCTGCAGTGCGCACGATGGTAGGAGCAACAAGAGGACTAATGGAATGGAGACTCGTGGGATCGGATGTCATATGAAAAGAAGCTCGAGTCAAGAATCCATGGTGTGTTACCTAATGAGGAGGTAGTCTCTCCTTTGGAAGGCGAGTAGCAGAACCAAATTAACTCATCGTGTAGAAGCGACCATCTTGACGCATAGCATAAGAATCTCTGAGTGGAGTCGGAACCAGAAGTCTGGCTGAGGAGGAGCTTCTTTGAGGAGGAGTCCGCCGAGAGGAGGCGCCAGAGCCTCCATTGCTTTTAGGAGGCCGGTTACTTGACGAGCAAGATCCTTCTTCCGATGTGAAGCGCTCCACATAGCCATTTTGTCGCGATGGGTGCGGTGAAGACCTCACCTGATGGCCAAAGCGGAGTAGGCGCCATCGACGGAGGAGTAGAGCGAGGCGCCGCCAAGGCGAGGAGACACCGGTAAACTGCACCACGAAGATGAGTTTCCTCGATGCGAATAGCGACAAGGGCCTCCGCGAGGTCACACGAGGATGGCGAGCAAACAAGCGAGCCTGAATCTGCTCAAATTCAGCCGAAGGCGTGTCGAAGTCGTAGATCTTGGCGAAGCTCAAATGAGAATCTTGGCGTTGACAACAACGGCAAGTCACGGCAAACCTCCGGACCCGATGAATCAAGGCGGCGCCCGGGCCAGAAGATAGGCTGCGCATAGAACTCATCCACAGTAGAATCACCTTCTTTGTAGCGGCTGCTCTGTCGCTGTGCAAAGAAGGTAAATCACCAGCGAGCTCATAACGATCGCGAAGATCGCCCACATCAAGCGTGCGAAGACAAAGCAACAATATCACCGATAAGATGCACCTCCATACTAGCAACGAATAGCGAGGCACGAGCATCTTCATCAATCCATGTCTTGTGAAGCGATGGCGGAGTCGAAAAGACTCCGGACATCTGCATAATCATCGGAGGTCTTCGGCGGCGGCATCATCGGCCTCCTTTGGAATAACGGGCATGGCGGGGAGCGGGGCGAGGCGGACATGATAGCTCACCGGTAGAAACTCCCAAAGACGCCGACCACGCATGTGAAGCGCATATGAAGAACCCGGTCTCGATAATTGAGACCATCAAAGATAGCAAGGCGGCGAGCGAGCGAGTTCTGAAGAACGAAGCGACATTTTTTTTTAATCAAAGCTTTAAGCGTTGGGACTTCTAACCCTATAACCAAAACCGATTAGAAGCGGTATGAACTGAGAAAACTTCTAGTCATTGTCTCCACACAAGCAACTTCACGAGCGAGGCAAAAACTTCTAGTCAAGCACTTCTAGTCGCCTTGGCTTGTAAAAGTTCACGCAAGTGTTCCTTGCTCTCTGGGTTTGGAAGCGTCCGGAGGCGGCATAAGCTTAGGCCAAAGGCGGACTGACCTCGCGGATCTGGGCGATGGCGACGCCCGAGAACAGGCGAAGAAAACGGCGCCGAGATGGCCGGCCGCACGCAGCGGGAAGACGGAGGTAACGCGAGCCGGCGTTCGATTGGGAGCGGTCAAAAGCGGCAATGCGGGAGGCTGAGCAGCGTCTTGACGAAGGTTGCGTTGAAGCCGAGGCGAGCAGCGACGAAGCGAACCGGCAGCGCAGCCAGTCGGAACCCTCCAGTGCATAGAGGTGCTCGACGATCTGAAGCGGCAAAACCATGGAGGAGTAGAGCGACGAAAGCCGCCCGAAAAAATTAGCAAGTGCTGTGGTGAGAATCTAACCCTAAACCTTTGTTCTGATACCATGTTATGAATAGCACTTGTATTGATCATGAGGCCAATGGCCAGAATATATACATGAATACAAGGGTATACAAGGAAAGCCTATACAAGGCAAGAGTATACAAGGAAAGCCTATACAAGGTATTAGCAATCTCTTATATTAGGTAACCAGGATATTGCCTTAACAGTACAGTCTAGTGTATGCAATTTGTTGCGTTTTACAAGTATTTTTCTCGTGACATGCTGATGTGACTCTAAACAATGGACCAAATTTCTGGGGAGTCATATGTAGTAAGTATAAGTTCTCATCAGGATTCTATACGAAGTTTCTGCATGTTTTCTTTTCCGTTCCTTTATAGCTGTTTGCGTAACCGATAGTAAACCAAAAAATTGAGAACTTTTAAGAACATTGATTATTTCTCAATCTTGTAAGACTTGTGAACTTTGTCATGTGAAGAATGAATCCTGTATCAGGAGCAATTGGTGAACTGCAAAACATGAATTGGACCAATGGCCCATTCAAGTTTCCCCAGGCTTCCAGCATAAAAAAGAGAGAAAAATTAGTTTAGTGCAACAACCTTGATGGATCTGATTGTTGAAAGGAAGTAAAGTATTGGACTTAAATGATCATCTAAGATAATACACCCTCCACTCGTAAATGTTTGATGTTTTAGGCATCGACATGGTCTCCAATATGCAACTCTGACCACTATTTTTTATAGGAACTAGCAGGGTGGCCCACGCATTTGCGTAGTTAGATTTCTTTTGAAGTTTGTAGTATCAAATGATATAACTTATATTGTTGAGAATATATTAACATATTTTGTAGGCTATTTAGATTGTTAAGGCATCACAAACATTAGTAATGACAATAAAGTTTGAAGAAAATACAACTTGAGGAACGTAATTGAAGTATCAGATTTGATAGAAGAAAGTCATTGAGCATTATAAGTTAACGGGGTTCTTAGAAATGTAGCAACTCTTCGTCATACATGTATCATGTAGCTATATATTCCTATTCTTTTCCCATCAATAACTCTTTGCAAAATGTATGCATCACATGTACCTTTGTTTAATCTCAACCAACGCATTGATTATTTTACATGGTATTAGAGTACATTGCTCACGCATACGCTTATACACCATGGACGACCTACCTTGAACTTATCTGCCTCACACACCGGTTACCCCACTGAACCGTGTATCTTCTATCTCTTCTTGATCACCTTATAACTTTTCCGCTTCAACCTCCATAGCAAGCCCAATTCTTGATTGATCCTTCTCGGTTGCTACTCTTTCCAATACAATACTCTACTATATAGATATCTTGTGTTTCTCTCCAATTATTATTTAATGTTGAATGTTACGACATCAACATGCATACAGTGCAAACGTTGCCTATTACTACCACAGACACCTATCACGCTCTCTCTGGTGGCCTCCAGCCTATTCCCTGTGGTAGCACCATCTCTACTTCGAGCTATTGGCTCCTTTGTTTCTATCTGTACGAATGCATGGATGTTATACATATGCATGATGTTATACATGCTTGATTTTCGCTTGTCCTATGTCGCCTGCTTATCTTATTCGACGTTGGCCAACTCAACAATGTGACTTTCTCTCTAACTGTGGTGACCTCCTATCTTCTTTGGTGCTAATATGTCTAGTTTAGTCGTTGTCCAACGATATGGCCCGCTATCGTGGGTGACGGCATATCGCTCACCAACAATGGCACGTTCCTAGCTATCCAATGGCTCCATGTTGTCTGTAGCTTGTCTTTAATGCAAAGTTTCATATCCTCTTTACCGAGGCTTCCCCATTATCAACCTTCTTTGGACACTGACCTCTTCGACAACACCACTTATCATCGTGGCTTTTGGCTCATTTGACTTTGGTCTTTCTCTTCAACAACTCTAGGTTCTCATCTTTATTGAGGGATTTTAATTTAGAATTCATATCGAAATCAAAGTTCCAATTTTTATTTTATTTTTTTATTCCAAATTTCAGTTTTTTTTTTGTCGGAATTCATATAGAAATCAAATGTCAAATTTTTCTTTAACTTTCACATCGAACTATATTTATTTACAATTTTAGTTAGGAATTAGTATGGATATCAAATTGCCGATTTTGTTTTACCATTTATTTGGAATTTAGTTATCTTTGATTGGAATTCTTGTGGAAATCAAATTGATATTTTTATTTATTTTTATTCCAAATTATATTTATTTAGGAAATTTACTTTGGAATTCATATGGAAATCAAATTACTAATTTATTATTTATTTGTAATTTAAGTTGTTTTTGTTGGAAAATCATATACAAATCCAGTTGCTATTCTTTTGTTTAATTTTTATTTCGAATTATATTTGTTTAGGGAGTTTACATAGAAATTTGTGTGGAAATCAAATTTCTAATTTTATTTTATTTCTATTCGGAATTTTAGTTATTTCTGTATTGTATATGACACAAGCTCTTTCTTTTAATCTAAACCGTTATAATCTAGACCCACCACTATTAACGGTATAGATCTTTCTCTTTTTTTCTTCGATTAATGTAGGAATTCCAATTAATGTGGAAATTTCTAGCCTTGAGAGCGATAGTCATATTCATAAAATATAAAATAATTATATTATAAAAATATTATTCATGATTAATCTAGTGATATCATTTTCACAAGATCAATCTAAATAATTTTTTTACATATTAGTAGTCAAAGCTAAAGAAGTTTTTTTTTAAAAAATGGCCAAGAGCTCTATCATTTCATTGAAAAAGGACAACAGCCGGATTATAAACGCACATTCACACACACACCCACATATGCACACCACATATGCACACATGCGCCTGCACCATGGCTCCGCGAGCGCCCGTGTCGAGTAGTGCTCGAACGAGGGTGGGCTGGGCGCATACCCCGCCCTCAGCCAATGGCGGACTTAGGACATAAATTTAGAGGGTACTAAACTGGTACGGTGGGCGGGGGTGCTAGGGGTACCTATGGTGTGGTCGTGGGTAAGGTGTGCCCTAGCCCCCTCGACCCCTGCTCGGTCCGCCCCTGCCCTCAGCCAACCGAGCTAAGCTCGGCCCTCAAGCTAAAGAAGTTTGACTGTACACTTTCTTAAATGTCATACATTTACGAACAGGGGTATAGCTCATTCAATCACCTCTCAGAAAATATCTAATTAGGTGGTTGTCGTGTCATATTCGCCAATTTTGGTCCCTACTCTTCGCCAGTTGCATGCTGTATCATCGGAATTCATGCATCAAGTTTTCTATATGTATGTTGCTAGAGTATATTTATGTATCATTAACAAAGAGCGATCCACACAACTTGGTCACACTTTTAAAAGATTGCATAATATTCTTTTGGTAGTTCCAGTAGTTAATGTAGTGTTCTGTGGAAACTACTTTCTATAGAGATATCTTGATAAACTCTAGATTTGATCACTTTTGTATCTGTCACTTGTCACTTCTAATGAGAATTATTTGGTATAACAGGCTGTTCTCGCCACAATTGCCGTCGTCATCGGGGCTACCGCTGGAGCTCATGTTTATTGATTTCATTTTACGTTGTGCCACTGTACATACTGTACATTTCAAGGATGCACAAAGGTTCATATCATGTCATCTCCATTGTAATATTATGGAGTCGTTATTTTGCATTTGAACTTTGAATATTTAAATTATAACACGGAGAACAAAGTCCTTGTGCATGGTCATATAAATAAATCAGGTTGGGGGGTGACCTTGCCTTGTTACTTGTGAGTTGTGACTTGTGAATGCCCAACATCGATTCTGATACGGAAATTGTACGCGTGGCTTGGTTTATCATTAATGCCCGCTGGTTCAAGTTTAATCCAAGAAGTATCTGATAAGGAGAAATGTATGGAAAGGTTCTACAGATCTGTCATTCCATCAAAGAGCTTCAACATAAACAATGAAGTTCTTTTTGAAGGCCATATTAAAAAAAATTGAAGTTACGGTAAGATTTTGCTGTCATTGTCATTGCGGATGCTTGTGCTGCATGCTGTAGGAGCACCTACATTTTGTATCGTTTGAAGGAAAATGTAATAGCAAGATTCTAAAAATCAATAAATCATGCTGAAAATCTGAAAACCTTGCAAAGTTGACAGGATTATAATGTTGCAGTCACAATCATAGTGTTACAAGGAGTAACTCGTTCACATTCTATTGTGGAAATGGTATCTGATTTCATGAGGAAACACCTGACACTAAATGATTGACATATCAGGTGCAAACCACCTTTACTTTGTAAACTTCAGGGTTTCAAAAATCGACGATTTAATTTTTGACTGTATCAAGCTAGCTTGATAAATTATACTGGTCGGTAAACCGGTTCAATTCAAAAAAATAAAAAAAATCAAAAAAAGGGAAAATTTTATTCTTCAAAAATTGGTGAAAATCGAGTAATTTTCGATGAAAATCGACGAGAATTCGCTCAAAAAATCAGTCACCAGAAGAGTTCAATTTGTCTATCGATTATCGAGGAAAATTGACTGATCATCGATGAACATCGACCAATTATCGAGAAATATCGGCCAATTACCGGTGAAAATCGATTTTTTTTCAAAAAGTTTGATTTCAAAACCCTTTGTTTTTTGACCGATTTTTTTATGAAAATCAGTACCGGTCGGGGACGATTTTTAAGGACAAATCGATAATGTAAACCCTGTAAACTTCATAAAAATTATATGTACAAGTTTTCAAAAATTCTCAAAAAATTACAATACGTAGGAAATGTTAACTTCTACAACCATGTAGAATTTGAAAATCAAACTCAATCATCACTATTCATCACAATTCAACTCGTTGCTTGTCAATTTCATATCTTTTAAATGCGATTAAGTTTAGTCTTCAAATTTTGCAGAATTGTAGAAGCTAACCTCCTCTATATATGATAATTTTTGAAAACTTGTACATATAGTTTTTACGGAGTTTACATGATAAGAATGGTTTGCACTTGAAATGCTGCTTCGAAAGTAACATGCAAAAAAGAAAACTCGCATTCAAAGTTAATATCGATGTATGAAACAAGTGCTATGCGCCAACAGAAGATATTGGAGCTTGGAGTGACCAAGAACACAGTTGCAGGAACTGGAGCCCTTCATAAAAGATTTACACGTTCTCTTGAATAAAGAAGAGGAGACATGACAATGAACATTGGTTTTGCCATGATTATTTTGACATTCAGGGACTCATTGCCTATACATGAGCTTGCTATCATGCACGAAGAAATGGAGCTCAGAATCATCCGACCACCATATATTGCTGCAACCATGAGCTTGAAGGAACTTCTTTGGTCCTTTGGCAGTCACAAACAACTTGGTATGTGCCTCAGAATGACCGTGGTACTTCGCTATGATCAGCATAAAAGAAGCAAATATAGTCGCAGTTGTTTATGTGGTATGTATGGCACCTCCTTGATCAGCTTTTCTTCTCCGACTTCAAAGACACGACCTCTCCCTCCTCTCTTGGGAGAGAAATTTCGCCAGCATTTGAAGAGCTGCCACTGATATATGTATTGTAGCTCTGCCGCCGGCCCCGGGCGCTACCTACTAGACTAAGGGTGTGTTTGGTAGGGTTCCAGTTCTAGGTATTTCTAGCTCCACCAGATCTGTAGAGTTGGAGTTGTGAGTATATTAAGGGGGTGTTTGGGACAGCTCCAGCTCCACCAAAATCTGTGGAGTTGGTGGAGCAGGGTATTTCTAGCTCCAGAAATTTGTGGAGCTGGAGCTGTGGGTACATTAAAAATGTTTAGGTAGATCATCTTGTTTACATTTTAGACTAAAAATATATACTTAATTCACTTTATTTTAGCCTATAAGTTTCAGCTCTGAGCTGGAGCTGGGATCTGGAGCTCTCCCAAACAGGACCTAAGAGTATTTAGATGGATCAATTTGTTTACATTTTAGATCAAAAATATAAATTTAATTCACTTTATTTTAGTCTATAAATTTTAGATCTCAAGTAAAACTGAAATCTAAAGCCCTAACAAACAGACCCAGTGTCAGTTGTCTGAAGAAGCTGCCCGCCGCTGCACGCATTGTCAAGACTTTGTGTTGCATCGTCAAGGGGATTAGGGATTTAGGGCTATTGAACTCTTGACTTTGTAACAGATTGGTTATTTATCATTTATTTAAAGCCAACTAACAGGGGTAATTACTAATATTTTTGTCAGCAACGACCAGTGGCATAGCTAGGATTTTAGTCATAGGTGGTCCAGTTTAACTTTTTTTAACAATATAAGTGCAGCATACCAACATTTAAATAAAAAAATACCAAACACAATATGATCAAATAAAAAGCTTTAACAACCATCTAGCATCTTAAAATAAAAGGTATTAAATCTGTAGCTTACATACCTATAATGATAGTTTAAGAAGCATCGGCTGAGGAAGTTCTACGATTTTTTTCCCTACAGAAAAATACCTAAAGGCTAATGGGCTAGGTCAGGGCCAGGTTGGTGACCACCCTGTAGCTCCGCCCCTGGCAGCGACCATAAAACGGAAAAAACTAAACGACGGGCAGTCTGTCGTTGGTCGTCGAGCAGCAACTACGGCGCCAATTCGTATGCGGGACAGGTGATATTGCTGCTGAAGACCACGTATTTTTCCTCTTCGTCGTTACTAGGCAACATTGTAGTAGTGTAGCTAGTCTGCTACTACGCGCCAAGATGAGGACGCCGTGCTTGAAGAAGGTGAGGTGTAGATGCCCCCGGTGCTGGCGTCGGCAGGGTGATGGCCACCATGGTTCCAATACATCTGAAAGTGAGCTACTCCGTAAACTCGTTACGGCCCGTGTATATATGAGAACTCCGCACGTAAATAATAGAGCAGCCAATCTTCGATGGTGTCGGATTCAGATGCTGCCACGCACCGGCTTGCTTGCCCGTCAGACTCACGTCGGCGTCTTCGGTGTGCATGCAGCCGTGGCCACGCGCGCGCTCGCGACGCATGCAGCACCGGAAGTAGGTCCCCCCGCCCCCGTCAGGCAACGGCCACCGACAGGTGGGCCCCATGTCTGCAGGTCCCACCTGTAAGCGTGAGCCTAGTGCGTCCCAACCGGATTTTTTTTAATAATACATTTTTTATTCGAAATTTCAAAAATATACCTCCGAAAAAAAAATCTTAGAAATATACCCCTGTCGCCCGTTGGTTGGCGGCGAGAGGAGCCTAAATAGAAAAATACACGGGCGACAGGAGGCCACGTCGGTACCCATGACCTCACATCGCTGATCAAATAGCGACAAACACATCCGCCTGATGAAATGGCGACAGGAAACAAATCGATGAATGGCTGGGCGACACACATCCCTGGCGACACGCATCGCCCAACCATATGGCGATAGAATCTTTTCCCTCTATTTAAGCACCCGTTCAGCACTGTGTTCAATCGAATTCTTGATCATCCATCGGCCAAAAAGCGAAGGGAGAAAGGAAGGAAGAAAGAAGAGAAAAAATCTGCGGAGGCGTCACGAGTGGAAAAGGAAAGGGAAGGCGAAAAGAAGCGGAGGTGGTGCTTGAGTCTTTGCGCAACATGGCGTGTCGGGACCTCCTCGTACCTTCGGAGTTGTCCCACCGATGTGCTGTCGCGGAGATCATTGCGGGCTTATCTATTCTTGGGAAATTCCGACTTGGAAGAGGAGGTATTGGATGTGCCGCAACCTCGCCTTCGACCAGCGGAGCAGCGAAGAAGCGCCACGGTAATAATAATTATATTTGTGTCGTAATATTTGTGAATGAAATATTGCTAATTTATATTTCATGCGATCGCCTCCGCCCTTTGTGTGAATTTGAAAAGTGGTATGATGAGGAGATCAACCCGAGCACCAAAGGCTACTTGATGAAGCCAACCGACAAGCGGACCTCGGGGAAGCGACTTCAAAGCGTTGACGTGACGCCATGTGTGAGGAGGCACGTCGAAAGGAAGCCGAGGAGAAGGAGGCCGAGAGAGAGAGAGGAAACGAGAGAGGGCACGTCGTGCCAGAGAAGCCCCACCAAAGTCATGGGAGAAGGGGAAGTAGCCTCGATGCACTCGATGAGCGTTAAGTTGTAACCATTATTTTCGCATCCTAGTTTTATGTCTCAATGAAGAGTGTTCTCTACTTTATTTTCGTTGTAACCGATCAGAAATCGTGACCACTTAGGGTTTTCCTTACCTTGCGGGGCCACGAATCGGCCCAAAATTACGAAAAAATTCACGGCGATCTCGTAACGTGAGCAACACTTATTAAAGGCGACACACGGACATTGCCCGACGCGAAGTTCGAAAATCGAGAAAAGGCATTATGACCCGCGAAACCGCGAAAAATCGTTAGCCCTTAGGGGTTTTGTAGCCTCGTGGGGCCCACTAGATACTGCCCAAAATTACGAGAAAAAATCATGAGTCTTGTACACAACATGGGCTACCACTTATCTATGGGCAACTGGCGGGCATGCCCGACACGAAGTTCAAAAATCGGAAAAGGCACTCGCGACATCGAAACCGCGTGTTGTCGTTTGATCTGGCGGGATCGGCGTGTTGTCGTTTGATCTGGCGGGGTGCGATGTTGTCATCTCGGCCGAGAAGCGTGGCGCGAGTGTTGTCGTTTGATCGATAAAGCTACTAGGTGTGTGACAAAGCTACTAGGCGATGAAAGGATTAACTAAGTACATAAGATTTAAATTACAAAAATGCGAATGCAATTATTAGTGCAACATATTTGAGCGATTAACTAAGTACATAATATACTACCAATAATAAAAATCAAAAGAAACTCTTTGTCGGCCTACAAGCAGGGAGGCCTCCTCATGAACACAGCCCTCTGAGTCGTCAAGCTGCGTCGGCATGCGGTGGACCCTCTGCTGACCTAATTTGGGCGTGGCGTGCTCGGTTTGAGTAAGGCTGCGTCGGTGAGTGGTGGCTAACGTCTGTTGTGATGACCCACCTCATCCGGACGAGGAACCTCGCTCTGAGGTCCTCGTAGTCCACAGTGCAGGTCATCACCACAGTTCTCGTAGTCGTCGAGGAGCAAGTCTTGTTGCTTGTGGCCCAACTGCTGCGGACACAGTAGCAAATGAAGAATTGTTTAGATCATTATGTCTGTGATTGTAACACATGAGCAGTGCATCTTAGTACTCACCAAGCGGCGTGCCCTCTCATGACCCTACGGGACGGTGGCGTGCGAAGATGTACTACTACACCTGCCCGCTAAGCGGCACTCCACTGGTGCACTCGGCTGTAAGATCGCTTACCGGTGACAACCCTCTGGTTGGTTCCACACCTTCCTTTATCCTGCGAGATCACCTCGGCCTTGTGTCCGGTGCACCAACTTTGATAGCTACGTGTGTTGGTGCATTCACGAGTCTTCTCATCCATGTATTTAGTGATCATCGAAGAGTACAAGAACTTCTCATCTCTCATTACTATGTCGTAACTGCATGCACATCCACAAAGTACTTGGTTGTACCCTTAGCACTCCTCGACAATTCCTACCAAGGAAGACATCTCATCCCTCACATTACCCGGTTGTAAACTTACGCAAAGTTAGTGGTCATCACAATGTCGGCACCATGTATGTCATATACTTGATGACCACTTCTCTTTTGGTTTGTGCTTGATCGGTCAGAAACATTTGATTAGCCTTTGCCTCCGCGGCGGTTAGTCGTCTCATCCTCTGTTGGCGGGGAAAAGAGGCTCACTTTGCTCCTGTGTTCCACTTGCCACTAGTGTTGTTAAATACGCTCCTTGTGTTTCCTTGTCGGTCATCAAGATTTTTCCACGAGTTGAAACTTGCTCTCTTGGTTGTGATTACATAGTCTTTTGAACATGTTCATCGATTTGCTTGTTCTGAATTGCTTATAGAAGTTTGCACTCAAATGCCTCATGCACCATCGACTCGCAAGTCGAGGCCATCGGAATAGCTCCTCTTCCCCGTTTGCGGTGGTTGATAGCACTAAGCAAGCGGCATACTGTCATGCAACATGCACACATCCGGGCGAGTTTTGACCACCCGATCTTCAAGTTTTGTAGGAACCACAGACCAACTCTCGTAGTTCTCGCTTTCTCTGAAGGCAAAACCAACAGCGAAATCTGGTTGTTCCCATCGGCGCCTCATTTCTAATGCCTTCATTTACGCCCTCCACACCTTCCCATAGCTAATTGTGTCTTGATATATGTTCTCGTCGCTCGGATAATAGCCGCAGGGCTCAAAACTTCGAGGTTCTCCACTATCTCTGCGTACATGATGTTCGCGACATACCGGATGTGAGTTCTGTGAGCCATCATTTATTTCTCGATCATACATACATGTGTCTTTGCTCAACCTTGAACATAGCCAATGGGTGCCCCACTTGGGCTTGTCTGCGTGCACTCTTCACGGACACCCATGGATCTCACACACCACGTCGTAGCGGGTTGGGGTTGATTTCTTAACCACGAAAGTCCTTCTTAATGATAGAGCCCAATCTTTCACGGCATCTGCCGCGACCTCTTTTGTCGGGTGAATCTTGTTAAGCCTAACCTCATTATCGATTATCTTGCCAAGGCATGTGGTTGCTTTCATTGACAACTTGACCTATCAAATTCTGCGTGCTCCCTCTCATTTGCTGCAGGCGACTCCGTACCTCCATCTTCCTCATCCGGCTCATCGTCGTCCTCCTCTTCTGCTTTCTGCTTTGTACTCACGGTCTTCTTCTTCCATCCTAGGCATTATTTCATCAATTTGCTCATCTTCGTCTACTAGTCCTGCGCTTCTTGGCCAACATTTTCATCATCCTCCAAACTCAACTTTGTTCACCGCTTTGGCAAATGATGTCATCGTTGCATTCTTGAACATCTTTGCTCATGCCTAGATCCCCAATTTAGGTGTCACCAAATCGAGCTCATTTTGAGGTCGATTTGCACTCACCGGCGTCCAAGCGCTACTAAGGGCAACATCCCTCTCATATGCTCGCACTAAAAGCACCCGATTCCATCCCCTTTGCTCTGCCGCCCTTACATATGATCTCCACAATGAGGTTCCCTTCAGCTCAACTAGCTCCCAGTAAATAGGATCGTTTCGCATACTACATAGGCAAAATACCTTCAACTCGCACTTCTCTTGTTCCATCCGAAAAGTATAATACAACCATTTCAATATGGAAGCAAATGTGCGCTCTCGACCCTACTCAAACTTACGTCCACATCTTGCATGTTACTAAGGTCGCACCCTCCAAACCATGCATTACAACCCCATCTCCATAATAGATTCTAAATGGAACTCGATTACGCCATATCTGCGAATCCATTCATTCACCCACAATTAATTATTTTCCGTATAAAATACTATGACGTAACATAACTATACCTACATGCTACGAAAATATATATCTAACCGTAAAAACATCTACATTCCTAATAATTCATATCGATGTACTTATATCTGTAAACACATATACATTCATTCCTAACAATATATACATATCGATGTACTTATATCTTAAAAAAAATATACATTCGTAACTACATTACCATCAATATATACCGATATACTCCTATCCGTAAAAAATATTTAAATTTTCTAAACTAGAACTAGCTGTGACCTATCAATTTACCTAAAATTCTCTATTCGTAACCTATCAATTTACCTAGATCTCTATCCATAACCAATCAATTTACCTATATTTATCCCCTAAATTTATCCGTAACCTACATCTATAACTATTTCTAATATACCACTATTTCCTGCTACAGTGCCCTAGATCTAAAACTATTTCTAACATATTATAATGTACTGCCCCTCTTCCTTCTTTTCTCTCCTCTCCTCTCCTCTTTCTCCTCCTCCTCTTCCTCTCTCTCCCTCTCTTCTTCTCAAATCAACCGAATGGCTACAGTGCCCGGGCAAAGCCGCTTTATAAACGCGCTTATCGCCGTTAAATCGAGCGACAGTCGCGCCACCCACCGCCATGGGACCATCAATCGATTGCTCGATTATCGCCCGTTAAATGTCGAGCGAAGGCGCCGTTTGGCTCTGTCGCATGTTGGCCGGCGACGGAAGCCACGTCACCTGCCCGACCTCACATCGCCGTGTATTTTTCTATTTAGGCCCTGTCGCCCAACCAACAGGCGCATGACGGTATATTCTGAATTTTTTGGTTGGTATATTTTTGAAATTTGAATAAAAATGTATTATTAAAAAAAAATCTCCCAACCGACCCCCACCCACCCCAAAAAAACACCTTTTGACTCCATTACTTTACTTTCCTGACCATCGTCACCACTCTACATGGTCGAATTGCCACCGCTGCGCCGAGCATCGTGGGTGTGTCCTCGCGCTCCGCCGCCCTCAAAACCACCGCTATCGGCACGCCCACGTGACACAACTCATTTCCCATATTTTTTAGACCTCTCCGGCCTTCCCTTATCGCCGCCGTACGCCACCCCCCGGCCGCACAAGGAAGAAGACAATGTTTTCTTCTTTCCCTGCACAAGCGCATGCAGTTGAGACATGTCATTACTCCAGAGAGGTTTACAAAAGACTCCTTATCATAGATGATTTTTAAAAACCATTTATATTAAAGCTAATCGATGGTTTTACAAGCATTACCGTTAAAGTTACACTACATACTAAGAACCATCTATGATAACTCTTCCATATTATATATGTGCACTGTATTATTCATCCAAACGAGATCTTATAGGCTACGATCGGTCTCCTCCCCTAGTATATCGCTGGCCACCTCATCCTCGAGCCCGTCACTAGCTGCCTCATCCCTGCGCCCATCGCCGGGCGCCTCATCCCCGATCCGTCACCTTATCCTCTAGTCCATCGCCAGTTGCCTCATCCCCGAGCTCTAAGGTATTTGAAGAGTGTAAATATTCAATCCATTGCTTAGGGCCACTATCTTGATGTTAATCTTTGGATGGCATACACTATCTTGATGTTGATCTTTGGATGGCATACACTATGGCTATATTCGGATGGCATACACTATCTTGATGCATGTTGATCTTTGGATAGCATACACCATGACTATATTTGGATGTCATACATATACTATCATGATGTATGTTGATCTTCGGATGGCATACAATATAGCCATATTCAGATGGTATGTGTTAAATATTAGTTTGCTACTAGCTGCTCTTAATTTTCTAATCATATATACATATACATCTTATGATATGTATATGTATGTGTGTATATATGTGTATATATATGTGGTTCAATAGCTCTTTTATTTTTTACATATATATGGTTCATATGGTAATGGTTAGTAGTCTTATATGATAATTTGCCTTTACTAGTTCTTATATTATCTTGATGTTGATCTTTGGATGGCATACACCATGGCTATATTTGGATGGCATACACTATCTTGATGTTTGTTGATCTTTGGTAATTCATATCGATGTACTTATATCTCGTAAACACATATACATTCATTCCTAACAATATATACATATCGATGTACTTATATCTTAAAAAATATACATTCGTAATTACATTACCATCAATATATACCGATATACTCCTATCCTAAAAAATATCTAAATTTTCTAAACTAGAACTAGCTGTGACCTATCAATTTACCTAAAATTCTCTATTCGTAACCTATCAATTTACCTAGATCTCTATCCATAACCAATCAATTTACCTATATTTATCCCCTAAATTTATCCGTAACCTACATCTAAAACTATTTCTAATCTACCACTATTTCACCGCCATGATTGCCTTAGATCTAAAACTATTTCTAACATATTATAATGTCGCGCCTCTTCCTTCTTTTCTCTCCTCTCCTCTCCTCTTTCTCCTCCTCTTCCTCTCTCCCTCTCTTCTTCTCAAATCAACCGAATGGCTACAAAGGTTCGCAAAGCCGCTTATAACGCGCTTATCGCCTGCTCGTCAGGCGATAGGGCTCGCGCCACCTCGGCCGCCGACCATCAATCGATTTGCTCTGTCGCCTGCTCGGCCGAGGCGAAGCGCTGCTTTGGCTCTGTCGGCATGTTGACCGAGCACGAAAGCCACGCCATCGCCCGGCCTGTCGCCTGTATTTTTTTTCTATTTAGGCCCTTGTCGCCCAACCAACGAGCTTATTGTGGGTATATTTCGAGATTTTTTTCGGTGGTATATTTTTGAAATTTCAATAAAAATGTATTATTAAAAAAATCTCCCAATCGACCCCCACCCACCCCAAAAAACACCTTTGACTCCATTACTTTACTTTCCTGACCATCGTCACCACTCTACATGGTCGAATCTGCCTTCAGGCCGAGCATCGTGGGTGTGTCCTCACGCTCCGCGCCCTCAAAACCACCGCTATCGGCACGCCCACGTGACACAACTCATTTCCCATATTTTTAGACCTCTCGGCTTTCCCTTATCGCCAGACGCCACCCCCTACCAAGACAAGGAAGAAGACAATGTTTTTTCTTTCCTCGCACAAGCGCATGCGCTTGAGACATGTCATTACTCCGAGAGAGGTTTACATAAGACTCCTTATCATAGATGATTTTTAAAACCATTTATATTAAAGCTAATCGATGGTTTTACAAGCATTATCTAAAGTTACACTACATACTAAGAACCATCTATGATAACTCTTCCATATTATATATGTGCACTGTATTATTCATCCAAACGAGATCTTATAGGCTACGATCGGTCTCCTCCCCTAGTCTATCGCTGGCCACCTCATCCTCGAGCCCGTCACTAGCTGCCTCATCCCTGTGCCCATCGCCGGGCGCCTCATCCCCGATCCGTCACCTTATCCTCTAGTCCATCGCCAGTTGCCTCATGCCCGAGCACTAAGGTATTTGAAGAGTGCAAATATTCAATCCTTTGCTTAGAGCCACTATCTTGATGTTAATCTTTGGATGGCATACACTATCTTGATGTTGATCTTTGGATGGCATACACTATGGCTATATTTCGATGGCATACACTATCTTGATGCATGTTGATCTTTGGATAGCATACACCATGACTATATTTGGATGTCATACATATACTATCATGATGTATGTTGATCTTCTGATGGCATACAATATAGCCATATTCGAGATGGTATGTGTTAAATATTAGTTTGCTACTAGTCAGCTTTAATTTTCTAATCATATATACATATACATCTTATGATATGTATATGTATGTGTGTATATATGTGTATATATATGTGGTTCAATAGCTCTTTTTATTTTTTACATATATATGGTTCATATGGTAATGGTTAGTAGTCTTATATGATAATTTGCCTTTACTAGTTCTTATATTATCTTGATGTTGATCTTTGGATGGCATACACCATGGCTATATTTGGATGGCATACACTATCTTGATGTTTGTTAATCTTTGGATGGCATACACTATAGCCATATTCGGATGACATGTGGTAAATATTAATTTGTTACTAGATGTTTCTCCCGTCGAGCCCTTGCGCCACATGGATGTTTCTCCCCTAGATGTACATATTGCTACTCAATGATGCTATGAGTCAATTAATGAACTGAAACAATAAAAGTAGCAAATATAGTTTTGAATTATAGAGTTGCTTTCTGTTAATGAAAGAAAGTATTGTTTTTATTTTACTATCTTTGAGCTTAAGGATGTTATGGTAGAAAGTAAGTAAATGCCTTGTTCTTAGAACTTCTAATCTTTCTATGATCATGTCATATTTTGTTTTATATAATGTATTTGACCATTACCTTGATCTTTCTATGATTATGTTATAAATTGTAAAATTGACTTTAAATATTTATGGTGCATAATTTAGGAAGGTAGGAGTTCAGTACCTTATTTGCTTACTTAATTGTCTAGTTCAATTTTGATTATATGATCTTGATGTAGTAGAGGTAAAAAATTAGTCTCTAACAGCCATACACTTTGTGACAAGGAGGCTAAAGGTCTAACCTTTAGTAGGGTGACACCTGAGAGCACTCTATTATATAATTATTCATTAATTTGTTAAGTAGACATGATTCAATGTCAAGTCAATATAATAATTATGAATTGCTTTATCCTTTCGATTATATCATTTATACAAGCTTTGAATTGTGCACATTATATTCTAAAAATACCTGGTTGTTTAACTTCTATCATAATTCATTATATACATATTATATGTCTCAGTAACTATAAATTGCACACATATATAAAATAAAGCCTATAAACAAGAGAGACGATATGGAAAAGTTGTTGGATGCTAAATAAAAATTTGAGGTGGAGATAGAACAATTGAAGAGAAAGTCTGAGTTAACAGAAAATATTTATGAGATGAAATAAAAACTGAAAGACATAGATAATAAATCGCAAGATATTGATTCTCTTAACAAAGCACTCATCATTAAGGAGCGTAGAGCGAATACAGAGCTGGAAGAAGCCAAAGATGAGCTTACGGAGATAATATAAAGGTTTCTAATATTTAGTTTGATATGGTTATTGACAATATACTAAGACACCATTTTTATAACAACATGATTGCTTTTGTAGGGATTAAAAAATATGACTAGAAGTCAATCAATTGTTGATATCAAACAAGTAGACACTATGCCAGAGCTATGAAACTTTAAAGAGAACCAAAAAGCCTCTATTGCGGAAGCTATGACACGTATGATGGCAGATATAGAAAAACCCTAACTTCTCCTTGTCTTGATCTATCAACTAATTAATGTTGTTTCTCAATGTTGTAAGTTCAAGAGTCTTTGGTTTTGGTGATTGATGTTAATTAATGTTTAATCTGTGTTTAATGACAAATCTAATCTTTATGAGACTAACATGTTTTATTGAGTATATATTTAGCAGTCTTATATTTGGATGAAAAATGGAAAACCCAAGGTATATATGCGTATTCTCTCTAGTATTAATTGCATACTTTGGATTCAAGTTAAAGTATGAATATCCCCACTGTATTAACCACAAAACGTGCATCATGTTTTCTAATCCATATATTACATGGATGCACATACTTAGGGGGAGTTTATAATTTAACTTGAAAATTTCATTGTATTGATCTATTCTTTATTGACACATATAAGGATCAAGACAAAGAAACTAAATCCTTGAGTATATATTTGAATTGCTTAGTTATAGTATACTCATGGTAATATAGGATATACTCCAATGCAATCAAATTGAATATGTGCATATTATCTCCAAGTCAATTATATTTATGCACATATACATGTGGAGTTTATTCTATAGTTGATGACTTAGAGTAATGATCATTTCCATATAGTTTACACATTATGGATCATTACTTTTCATCAACATGAGTATATAAAAACTTGTGTAGTTAATATATACTCATATCAATTTAAATGAAAATTTAAATTGAGTTCATTTGTCTTGTTAATCATTAAAGAACATTTTATCATGTGTTGATGGTGTTCCTTGATTAATTGAGGATAAATGAATAGCTCTTAAGTATAATGAAGCATGCGTTGCATTATTGTACTTAAGACACATTTAAATCATTCAAATTGATTTAGGTTGTGCTCAATTGATCTAAAGGCATCCATTATGTGTTAATGGAGTGCAAGAGATAATTGAGACAACCATGCATCTTGGACTAACTATTTTATGAGTTGTGATTGAGTTAGGTTAAGTCCAAAGATGATTGAGATGATTGAGAACGGGACAAGGACGACATCATGAGGTGATGGGCGTCAAGAGAAGATCTCGAAGATAAAGAGGAGTCGAGTGATGATCCCGGGGGAGCATATGAAGTAAAGATCATAAAGACCCAAAGGGATTGCTTGCGCGCGACGGCGAAGGTATAACTAGATAGGCTAAGAACTTTTGTAGTCTTTGAGTCTAGTTTTTATCGCCGTACTATTAAGAGGGATTGTGTCCTAGTTTGAGCTTCATCATGTGTTGGTGATCTCAATCCCGTGTTCACTCGAGCTCAAATCTTATTTGGATTTGGTTTTTTGCATAAGAGTAAACCATTTGGCATGTGTTGCGAATGTGTTAAGCTTATGCTTGGTTGTTTTGCATTATGTTCGGATTTGCATGTGTTGCAAAGAAGAAGAGCATATGCATTTGGTTTTCGCATAGAGCTTTAATTTGCATGTGTTGCAAATAGGATAAGCTATATGCGTTGGCCTTTGCGTGAAGTTCACTTTTGCATGTGTTGCAAATGTTGAAGCTTCATGTTTTATTTTCGTTACAAAACAAATCTTTCTAAATCAAAGTGGTTGCTTGGAGCTAAGTTTTGCATGTGTTGCAAAAGGAGAGAGCTCAAGCATGATTTGGTGTTTATGTGATTGTATGAGGCTAGAGGCTTGCATGTGTTGTAAGTAGAGAGCTCATACGGTTGATTTGGTTTTGGTGTGAAATTTGGTTTTTAGTGTGGTTGCATGGAACTAGAGAATTGCATGTGTGTAGGGTCGAGGATGCGCCTAGAGGGGGGGTGAATAGGCGTTTTACCAAATTAATCGCTCACTAAAATCGATCGCTCTAATACACCCTAAGTCAAAACCTAATCAAAGATATATGCAGTTTATAAATAGGTTTTGACAATTAAAGCCTAAATCAACTAGGCTCACTATGTGCACTAACTAAATTATGTCTCTATGTATAAATTGCTAAATTGATCAAACAATTAATACTAAGCAATTCTCATTCAAGCAATCAATAATATGCAATAATGTAAAGTGCTTGAATATAAATGAGACAAGAGACAACCGATATTTTTCTCAGGTGTTCGGAGACTTGTGGGTCTCCCTAGTCCACGTTGAGGCTAGCCCACACTTGGACCGCCCCCGCCGAGCACCCGCCTCTTTCCACTAGTCGTGTTTTTCACGCTGCGCGAGTAGGCTCAACCCGAACCTTCACAAACTTGCCAGGCTTTCACACCTCGAGAGCTCCTCACAAGATGACGCCCACGCTGCCTAGAGTCGGCAACCTCCAAGAGTAATAAGCCGCCTCCTTTGCTTGAACTTCACCGGCACAACGAATGCGCCCCTCGGTGATCACCAAGTGCAACACATGCACAAGGACCTCACTCAAGTGCAACACATGCACAAGAGCCTCTCAAACCACTCCTAATTGCAACACATGCAATTAGTTCACTCTTTAGCTCAAGAATCAAATGAGTGTGCAACACATGCAACACCTCACCCAAACACTTAAACACAAAGACCAACACTGTACCAAATGCCCCCATGGGGTCTATTTATACCCCACACAAGAATTCTAGCCGTTGGGGCACAAAACCGTGAAGTCAAAATGCGGTCATCTGCACAGTGAGGCCGGTCATACCGCCTCACACGCCAATCTGTCGGAATTGACAGTTATACCGGCCGATGTTATCACGCACCACGGCCGCACATTATCAAGACAGGCGGTTATACCGCACTTTGCTTGGTCCGACCGCCTTCACAAATTCGCACAACACCAAAACCACTTTTTGGAAAATTCACCGGCAAGTCTGTCCGATCGCCGCCGGTGTGATCGAGACCAGATTTCGGTCACACCGCCGCACTCGCCTGACGCGACAGAAAGAATCACACACACCGGCAGGCGGTGGCACCAAGGTCTGTCTTGCCCGACCACTGCTCAAATGGCTAGAACCGCCCCATCAAGAAGACTCGCTTTCTTAGCAAAACTGATTCTCCAAAACCAAATGCAATTTTGAGCCTCAAGGTGATCAACACATGATCAAACACATGTGCAAAACACATTTGCACCAATTCAAGCCATGCTCAAAGAATTCAACCAAATTGCGAAAACACATTTCACAATCGACTCAAGAACACCAGAATCGTATTAAGTTTAATCAAACTCGAGTTTATGAGATTAATCCCTAGCCATGTGAAGGTCAACACAAGACCCGGTCAACTTGCTTAACACCGTTGCAAGCCCCACTCACATGCTCAGGGATTCCTGACTCATAAACCTCGGTTTATTCGCACAAACGAACTTGCAAATAACACAATAAACACATTTCATGCTTGAGCACTACTTTTGCAACACATGCAAAAGTCTAGCTCAAGCAACATCAATCAAGATGCATGAACTCTTTAATTGCAACACATGCAATTTTCAGTTCCATGCAATACCAAAATCAAACTTCGACTAAAACCAAAACCATACTTATGAGCTCTTTACTCTAACACATGCAAGCCTCTAGCTCCATACAAACACGCAAACACAAATCATGCTTGAGCTCTCTCCTTTGCAACACATGCAAAACTTAGCTCCAAGCAACCTCCTTGTTTTATAAAGATAGTTTTATGAACCAAAAACGTGAAGCTTCAACTAATGCAACACATGCAAAAGTGAACTCCACGTTATAAAAGCCAACGACTAGCTTATCCTATTTGCAACACATGCAAATCAAAGCATAATGCTAAAACCAAATACAACCAAGCATAAGTTTAACCCATTCAAGCAACACATGCCAAAAGGTTATCCCTCATGCAAAACCAAATCCAAATGGTTTGAGCTCGAGTGAACGCAGAATGAGATCACCAACACATGATGAAGCCTGCCAAAGGAACGACCCCTCTTAATAGCACGACGATAAAACCTTAGACTCAAAGACTACAAAAGTCCTTAGCCTATCTAATTATACCTTAGGCCACAGACAAGCAATCCCTTTGGGGTCTTTATGATTGTCACTTTGATATACCCCCGAGATCATCACCCTTCTTTATCTTCTTGGATCCATTCTTGACAGCCCATCAACTCATGATGTCAGTCCTTGTCCCGTTTCACTATCTCATCCATCTTTGGACCTAACTCAATCACAACTCATAAAATAGTTAGTCCAAGATGCATGGTTGTCTCAATTATCTCTTGCACCTCCATTAACACATAATGGATGCCTTTAGATCAATTGAGCACAACCTAAATCGATTGAAATGATTTAATTGTGTCTTAAGTACAATAATGCAACTCATGCTTTATTATATTTAAGAACTATTCATTTGTCCTCAATTAATCACGGAACACCATCAACACATGATGAAGTGTTCGTTAATAATTAATTAAGACAAATGAACTCAATTTAAATTATCATTTAAATTGATATGAGTATATATTAACTACACAAGTTTTCATATACTCATGTTGATGGAAAGTAATGATCCATTATATGTAAATTGTATGGAAATGATCATTACTCTAAATCATCAACTATAGAATACACCCCACATGTATATGTGCATAAATATGATTGACTTGGAGATAATATGCACATATTCAAATTGATCAATTGGAGTATATCCTATATTACCATGAGTATACTTATAACTAGGCAATTCAAATATATACTCAAGGATTTAGTTTCTTTGTCTTGATCCTTATATGTGTCAATAAAGAATAGATCAATACAATGAAACTATCAAGTTAAATCACTAACTCCCTAAGTGTGTGCATCCATGTAATGTATGGATTGGGAACATGATGCACGCTTTGTGGTTAATATAACGGGATATTCATATTTTAACTTGACTCAAAGTATGCAACTAATACTAGAATGAATATGCAAACATACCTTGGGTTTTCCATTTTTCAATGCGATGAGACTAAACAAAGATATTCTAAATAAACAAGTTAGTCTCGATATAAGATTTGTCATCAATAACAATATCGCATTAGGGATAAACTTAATATTAGATTTGTCATTAACGCACGATTAGATTTGTCATTAACACCAAAACCATAACTAATGAAGGTTGAACTTACAATGTGTTGCAATTAGAGAGTTCATGCACCTTGATTTGGTATTGCTTGGAGCTAGACTTTTGCATGTGTTGCAAAGAGAAGTGCTCAAGCATGAAATATGTTTATTGTGTTATTTGCAAGTTCGTTGTCCGAATAAACTGAGGTTTATGAGTCCGGAATCCCGAGAGCATGTGAGTAGGGCTTGCAACGGGTGTTGGCAAGTTGACTGGGTCTCGTGTTGACCTTCACATGGCTAAGGGGATTAATCTCATAAACTCGAGTTTGATTTGCTTAATACGATTTGCAAATAGATCTTGAGTTGATTGCAAAATGTGTTTTTGCAATTTGGGTTAAATTCTTTGAGCATGGGATAAGTTGGTGCAAATGTGTTTTGCACAAGTGTATGATCATGTGTTGATCATCAAATGGCTCAAAGAATGGTGTTGGTTTTTGGAGAAATGATTTTGGTGTTGAAAATCGTGTTTTCTTCAAAACGCCTACCGTCTCGAGGAGCATTGTGCAGAGTACCATTTGTTTGGCACTACCGCTTATGGGCGGTAGTACCACGCTTTTTGGAACTACCGCATCTGTCTCAAGGTCGATAGCTTTATTCCAAAGCGCGTGATTTTCGGTGAGTTGAGTCCCAAGACTACCGCTTAGGTCGAGCAGTAATACTGCAAACCGACCTCGAGAGGCTGAGTACCGAATATGACCATTAGCCGATCATTGAAAGATGACTGCAGACTACTACTGCCCTCAGAGGGCTGAGAGTACCGTTTTACTGTTACCTGCTTTGCCTCCAAACGGCTAGTTTTCTTGGTGGGGCTATAAATATACCCCTTGGGAGGCTTGGGAAATGTGTTGCTGGCTTGGTTGAGGTTTGGGTGAGTTGTTACATGTGTTGGACACTCCCATTTGAGTTTTGAGCTAAAGAGCGAGCACTAATTGCATGTGTTGCAATTAGGAGTGGTTTGAGAGCCTCTTGTGCATGTGTTGCACTTGAGGGAGGCCTAGGTGCATGTGTTGCACTAGGTGATCACCGGAGCGATGTGTTGTGCTCTTGTGAAGTTCAAGTTTAAGGATCGGCTTGTTACTTTTGGAGTTTGCCGACTCCTAGACGGCATGAGACGCCGTGGTGCGGGTGCTCTCAAGGTTGTGAGAAGTCTTGCCAAGTTTGTGAAGGTTCGGTTGAGCCTACGCGAAGCGTGAAAAACCACGACTAGTGGAATCGAGGCGGGTGCTCGAGTAGGAGCCGGTCCAAGGTGTGGGCTTGCATCAACGTGGACTAGGGGAGACCGGCAAGTCTCCGAACACCACGGAAAAATATCGTTTGTCTCTTGTCTCTTTACATTCAAGTATTTACCTTTTGCATATTAATCAATTGCTTGAGTGTGATTAGAATTGCTTAGTGTAAATTGCTTATTCAATTTAGCAATTCTTGTATAGAGACATAATTTAGTTAGTGCACTAGTGAGCCTAGTTGATTTAGGCCTTAATTGTAAAAACCGAGTTTATCGCTTCTGCATTTATCTTTGATTAGGTTTTGACATAGGGGTTGATTAGAGCGAATAATTTTAGTAAGCAATCGAATTTTGTAAAACGCCTATTCACCCCCCCTCTAGGCGCATCTTCGATCCTACAAATGTATATATACTTGTTGATATTTGTGGTATCATAACTTGTAGAACTTTTTTTAATAATATATATTTTTTTCAAAATTTCAAAAATATACCACGGAAAAAAACAATTACATAAATATACCCCTGTCACTCGTTGGTTGGGCGACATTTAAATGTTGCCCAACCAACGGGTGATAGGAGGCCACGTCATACGCATCAACGCGTTTTACAACATGGCAAGCAAGTAGACGTGATTTGTTTTGTCGCCTGCTGATCGTGCGACGTGGCTTTCTATCGTCCGTTGGTTGGGCGACATGGATAGGGGTATATTTATGTAATTGTTTTTTTTTCGTGGTATATTTTTGAAATTTTGAAAAAAATGTATTATTAAAAAAAATCTAACTTGTATTGTCATATAAAATTATCCTTAATATTTGCTCATCTCGAATCTAATAACTGAAAAATGGCTGTTTACTTGTTGGAACCATAAGTTTTCCTTCCTCTTTTGGTAGAACTTTTATAAATAGTATCTATTATTCGAATTTTTCTTCTCTTTAGATATTTCTACAATGACATTTATAAGACACAATCATTTATAAATTTTATAATTGAATATCTAAACATCTTATATGTATCAAGGCACGGCTTGTTTGGCCGGGATTATCTTAAAATATGAACACTTGTAGAACTTTCATCTACTTCTCATTGTAATGTTGATAGATTCCAAGGCAAATTTCAATTCCTCCAACAGTTCATCCCAAAAGTTGTCATGTTCTAACTTATCGCTTCCACTTCGTTCTTATCTCTGAATGAGAATACTATAAGCAACCTATTTTCACTCTAGTCTTGTGCAGGAATAAGATCACTTGGTCCTATTTATAGCCAAGACCAGAGTGAAAATAGGATATCTATGATATTCTCGTTCGGTGTAACGATAAAGTGGAAGATAAATCAGAGTATGACAACTTTCAGGACGAACTGTGGTTGGAATTGAATTTTGACTTAGAATCCGATAATATTAGAATAAGAAAGTAGATAAAAGTGCTACAAATGTTCATCCTTTAAGATGATCCCGACTAGACAAGTTGTGCCTCGAAGCATATAAGATGTTTAGGGTCTGTTTGTTTCAGCTTTGGATTCTCTAAAAGCTGATTCTGGATTGTGGTTATAGAGAAGCTGATTCTCCAAAAGCAAATATGAAATGGATTGTGGATTCTAGTGTATATGGGTGGGCTGGATTGTGAAAATCAGATTCTAGAATCAGGCTGTTTGTTTCTTATTCTGCTTTTGAAGTCAGAATCCAGAATCAAAAGCTGAAACAAACAGGGTCTTAGATATTCAATTACAAAATTTATAATTGATTGTGCATTATAAATGTCATTATAGAAATATTTAAGGAGAAGAAAATTTCGAACAATAGATACTACTTATGAAAGTTCTGCTAAGAGTGGAAAGGAAAAAAATACCGTCTATGATAGGCACATATCACAGATAGCTCTTGATAAAAATGATCTAGATAATTTGATATCACGGTTCTATATATGTATTACATATTGTTTCTAAACCGTCTGCTGACACATGCTTAAAAAGATCCGATTTTTTTTTGCTTGGAGAGGTGCGAGCCACCCTGCATGCGGGCGACCAGACACATTAAAAGGTGTGTTCCGACGTTCCGTCGCGTGCATCAGGTCCGTTTGCTCCGGCGCAGGCAATTTTCCACCCGTTTGCTTCTCTGTACCAAGCTCTAGGTTGGACTGAGCTCGTGTAGGATTCCCTCCCAAACACTTAATAATTTTAGTTTTGAAAACTTCTTCAATGGAGTCAATGTCATAGGTATGGTGAATAAGATTGTAAAATTGAAACATTTGGATAGCAATCTAAATCCTAACAAACTCAAAAAGTCTCCATGCACATTAAAGTGTCGAGTCCGTAAAGTCATTTGTACCTTTTAGTTCGGAGAAAAATCATCTAACTTAATATCACATGAACTATAGAAATATTTTTGCAAATTTAGTGAACAATTTCTAGTTCAATATTATCTAATGACTTAAAATTTTTGAGCTAAATAAAAACCAAATATACTCTAAATGTAGTAAAATCCTCGAACTTTTCTTTATGAAGAAATTCTTCCCTAAAGGAAATAATTTACCTCAAAAGACTCTATGGATAAAACTCTTCATTATAATCACTTTTATCAAGTGCATTAGGAGTTAACGTTTTATTGTAATGATACTTCTACATTCATGTTAGATGAATTTTGCCTCTAAATCGGGGCTATTGCAGTTAGGCGGTGAGCTTCCCTTGCAAGCCGGGCTCGTAAGATGCAAGCTTACATTGCCCCAGGTGTATCCACACTGTCTAAACAACATCTCTTGCATCCTGATATATTTCCTTCCTCTTAATGCAGGAAACTAAATATTACACCTCACTTTGGCCCAATGGATACAACAAGAGAAATTTTCCGGTATATTATACTAATAGTATATAGTGAGCAATAAAAATAAAATCCAATTATTGATTTGTTACGGGTATTTCCACTACTCAACTACCAGAAGAAGTATAAATAAATACTAACTAATCTGATCTATTTGATCGAAAAGAATTAACAGTCTACATTGAATTTACTGTACCATAAAATCAACCATTTCGAGCCGGTTCACAATTTAAAACCGCTCGGTAAATTGTGGAGTTCAAATACAAATTTAAATTTTTTGAAAAAATTAAGCAAAAATTGTTAAAATTTTTTTAAATTTTTTGTGTGAAGTTTTTAGGTAATGCTAATGATGCTATAAAATTTTCAGATGATTATCTAATCTATGTATTTTTAAAAAATTTTGATGTGATACTGTCAAAATATATGCTCTTCAATTTTTTATTTTTAGGGGCACAAAATGAAGTCTAATATTTCTTAAACTTTTGTGTGATGTTATAACATAATTATAATAATGTTTTAAAATTTTCAGATGATGATCAGATATGTGTATTTTTTTTAAAAAAATCTGAAATTGCTACTATTATTGTATATGCACTTTGGTTTTGATTTTATATGGGCACTAAATGAAGTCTAATATTTGGTACTAATTATTTGGTTATTTGGTACTAATTATTTGATTATTTGGTACTAATTATGGTTACATTAAAATTTTAGAATACAATAAATCTTTTAAATATTTATAAAAATTTGATGAGTGCCTTTTTTCCTTTTCATTAATTGTTATTTTGGATTTTTAGAAGCAATAAATGATTTAAAAAATCTTTTAAATTTCTCTATGGTATTTAATAGATTAATTTGTTTTTTTTGTAATTGTTCAAAATTTTTTTGAACATTTTATATTTTCATTCGATGTGTTGAAAATCGAAAATCTCTTAAAAAATAAGTGAAAATCGCTCGACAATAAAAAATAGCTCATAAATAAGGAGACCTTGAAGAAGGGGTGCTCCCTCCTCCTCAGAGGGGACACACGGTTCCTGAGGAAGTCCCGGATGACGTCGCGATCAGTGAGCCCCATGTTCGTGAGCTCGTGATCATCATCAAGCCGCTCCTCCTCGGCTTGTGCAGGCGGAGCAAGGTCTCGATCTTGGCGCCATTGTTTCTAGAGTATGCGAGAGTGCTTCCTCGCTTTCCTCGGATAAAACCAAAAATCGGGCCAACCCGACACCAAGTCTTTGAGTATGAAAAAGGGATACTTGTATGATCGGTTACCGCATAAGCGAAAATATGCGGAACCACTGGGAGAAGCCCCACCGATCTTGAACAAGGAATAAAAATAGAAAAAAGGCTCGCCAGTGGGCAAGATGCCCACAAATCCTCAGCAAAGGTCAGAAGATGGCCAAAACAAGAATGGAGTTGGGGTTCAAGTTGGTGATCTCGCACTCGCAATGGGCGAGTATGGATTCGAGGAACTCACTCTCGGGCATTCTAAACCCGTTGACGGTATAGAGGTCGCAGGTGACGATTTCGTCATCGGCGGCGACAGGAACTTCGCCGGTGTGGGATCCGCCAGGTGTCCGTGTCAAGGTAATCGAAATCTTCGAAGCGCTGCGACCTCTCCTTCTTGATCTTACTTGGGCGAGCGTCGCTATGAGGAGAGGTTGAAGAAAAGGTCATAAAGTCTTTGTGAAGGATTATTGACTCTTGCTAGCTTATAGTCACGCTTTTGATCAAGTATTTGTGAAGGATTTTGAAAATCAGATTTTAGGCTTGAGTGATTACATTAGAGTCTATGTTTTTATGATATTTAAAAATATTTATGGTTACTTAAATCTTGAAAATAGGTAGAGATTATAGCCCTCTTGATAAACTTCAGCATAGAGTCCAAGATCACCTAAATCGGAGTTCAAATAAAAAGTTATGATCGTTTGAAATTTGAGCCGGGAGTGATAGTTTCACGGGTACCCGTTGTCATTATTCAGTGACATTCATATCAGACCCATTTTAAATCGGGTATCTTCTATCTAATGATCCGAACAAAAATTATCCGAATAGTACCCAAATCCGTGCACTAATCAAAAGTACACGAATCGTACTCACAATTTGGATAAATTTATTCCGGATACGGATCTGAATCGTATTACCCGACCCGCTTTTCACCCGCGATGACCACATAGCTCTCAAGAATCCAAAACCAATACTTCTAAAGTGAACTACTCCGTACACTCGTTACGGATGTGTGTGAAAGAGATTCAATGCAATATTTATTGGATATGTAACTTAAGCAATTGTACATGGATCATTGGTTCAAAACACAAAGATCTAAATTTCCAAGAATATTGTTTGAAAACGTAGTACCGATTTTGGTATTGCAGCAGATGTTGTAGGCTTGTAGCAACATTGTTCCAAAGTACTATTGAGACATTCAGACCGTTCGTTCGCTCGATCGGACGATCCTAATATATGAGAACTACTTTACATATAATCTTTATAGAAACCGCATAGAAACATTATCTCCGTATGTATGAGAACTACTTAAAGTATAATCTTCGTAGAAACCGTATAGAAACATTATCTCCATAGGGAGGAGAACTCTGCACGTAAATAATAGGGCAGTCAATCTTCCATGGTGTTGGATTAAAGTCTAGTTTGGAATAATTTCTGATTATGCAGATTCTAGATTCTCTTAAAATAAAATGGGTGATAAATTCTGATTCTCTAAAAAATTTAGATTCTAAAGCCTCTAAGAAACTTGTCTCACATTAAAACAGATTTGTGCATACCCTACAGCAGTCTTTTGTTGTACTTTCTTCGAGTAAGTCTACGGCTTGCAGCAGTAGTCTACACGCCGCTGACCAAGAACCGAATTAGGCCGAGTTTGTTTAGGCCGAGCTTGAGCTTATTTGGTTGAGCCGAAGAAGTCATTGAGCGAAGCTACCTTCGAGCTGATGAGGATGGCAATTTTTCGTAAATAATAATTAAGTTGTAAGTACGCGAAGTGGGATTTTTAGTTTCTACTACCCCGGAAGCATCGCTTCCTTGCTTCTCTCTTAGTGAAGGCAAATCGGCTGCTTCTTCTTCGGTGGACTAAAAATACGCTTGCTTGGCTGAGGCTTATAAAGCCGAAGCCAAATAAACTCAAACTCGTCTAAACAAACCTTAGTCTTTACCCTCCGACAATCAACGGCCGCTGAGACTTGGGTCCTACATTCTCTGGGCCCCACCTGTAAGCGTGAGCTTAGTATGTTCCTCCTAGAACGTGTCGAATGGACGCTGTCCGTCCGATCCGACGGGAGGCGTGTCGAGATCTCGGACAAATTTAACAGCCTCGGCGACCGGGCCCCACCGCCCCACCCCACCCCACATTTCGAATTCAAACCATCACCTCCTCTCTTAATTCTTTCCTCTCCTCCTTCCCTCTCTGCTCGCCCTCCTCGCCTCCCTCCCAATCGAAGCTTCTAGAGTCTAGGGCTCTAGGCCAACCAGGAAGGCTCCCCGGAGCCACGAGGGGCGCGGGCGGGAGAGAGGGAGAGCATGGCGGAGCTGCCGAGGGTGTCGTTCTGCGACGGCCGCCTCGCGTCGCTGAAGGCGGAGGAAGCCGGTAGATCTCTTTCTTGAGATCCGTCTTGCAGGGGTGCCTGAGGTTTCTGTGGGTTTTGTTTGCACCCCGTTTTGCTTGGTTTTAGACGGGTTTTGTTTGCGCTTCTTGGTCTTTTGGGGCGTTTCTTGTGCAAAATAAAATCCAATTATTGATTTGTTACGGGTATTTCCACTACTCAACTACCAGAAGAAGTATAAATAAATACTAACTAATCTGATCTATTTGATCGAAAAGAATTAACAGTCTACATTGAATTTACTGTACCATAAAATCAACCATTTCGAGCCGGTTCACAATTTAAAACCGCTCGGTAAATTGTGGAGTTCAAATACAAATTTAAAAATTTTGTAAAAATTAAGCAAAAATTGTTAAAATTTTTTAAAAATTTTTGTGTGAAGTTTTTAGGTAATGCTAATGATGCTAAAAATTTTCAGATGATATCTAATCTGTGTATTTTTAAAAAATTCTGACAGTGATACTGTCAAAATATATGCTCTTCAATTTTTTATTTTTTAGGGGCACAAAATGAAGTCTAATATTTCTTAAACTTTTTGTGTGATGTTATAACATAATTATAATAATGTTTTAAAATTTTCAGATGATGATCAGATATGTGTATTTTTTTTAAAAAAAATCTGAAATTGCTACTATTATTGTATATGCACTTTGGTTTTGATTTTATATGGGCACTAAATGAAGTCTAATATTTGGTACTAATTATTTGGTTATTTGGTACTAATTATTTGATTATTTGGTACTAATTATGGTTACATTAAAATTTTAGAATACAATAAATCTTTTAAATATTTATAAAAATTTGTGATGCCTTTTTCCTTTTCATTAATTGTTATTTTGGATTTTTAGAAGCAATAAATGATTTAAAAAATCTTTTAAATTTCTCTAAGGTATTTAATAGATTAATTTGTTTTTTTTGTAATTGTTCAAAATTTTTTTGAACATTTTATATTTTCATTCGATGTGTTGAAAATCGAAAATCTCTTAAAAAATAAGTGAAAATCGCTCGACAATAAAAAATAGCTCATAAATAAGGAGACCTTGAAGAAGGGGTGCTCCCTCCTCCTCAGAGGGGACACCCGGTTCCTGAGGAAGTCCCGGATGACGTCGCGATCAGTGAGCCCCATGTTCGTGAGCTCGCTGATCATCATCAAGGCCCGCTCCTCCTCGGCTTGTACGGGCGGGCACGGGGTCTCGATGCTGGGCGCCGCTGTTCTAGAGTAGCGAAGAGTGCTTCCTCCGCCTTCCTCAGATAAAACCAAAAATCGGGCCAACCCGACACCAAGTCTTTGAGTATGAAAAAGGGATACTTGTATGATCGGTTGGGCCGCAAACGGAAATATGCGGAACCACTGGGAGAAGCCCCACCGATGCGGAACAAGGAATAAAAATAGAAAAAAAGGCTCGCCGTGGGTAAGATGCCCACAAATCCCTCGCAAAGGTGCGAGAAGATGGCCAAAACAAGAATGGAGTTGGGGTTCAAGTTGGTGATCTCGCACTCGCAATGGGCGAGTACGGATTCGAGGAACTCACTCTCGGGCATTCTAAACCCGTTGACGGTATAGAGGTCGCAGGTGACGATTTCGTCATCGTGCGGCACAGGGGCCCCTTCGCCGTGTGGGATCCGCTAGGTGTCCGTGTCAAGGTAACCGAAATCTTCGAGCGCCTGCAGCCTCTCCTTGCTGATCTTACTTGGGCCGAACGTCGCCATGAGGAGAGGTTGAAGAAAAGGTCGCAAAGTCTTTGTGAAGGATTATTGACTCTTGCTAGCTTATAGTCACGCTTTTGATCAAGTATTTGTGAAGGATTTTGAAAATCAGATTTTAGGCTTGAGTGACTACATTAGAGTCTATGTTTTTATGATATTTAAAAATATTTATGGTTGCTTAAATCTTGAAAATAGGTAGAGATTATAGCCCTCTTGATAAACTTCGCATAGAGTCCAAGATCACCTAAATCGGAGTTCGAAATAAAAAGTTATGATCGTTTGAGCTGGGAGCCGAGAGTGATAGTTTTACCGGGTACCCGGTTGTCATTACCCGCTGAGTACCCGTATCCGACCCATTTTCGTCGGGTATCTTCTATCCTGTATCCGATCCGTATCCGAACAAAAATTATCCGAATAGTACCCAAATCCGTACCCGAATCAAAAGTACACGAATCGTACCCGCAATTTCGGATAAAATTATTCCGGATACGGATACAGATCGGGTATTACCCGACCCGTTTTCACCCCTGACAGTGACCACATAGCTCTCAAGAATCCAAAACCAATACTTCTAAAAGTGAACTACTCCGTACACTCGTTACGGATGTGTGTAGGAAAGAGATTCAATGCAATATTTATTGGATATGTAACTTAAGCAATTGTACATGGATCATTGGTTCAAAACACAAAGATCTAAATTTCCAAGAATATTGTTTGAAAACGTAGTACCGATTTTGGTATTGCAGCAGATGTTGTAGGCTTGTAGCAACATTGTTCCAAAGTACTATTGAGACATTCAGACCGTTCGTTCGCTCGATCGGACGGTCCTAATATATGAGAACTACTTTACATATAATCTTCGTAGAAACCGCATAGAAACATTATCTCCGTATGTATGAGAACTACTTAAAATATAATCTTCGTAGAAACCGCATAGAAACATTATCTCCGTATGTATGAGAACTACTTAACATATAATCTTCCATGGTGTTGAAAAGTCTAGTTTAATAAACATTATTCTCCATAGGGAGAGAACTCTGATTCGTAAATAATAGATTCTAAAGCCTCAATCTTCCATGGTGTTGGATTAAAGTCTAGTTTGGAATAATTTCTGATTATGCAGATTCTAGATTCTCTTAAAATAAAATGGGTGATAAATTCTGATTCTCTAAAAAATTTAGATTCTAAAGCCTCTAAGAAACTTGTCTCACAGTTAAAAACAGATTTGTGCATACCCTAAGCAGCTGTCTTTTGTTGTACTTCCCTCGTAGTAAGTCGGCGTCTTCGGTGTGCAGCCGTGCCCACGCGCTCGCGACGCCGCACCGGAATTAGTCCCCTCCGACAATCAACGGCCGCTGAGACTTGGGTCCTACATTCTCTGGGCCCCACCTGTAAGCGTGAGCTTAGTATGTTCCTCCTAGAACGTGTCGAATGGACGCTGTCCGTCCGATCCGACGGGAGGCGTGTCGAGATCTCGGACAAATTTAACAGCCTCGGCGACCGGGCCCCACCGCCCCACCCCACCCCACATTTCGAATTCAAACCATCACCTCCTCTCTTAATTCTTTCCTCTCCTCGCTTCCCTCTCTGCTCGCCCTCCTCGCCTCCTCCCAATCGAAGCTTATAGAGTCTAGGGCTCTAGGCCAACCAGGAAGGCTCCCCGGAGCCACGAGGGCGCGGGCGGGAGAGAGGGAGGCATGGCGGAGCTGCCGAGGGTGTCGTTCCGCGACGGCCGCCTCGCGTCGCTGAAGGCGGAGGAAGCCGGTAGATCTCTTTCTTGAGATCCGTCTTGCGGGGTGCCTGAGGTTTCTGTGGGTTTTGTTTGCACCCCGTTTTGCTTGGTTTTAGACGGGTTTTGTTTGCGCTTCTTGGTCTTTTTGGGGCGTTTCTTGTGCAACTTGCTTGCGAGAATCGCGCGGTCCCATTTCTTGATCATTTGGGCCGTTTCTTGAATCTTTGGGGACATTGCACAATCTGATGCTTTCCACTTTTTCTTTTTTGTTTGCTTCTATCGGCTAAACCGTGGTTGCGAGATGTATTTCCGGGAACTGTAGTTCTTAGCGCAATGTTTGCTGTAGTCTTGTTTGGAGACGATATTGGCATGTAGTCTTGTGTTTACAAGATCTAGTGCTGCGTCTTGAACTCTGGTTCGGCTAGAAATTCGCTTAGAGAAATAGTTTTCAATGATTCTAGAAACTGTCACTGCTACCTTGTTCCAAAGGACATTACAAATTAGCAAAAATGCATGTGCAGGTTTAATTCTGATGATTCGTACTTTAATTTTTAGTTGCAGAAAAGAAAATTCAATCATATTGTGTAGTTGGCTAGTTCTAACGAACGTCATTCTTGCTTCTAGATTATTGTGTTTCTTCTTATAAATTCACAATGTATAATATGCAATGTTTGCAATACACGAAGTTTTGCTTTTGTAAATTTGGTTGGCTAATTCTAGTTTCTTGCTTTGCTTTCTGCAAGCATGGAGACGGCACCAGGCTGCAGCCTGGCTCGAGATCATTGTCGGTCCCTTCGGCCTATCCCCTTGCCCATCAGAGCAAGAATTTGTTGCAGCTCTAAGGAATGGCATTGTTCTATGCAAGGCCATTAACAAAATACAGCCGGGTGCTGTGCCAAAGGTGGTCACTAATGCCCCCTGCGATAGCCAGCCATTGACGGCTTTCCAGTATTTTGAGAACATCCGCAACTTCTTGGTTGCTGTTCAAGTGCTGAAGCTGCCGAGCTTTGAGGCCTCTGATTTGGACAAGGTTTGCTAGCTATACACAGCAAGGTATTCTTGATAGAGGGATGCTTACTCATCCTGCTAAGCGTGTTGCTTGTGCAGGACAATCTTGATGTTGGTTCAGTGGGCAAGATTGTCGATTGTGTCATTTCCTTGAAATCCTACCATGAGTGGAAGCAAGGCGGTGGAGCCAATGGGCCAGTCAAGTACATGAAATCTCCTCTTGCACCGCGTTCTGCAAGCCATGTTCAATCTGAAAATGTTGCTTCTGGTTCTTCTCCCTCCCAAAAGCGTCTAGACATGACAGAAACTGATGGTGAGAGACAACCATTTCAAACTGTGGGTCCTAACATGGAAGGTTTGTGCTGAATTTTTTCTTGGCACGCATGATACGCTTTATGTCTAAAATTTTGCTGCCTGATAAGTCACTTTTGTCACCTCATTTCGATGCCGCTTTTAGTTGATTTGTCAATTAATGGTGTTGTTTATTGCACTGTACACAATAGCTACCTTGTAGTGACTTCGTCAAAATAGTCGCTGTCATGAACAATATAACCATCTATGTATTGTGCATTTGCAGAGGCAATGGAAAAACTTCAGAAGGTTATTTTGGATTGCATGATAAGTTGTAAGGAAAATTTGGACCAAGAGGTTCTGAAAAAGGTGATTAGCCAATAATTACATTAGTTTTTGAGTTAAATATTTTGTACTGTTTGTATGGTGTACCAGTTTCTGACGTGATATAACTATTTTTTTTTTTCAGGATCCGGTAAAGCTAGTTGGCACTATTTTGTCAAGTCAGCTGGAAAAGGAACAGGTAAACTGGAATGCTATCTTATCTATTGGATGATTCCTCACAAATGCCATATGTACAATTGATGTTTACCCCACTAATTTAGCCATGGATTGGGTTTACATTTATTTTATTAGCCCTTCTGTCCTGTGTGAGTTCTTTTGTTATTTACATTTATCTCTCTGATCTTATGTATGAATAAAACAAATTGAGCTATCAAATGAATCAATTAAACATGGATATATGTTGATATTATTAGAGATTTACAGCAAAAAAGGCTACGTTATACAAAAGTAACAAGAACTAAGGCTGGTATCATTTATTACCTAAAGCTTACTGGTATTGTATCATTCTCATAGTAATTTTCAAACAACATCTAGGTTTGACCTGCAAACTCATGAGCATTTTTTAGCCTCAACAATAAGCGCATTTTCACAGTGTTATGTGATGTGTAACGCTGCCTTCCACAGATCGCTCTTATATTGCATCATAGCCGTTTTTAATGTCTAATTACATTTTGATACATGGAGAGTTATTAAGGAACATCTTTCTCTGGAGAACATATATATAACAAGTTCTTTATAAAAACATAAAATACTTAACTTTCAGCTGGGTATAACTTAGAATTACGAAGAATCTTAAATTTGTTTCTTACTGTTAGTAGTTCAGTTCCTCTGAATGAAACAATCACATAAATCACTAAACGTTCATGTTCTGTTTTACTGTGCTGGAACATGATATTTAGAAAGTAGCATGTGATGCCAGAAGAAATTGATATCTTTGACATTTCACTTTTTTTTTTTTCATTTCTGACTTTCTGAACTGTGGTTATACCAAGTTCTTTTCATTTATGTTGCTACTAGCTTCCCTTGTGCACTTTGTACAATGAACTGTATGACCTTGCAGGTTGGTGTAGTTGGTCTATATATTTGTTCACCATTTTATGTTCAGATGAAAATTTAACTTTTGTGCTTCAGAGCGATATTTTAATTAAGGCTAATTACAGAAGAAAACATACCTTTTATGCAGTTCAAACCGCTTCTTCATCTTTTTTCTCCAGAAGGCGTAAATAATGAATCAACTCAGAGTAGTGAGGTACTGTTTTGCGCTCATCTTTAATTGTTAAATTGCAATGTGCTTTAGCATATATCAGTAAAAGTTAGAGGAATTGGCTTTGTTGTGAAATTTTAGCATGAGCAAGCAAAGAACAGTCATTTTGTTTTTTTTACCAGTGATACATGCTCTTAGCTTGACATTCTATAAGGTTTTTCTCCTTTGGTACTTATAGTAAAAGGATACAACTTGTTTTCCATTTTACATAATTTCACACATAGAATCACAAAATTTAAAGAAGAAATTTGTTGTGGTATGCAGCATCCTATGCTTACAATTTTTTATGCACATACTAATTAGGCTGACTAGCGTACTTCATATATGAGGTGCGTAATAAATGCTGCTGATCAAGAAATCCAGTAACTGAATAAACTCTTACTTTTTTTATAGATGTTATAAGGTAGAGGAAAAGTTACTTATTTCTCTAGCTTGTAAGAAATTCATAAGTAAACAATAATATTATTTTGCACGGCTCTTTTTCTGATGAAATATGATGATTTTGTGTAATTGCTCAAGTTCTTGCCTCGGATTACTTCAATTTGTTGTTTAACATAAAAGGCTGGAAAAACAGCTTGAACTACATTAGGGCTTATAAGTAGTTCATGGTTCGTGAAAGCAAATATTGAAAATGATATGTGGACATCTTGGCAGGGTAATTCTGCTTTTTACAACAATTTGTTTGATCACACTGATTTTGTTGTTTATCTAAAAATGGTTTGCATTGTTAGACAGTATTCTAGTTGTCTTGTATAAGAGGTTGCTAGTTGCCTTGTATCAAGATTTCTAGCTTTGTATAGATATTGTCTTATATGTGCTTTCCTTTTATATTCATGTCATGTATATATACTGGCCTATTAGCTTTATGTTCAATATAAGTGCTATTCATAACATGGTATCAAAGCAAGGTTTTTAGGGTTAGGGTTTTTTACCAGCGTTGCACTTGCGCCCTCCCAACCCCCTCCTCGAGCTTCTCGTTGGCCGATTCTTGCTCGGGACTCAGCCTTTGCTCGCGGTGCGTCGCTAACCTTTGCTCCAAGTCGCTCCACCATTGGTACTAGACGCCGTCTCCTTGGGTCTTGTTTAGATCTCCATTGCACGCGTCGTCCACCTTTGGCTGGGATCAGTGACCTCCGCTTCGGTTCACATTGGTGACGCTATCGTCTGCTCCGGCTGTCTCCTCGGTCGGTGTGCCTCCTGGTCGACCGTCTCGGTCGGCCGACTACTTCGGTTATCGCCATGGCTCCCATGGCACTCTCTGCATTGGCTGTCTAACAACAGCGCTAGCATAAGCTGCTGTGAGGCTGCTGTCGACACCTTCGCTCCTCCGTAATCTAGCCCGAGCTCCGCCTGTCGTGACCTCTATCTGCTTGATCAGATTTGAAATCCAATCAAGATTCAGTTTTAACTCAGCTTTCAAGTCCGGCTGCAGCTTCCGGCAGGTCAGCTCCGACTTCTAGTAGGTATTCTCTCCAAAAAAATAATAAAACAAATTAAAAAATGCCGATGTCTGCTTACTCCTCTTTGGGAACTGTTGTAGTCCCGCGCTATCCGGTTATCTTCGATAGTCTCAATTATTGAGACTGGGTTCTACACATGTGCCTTCACATGCGTGGTCAACGTCTTTGGGAGTTTCTTACTATCAAGCTATCTTGTTCATCTTGTCTTGCTCTTCCTGCTAAGCCTGTTATTCCTAAGGAAGCTGATGATGCTGTTCGACAGAAGGCATCTAATGATTATGATGATGCTGTATAGTTTTTTAGACTCAGTTTGCTACCTACAACTACAAGATGTGGGTTGATGACGATGCTCATGTGTCTGCTATTTTAGTTTCTAGCATGGAGGTGCATCGCACTAGAGACGTGGTTGTTTTGTCTTCAGCACAGTTGATGTGGGCATATCTTCGTGATCACTGCAAGCCTTCTGGTGATTCTTTATACCTTACTATTGTGCGACAGGAGCAGTCGCTACAGTAGGGTGATTCTATCGTAGATGAGTTCTACGTGCAGTTGTCCTCGGTGTGACATCAGCTTGACTCTCTTTGACTGAACGTTTGCTGCACTTGCTTGTGCTATCAACGTCAGCACTCTCATTTGGAGTTTTGCCGCATCTACAACTTCTTGACACATCTTCGAGCTGAGTTCGAGCAGATTCGTGCCCAGCTGCTCACTCGCTATCCTTATGCGACCTTGTTGGAAGCACTTGTAGCTATTCGTACTGAGGAAACTCGTTTTCGTGGTGCTAGTCTGTTGTTGTCTCCTTCAGTCTTAGTGGTGCATAGTACTACTCCATCAGTAGTGCCTACTCCGTGTCGCTTGCCAAGAGTGGAGGGCTTCACTACACCTATTGCGACAAGAATAGATATGTGGAGCAGTTCTATTACCGGAAGAAGAAAGATCTTGCTTGTCGAGGTGGATGACCTTTCAAGGGCACTAGATGCTCGGGCATCGCCCCTCAGCGAACTTCTGCTAGTTGAATCCACACAGGAGATTCTCATGCGCATGGCTACCTCTGCGCCTATACGTTCTGCTACTCAGTCTTCCATTGAGAGACCACCTTCCACATCCTCTTCAGGTATTTTACTATGGATTCTTGACTTTGGTGCTTATTTTTATATGACATCTGATACCACGAGTCTCCATTCCATTACTTCTATCACGCTTCTGTCACTGTTCAGATTGCAGATGGTACTTTTCTTTCTATTGCAGAATGAGACACTCTTTTGATTTCCTTTTTTTATGTTCCTGTTGTTTCTTTTGTTCCTAAACTAAACCATACAACACATGTCTGCTGGCCATCTCACAGATCATGGTTGTTGTGTTATCTTCGATTCTAACTCTTGTTGTGTTCAGGATGGCTGCACGGGGGTTCTGGTTGGTATTGCCCTCACTGTATGACTCTTAGCTTCTTTGGATGCTTGACTAGTTTCGTCTTCCTTCTGTTGCCTATGCTAGTACAGACTGCAGATGTGTGTGCAACTGCTATGTACTTTTTGCACCTTATGAATGCACCAAGCTGACCGCTCAGTCTGTTGAGTGTGTTTTTCTGGACTATAGTTAGGGATGAAAACGGAAACGGAATTTTTCTCCGTCCTAGAGAAAAATGGAAACGAGAACGAAAAATATCGGTATGAAAACAGAAATGGGAATTTTTTTGCTGGAAATGGAAATGGGAGAGCCAGTTCCGATGAAAATGGAAATTTCGTATAAAAAACAAAAATTCCGTTTTCTAATTTAAATAATACACAAATATATATTGCTTTATAAAAAAAATATCAAGTAGAGTTCAAAAATTCTACAAAAATTCTCAAAAAATATTTTATGACATTTTGAACTTATAAAAATTATTTCTCAAATAAATTATTTCTTTAAATCTAAAAACATTAAAAGTTTTTAATTAATTGCGGAAAATTCGAAAAACAATCATAAAATCCAAATTAAATGCTCAATTAAAGAAATTGCAAATTTTTAGGGTGTTACAACTAGGAACATTCGTGGATGGAATTTTTCAGTTTCGTTTCTGTATTCACTCTGTTCCGTTTCACATCCGTTTCCATTACTATCCGTTTCTGGGGTTTCTGATTTTATTTTCGTTACTGGTAAAAAATGTTGAAAAGGAAACCGAACAACCATTTACCAATCATTTTCGTTCCGTTTTTATCCCTAGCTATAGTGCTGAGCATAAGGAAGAACGTTGTTAGGATCCTGTTGGCTGACGAGTGCAGATCTCTCAGGATGTTACTTTTGATGAGTCTCATCCCTTCTATCGTCGCCCTTCCACCTTAGCATTTCTTGTCGAGTCACTTTCTTTCCTGACTTTTCCTTAGACTCAAGTTGCATCTTTTACTTCTCCATGGTGGCATCTCCTTCGCTGGCCTCTCCACAGGAGTCTTCACTATTGATGCCTCCTCCAGAGTTTTCTTCGGACATTGTTCCTTTTTATTCTCTATGCTACACTTGTCGTCCACGAGTTGAGGATTCTTCTGATGTGCCATGTTCTCATAATGAGTCATCTTCTCCTATTGAGCTACCTTCTTTAGTGCCTTCTCCTCACTATGCTCTTCGTGATTGCTAGTCTGTTCGGCCTCTTAAACGCCTTGGCTTTGCTAGTGCATTTCTTGCTAAACCGACTTATTACCGCGATGCTGTTACTCATCAAGAATGGCAGCATGCGATGATGGAAGAGCTTGCTGCCCTTGAGTGCACTGTCACATGGGATCTTGTGCCTCTTTCTCTACATGTCTAGCCCATTACATGTAGGTGGGTCTATAAGGTTAAGACTCGCTCTGATGGTTCTCTTAAGCACTATAAGACATGTCTTGTGGCACATAAGCGGGAGCATGGTTGTGATTATGATGATACTTTTGCTCCTGTGGCTCACATGACCACTGCTTGCACTCTTCTTGTTGTGGCCTCTGTTAGTGAGTGGTTTATCTCTTAGCTTAATGTCAATAATGTTTTTCTTAATAGTGAGCTATGTGAGAAAATCTCTATGCAACCACCACTAGGGTATTCTGTTCTTGAGAGCATGGTTTGTTAGGTTCACCACTCTCTTTATGGGCTCAAGCAAGCCCCTCATGCCTGGTTTGAGTGTTTTTCTTCTGTGCTCATTGCTACTAGCTTTTCTATTAGTGTTCATGATCCTTCGCTCTTTGTTCATATTTCACCTCATGGTCGGACTCTTCTTCTATATGTTAATGACATGATCATTATTGGAGATGATTTTCAATATATTGCCTTTGTGAAAGCATGTCTCAGTAAGCAGTTTCTCATGTCTGATCTGGGTTCTTTTTGCTACTTCCTTGGGATTGAGGTCTCTTCTGGCCGTTTTTCTATCTCAAGAGAAGTATATTTAGGATCTTCTTGATCGTGATTCTCTCACTGATCAATACATAGCTGAGACTCCCATGGAGCTCAATGTTCACCTTCGACCTACTGATGGTGAACCTCTTGAGGATCCTATTCGCTATCGCCATCTTGTTGGGAGTCTTGTTGTTTACCTTGATGTCACTCGTCCTGACAATTCATATCTAGTTTATATCTTGAGTCAGTTCGTTTTAGCTCCCATTTAGCTCCACTATATTCATCTTCTTTGTGTTCTACGATATCTTCGTGGAACTATCTCTCGCCGTCTTTTTTTTTCTTGCTCCAGCTCCGTTCAGCTCTAGGCATACTCTGATGCTACCTGGGCTAGTGATCACTATGATTGTTGGTCTCTTTTTGCTTATTATTTTTTTCTTAGTGGTTCTCTCATTACTTGAAAGATTAAGAAGCAAACAACAATTTTTCGTTCTAGTGTTGAGGCTAAGTTGCAAGCGATGGCTCTTTTGATAGTAGAGGTTACTTGGCTACGTTAGCTACTTGAGGATTTTGGTGTTTTGTTTGTACACCAACTTCTCTTTTATCTCATAGTACATGTGCTATTAGCATTGTTCGAGATCCAATGAAGCATGAGCTCACCAAGCATATTAGTGTTGTTGTTTTCTACATACGGTCATATGTATAGGATCAGATTGTGGCTCTTCAGTATGTGTCTTAAGAGCTTCTGTTTGCAAACTAGAACTCAGCACAACTTTTATCTCTCTAAACTCAATGTTGTTGATCCACTATGAGTTTAGGGGGTGTTAGACAGTATCCTAGTTGCCTTGCATAAGAGATTGCTAGTTGCCTTATATAGAGATTGCTAGCATTGTATAGATATTGTCTTACATAGGCTTTTCTTTTATATTCTCATGTGTGTGTGTGTGTATTGGCCCATTGACCTCATGTTCAATACAAGTGGCATTCATAACATGAATAACTACTTGAACCACATTAGGGCCTATGATTAGTTCACACTTCACAAGACATGAAGGCAAATGGCAAATAATCATCAGTAGGCCCCTTGGTAGGGTAATCTTCTTGCAAGAAAAAAAAACAAATCAATTTTTGCTTTATAAATTTGCAAATATGCTTATGATGTTTTAAAAAATTGTTTTTAAAAAAACTTAAGCTGCATTATATTTTATAGCCCAGGGACACATGTTGCGCTGGCATCTTGCTAATATAGCAGTAGAGTTAAACTGAATTACTGAACATATAATAGTCATGATTTATAATGTAAGATAATATTGAGAAACTTCGCATGATTTTAAAGTCTGAAGCAATTTTAACGCCATGATGTACAAAATGGTTTTTTTTAATCTTGCATTTTCAGTCATTCAAAATAATACTGAACAGTCAAGAAGTTAAGCTGTTCAACGTTATGATGCATTACCCCGTTGTGCCTTGTAGCGTTCAAACTCGCAGATTGAGAATAGACAGCGCCTCTTGCAAGCACAGGAATCTGAACTTTTGGTGAGATCTCATGCTGCTGTATTTATTGTATTTAAGTTTAATAGCCAATATCATCCATTTGAGGTTTCTTTTCGTTTCATGATTATATAATAAATATTTTTTTCTTATTTATATCAAGTATTGTCAGTAACTTTATGAATTCTAGTCTGTTTGTGTTAATGAAATACCACATTGATCTTATATGGTTCCCATTTTTGGATTGATCTTATGTGGTCCCTTTTTTTTGGATTGACCTTATATGGTCCTTTTTTAGTTTGCTCTTATATGGTCCTCGAATGGTGTGCTTATTCTACAGGAGCTCAAGACAATGTTTCAAGAGGTTAAAGTTGACTTCAGGTCTTTGCAGACCCAATTTCAAGATGATATCACCAAATTAGGTATACTGTTTGAGCATAGTCCATAGCACGCCTTTTCGGTGTTCCAAGGCTGAGTTTGTTTAAGTCGAGCTTGAGCTTATTTGGTTTGGAAGTTTGGAGAAGTAACTTCTCTCGTAGTGCAAATTGGGCTAAAGCTTCTTCTCTCATCTGGTGGAAAAATCTTTTGTTTGTTTTGGCTTGTGGCTTATAGAGGTGTAGAAGCCATGTTGTCAAGCTTTAGTGGTGTGATATAAAACTGCAACTCAAACTTTACAGGTGATAATATCTGTGGACTTTCCAAAGCTGCTCTTGGCTATAACCAAGCTGTGAAAGAAAACAGAAACTTGTATAACATGCTTCAAGAATTGCGAGGTATCACATGGTATAGTTCAGTTTGGTTATTGATGTTATTGTTTGAATTATTTCTGAGAGCTCTTTTATAGGAAATATCCGAGTCTTCTGCCGGATAAGACCACTTATTAACTCGGAGTCTATTTCTTCAATTGAACATATTGGAAATGATGGCTCGATAATGGTCTGTGATCCATTTAAGCCACAAACTACACGCAAGGTCTTCCATTTCAACAAAATTTTTGGGCCAACAACTACTCAAGGTAATATTGGTCTAAACTGTACTTGGATGCTTCTGTGTTTATCCAATTGTTACATCTTCATGCTCGAATCTGTGCAGATGAGGTTTATAAGGAGACACAATCTTTGACTAGATCTGTCATGGATGGTTATAATGTATGTATATTTGCTTATGGGCAAACAGGTTCCGGCAAAACTCATACAATGGTATAAGGCAAATCATACTTTGTACATAGGTCCTTATTGAATGGCACTTTATTTGATCACATCTAGTTGTTCTAATTTCTGTGCATGTTGGTGATTAGTGTGGCCCATCTGGTGGGTTGTCATCTAAGGATCTGGGAATTAATTACATGGCATTGAACGATCTGTTCAATATATCCACTTCTAGGGAAGATGTAAAGTATGATATTAGAGTGCAGATGGTTGAAATATACAACGAGCAAGTTCGTGATCTTCTAAGTGAAGACACTTCAAGCACAAAATATCCTTTCATGCCTTATGTGCTATTCTTGTTATTTTTCGTTCTATTATATATTATCTGATTTGTCACTGTGTTGGTTCCTGACATTGATTTTACACTAGATATAAGGACTAGTAGAAATGGTCTGTTGAACCTTCCAGATGCAAAGATGTGCCCGGTACAGTCTCCTGATGATGTTATCGATTTGATGCTTTTGGGTGAAAAACATCGAGCTTCGAGTCCAACAGCAATGAACCATAGAAGCAGTCGTTCCCACAGGTTTGCATCAGCATTATCCTTTGCTTAGTGATCTTTTTGGTTTCCTGTCCTTCCAATATATTCTGCAATTGATTTTTTGTACTTTCTTGCAGTATCTTGACTGTCCATGTAAATGGGGACGACATATCTGGCAATGTGAGCCGTAGCAGTTTGCATTTGGTAGATCTTGCAGGAAGTGAAAGGGTTGATAGGTCAGAAGCCACAGGAGACAGATTGAAGGAGGCTCAGCATATTAATAAGTCACTTTCTTGCCTAGGAGATGTCATCACTGCCTTAGCTCAGAAGAATTCTCACGTTCCTTATAGAAACAGCAAACTCACCCAATTACTACAGAGTTCATTAGGTATATGGCTATATCTTTGAACATGTTCTCTACATGCATTATTCTAGCTATGGGTATTAGCACTACTAATCGACTAATTGAGAAGTCATTTTTGATGGTATATATCTTATCTTGAAATATAATATAAGTCCATGCAGTAATTCTGACAGTGAAGTCTTATCATTTTTGTTGGATTAGAAATGTAGAATATAAAGGAAGTTCCATGCTAAAACTTTTGATACATAAATAATGCCGTATATGTAACTGTGACACCTTTGATATTGTTTGTGCAATGCCAACTATAGGGGGAAACGCAAAGACGTTAATGTTTGCTCACATAAGTCCGGAGGCGGAATCTTATGTAGAAACTCTTAGCACTCTGAAATTTGCTCAAAGGGCTTCTAGTGTTGAACTTGGAACTGCCCATGCAAACAAAGAAAGCAATGAAATAAGAGAGCTTAAAGGACAGGTAATTTTTTCTGTTACCACAACAGCATTTCTTTTAAACTTTATTGCTAGTTTGCTACAATCAACAATACAATGTGACCATCGTATTTTCATCATTATATCTTTGGGTGAAAGATTGGATTGAAGATTGCTCTTTCTCCCTATAAAATGTTGGATTAGTTTCCATGTTATTATTGTATATTGAATTTCTACAGTTGCACATATTCGACTTTCTGTATTTCTGTTGTTCCACAAACAGAAGAAAAAAATATCTAATGTTCAACCTATTTTCAGGTAGACACTCTTAAAAAGGCATTGGCAACAAAAGAATTGGAAAAATCATCACTTAAACTTAAGGAAAATGTAGTAACGAGTGAGAGAACAAAGCAACTACCAGAGCACACCCCGCCAAGGCCACGTCGTTTAAGCCTAGAGAATGCTAGTACCGGCAAAGGTAGCATACCAAACAGAAATGTGCCAAAATCCCTCTTTCGATGATGAAGTTCAACAGAGATCATGAGACAATTCATGACAAGGAATGTAGCATTGATGCCTTCAATCACATCAAGCACCACAGATCAGTAATACAGGTACATCTTGCTCTTAATAACTTCATATTGTTTGATGTTGTAGCGACTGACCTTTTGTCTTTCTTGTCCATTGTGATAGAAGGCGTCCACAACATTCTCTGAAGAGCCTGTTAGAGAGGAGAACGAGAAGATAATTACTACAGTCGATACAGTTGCCTTTTGTCAACTACCTCCTGACGTTTATAATCTATCCAAGCAATCAGGATTGGATAGTCTCCAGAGAACACCTTGCAGATCAAGGAACAAGAGCTTGGAAGTGAATCAGACTGATGAACCTTCTGCTGCCAAATTGGAGAAAACAACCACAAGTAACGCAGTGAAGAAAGGATCACATTTAAGAAAGTCCATTCAGAGCAGCATAGGGAAATTGATTCATGGCTCTGAAAGAAGGTACGCCATGGGATGCACGCTGAATTTTACTACATATTTACAAACGAGTATAATAATGCTGCACGTGCACTAAGCTTTCTTTGCTACTGCTACTATGTTTTAGGAATGCTCAACATTCTGCTAAAATCTCTAGTAACCCAAACTATGATGGCCCATCTTCAATTCAAACTGATGCAAGGTTAAGAAGAAGACAATCACTAACAGGTCTCCCACCACCACCGCTGTCGACCGTGTCACGCAGATCCTCTCTAGGAGGAAAGTCAGATATAAGTAAGTTTTTTTTAATAAAGAAAGCCCGGTTTTGCTCTTATGTTCACATCCTTAATGCTGTAGCTGCCCTGTGTAGAGGATGAATCCTAATGTCTCATTGTCTCGTCATTTGATGGAAGGTGTAATAAATAGCCAAATCAGTGGATGTGCTGCCAGCGAGTACAAGCCACTGCCATTCTCCTGGGTCCGATGGCCTGAACCACATAAATGTGAATTCTCCATTCTTGCTTAACCAATCCTTTGCTCCATGCCAGCACCACTATAACCTTCTTTTACCTGCTTGCATTGTCTTTTCCCATGGATAGAGTAATGCTTGAATCTTGATAGATATACAATCCAAGACATCATCAATATCAAGGATTCTTGCCATTGCCTTTTGAGCATATAGGTGTCTTCCTGCCTATATTGTTAGCTCCTAGTTGATGCTTGGAGCTGGATTTTATTTGTTCCTATAACTGCATTCTTTATAAACACTAAATGGGAAACAGATTTCTGTCAAAGAAAAAAACAGTCAGTTTTATTCTACTTCTGGATCCTGATGCCCTCTGTTGTTAGTGTAAAGGATGTTCTCTGTTGTCTTCAGTTGTTACTGAAAGAGCTTCTGCTTCCATTGGCAGGTTCAACCGATAAAAGAGGTGCCAAAACGCCACCTCCGGTGAATTCAGCAGCAAAGGTGAAAAGGTGGCTATGAATCTGAAGCGAAATCATCAGAAAATTTCACTTCAAGCAGAGCACAAGCCTGTTCCAAAGGCCAAAAGATGCCACATTCTTCCAAGTCACCAATCAACTTTAGCTTTTCTTTATGCTAAAATGAGACCCCCAGGGAGTGTTCTTAATCTTCACAGACCCTGGGCTACATCTCGAGTGGTTACATTCTTTGTAACAACTGAAACTTATAACAAATGGAATATGGAAGATGGCAAAGGGAAACAACTCTTGTGTATTGTATTCTGAATTTCTGATTTGTAGTTACAGAAAGTTTCAGGTCTGGTAGGATTGCGAGCAACAGTAGCTCAAATTTCATTGTTTTTACGTCGACTGTAATGAAATTTCTCAGTAGTCTGTTTTCTCCTTTGATATAAGCTGGGTAGTAGGGTTAACAAAATCGTTTTGTACTGGGAAATTGAGACCTCACCGGTACAGATTTATCATGAAAATTGAACAAAAATTGCCAAAAACCGAAGGGCTTCGAAATCAAATGATTTGGGAAAAATTCAAAAAATAAAAAAATCAATTGGTTTTCTCGTTGAAAATCGACCGGTGAATTGAACTTTTCTTGCGGTTGATTTTTTGAGTGACTTTTGTCAATTTTTATTGAAGTTCTCTCATTTTCACCAATTTTTGACGGGTTATTTTCACCAATTTTTTGAGCGACTTTTGTCAATTTTTATGTGATATAAATTTTTAAATTTTTTAAATTTGACTGGTTTACTGATCGGTTTAGAATTCGAACCAGCTCAATACGGTCAATTTTCACAATTCTTAGTTGATTTTCGTCAATTTTGTTAACCTGCTGCTGGATAGCCTCGGTTGTTCGGCGTCAGCCTTATAGTCATTAGACTTCCCACGCTGTTCCTTTCTGCCACAACTTTGGGAGTAATAGGCAAAAGCTTACTCTGCCCTTAGAAAAATCTGGTATAGAGATAACTAGCTAGCACTTGTTGTAAATAAATATAAGTTGACGGGATCATAATATACACCTTCTGAAATCTATGAAAAGAAAGAAATGCCCGAATTTTCACTAATGTGTATCAACCCTTTCTCACAGTTTTTAGCCGAATTATCCAGGACGTCTCTACCACAAGAGTAGTGATATGACAAGACTCACTCCAGGACGGTGATTGCCAGATTTAGGTTTTTCTCGGACTTTCACGTGATTGGAATTGGGCGAAGTGCTTCATGTCTTGCGGAGGGGAGACCCGAAGTCATGATCAACTTTGTCTTTTTATTACTTTTAGCGAATTTGATCATGAAATTTTATATGTAGATGGGGTAGCAAGATGTACATCCATGATTTTTTCAAATTTTTGAAACTTTTTCTAGTTGGGTTAGTGGTTTCAGCAACTCTCTCCATAGGATATGTTCCCTTCTTGCATTCCTTCTTTCCATCCTTTTATTTGCATTTACAAGTCACGACCCTTTATCTCCTATCTCTTTCGGCCGGTATTTGTCTTGGGAGGATTTTCTTTTCGTACTTTTTCATGTCAGATGGTTATTTTGTATTGTACTTTACTTTTTTTTAATGCATGGCAGAGCTTCTGCCATTTTTCGTTCAAAAAAAAAAAAAGAATGATTGGTACATTGTACACTTACATGTGTATTTCTGTGTGCTACCATCGATCGGAGACGTTTCAAGCAGCAGATTCAGTTTATTGAGGGCCTCCAGCAAAAGCTACCATCACCTTAATAGTACATACTGGCCAATAAGGACCTGTACGCAAATACGGTTTACGCGAGGAGTCTTTTGCAAACATGCTGACGTGGCACAAGCCCTGATCACGCGGATCTCTCCGGCTATAATATAGGTAATACTAGCCATGTATTCGTAAGATGCAACAGAAACCCAATTTACGATAAAAAATTATTTGTAAAGAGAATTAACCTTATTTGAATAATAATGTTCACTCTAAATGTGCAATGGTTAAATGTTTAAATCAATTCATCGAAACATACAAATTTCAAGCACCTATTTACAAACTCGAGTTTAAAATTATCTTTAATTTCACAAACTTAAATAATATCACAGCACTTGGGATTGTAAATTTGTAACGCCATAATTCAAAATCGATCGATCGACCGAAAGAGACATTACCTGCTGCCCTATGGGTGCAAAAGGCATTAAAAAAGTAGGCGTTATCCGTATGTGGCTGCCACCATCAGCGGTGTGCGTGGCTCATACGCGTTGCTCCATCCATACCATAGCCACACCCTATCAACCAACTACACTGTCTCCTTGCCTCCCCCCACGAGCGTCTCCCTCAACCTATTGACATCATCCACCGCGGCGAGATCCAGCAGCGCCACCAGCCTATCTCTTCGCCCACCAACGGCGACCTGCCCCTGCACCGCATTGACGAGATCAGTAAAATCGTCCATTACATCCGCTCAACGAATAAGCTCAACATATCTGTAGGAGAAGTAAGAAGCGGTGGGGTTATATAGATTCAGCAATTGATAAGATATCTATGGAATCCAGATTAAGAAATCGTCGAATAAGAAATGCAACAAAAGGGAAAGATGCGAGAAGAGACCCAACTCCATGAATCAAAGCTCTGCTTCCTTCGGAAAGGAATCAGTCAATCCAATCCGAAAAGCACTGGGAGCAATCGCTGCCGATTCGAATGCCAGATCAATGGGAAAAAGGAAAGCAATAAATGAGTTATACATATTCATTTACCTCCTGCGACGGGATGATTCTATCCAATCTACCGAAGTGGCCACTGCTCGCTTTTCACTCAGCCATGTGGGTGTGCACACGTGTCGGGATAAGGGTGGAGAACAAACGTACTACCACCAACTCCTAATTAGAATTAGTAGAGATAGATATAACAAACTTATCTAGTCGCGTCATGCATAGCCGTGCGCATGCTGCTGGCCAGCCAAAATCAAGACCATACATAATTAGATAAAAAAAAAGATGATCTTATCTACACACGCAAGTAAATATTTAATAGAAAAGATGCATATGGCAACTCAAAGGCACATGGTAACTCAGAAGCTATATGCATGCAGTATATGAAAAAAGAATCAGTTGTGCAATATTTAGAAATAGAATCGACTGATTGAGATAAATCTGATACGCCTTAGATCACGCATACATGCATATTCAACCGAATTAAAACTCTCTATTCGCCAATATATAGAAGATCGAGACAATGATAGTTTCATGGGTATAGCCGAGGGGGGAGGGGAGAGAGAACGGAACACCGTCACCAACTCGTAATTAGAAACAGTAGAAATAAGTACACCAAAATCATAAATAACAATACTGGTAATTTTTTTACTGCAAGGAAAAGCATACTCTCGTATAGATTTACAAATTTTGCTATGGCGTGAAGAACTAGAAAAATGACTTCAACTGATTGCAAAAAAAAAAAAAAAAAAAAAACACACTTCAGCAAAGAAAACAAAGACATGGAATATAAAATCATTCGGCAGAAATGTCACTTCCACTGTTGCACACATGTTCTCACACTAGTACATTTTCCACAGAGGCAACATAATTTCTTCATTTGCTCAAGCTCAACGCTTGGTAATGTCTTAACCATCTATTACACTCTCTCATTCTAGTAAGCCTAATGCCTGTATATATTTTCCAACAAAACCAACTACGTTCCTGCTAGCTTCAATTTGCTTTCTATTAATTTGCATGTATGAGTAAGACCTGGGACTGCAGACCTATCCATAAAAATTATGATTATGCCTGTATCCCTCTCCGGCTTTTCCTATGATGTTAGTCCTGTAATTTCCTTTGGAATCAGAAATAAAAATCCAATCGGTACGAGAGTGCCAATCAGCTGTACACCCAAGCCGAGTGCCAGATTGTCAAACTGTGCTGATGAGATGCTCAAAGCTGACGCGAGAGCAGCTCCCAGTAATGAACCTAATGTCGAACCAAGGTTGTTGATGGACATGAACAGAGCAAACAGCGTGCCCTCAATTCCAGGTGGGCAAAGCTGCCCTGAGAGGATCAGGAACGGCATTAACCTGCCAAATGAAAATATTCTTGTCAGAAATTGTACTACAATAATATGCGGAAGGTTAAATTGGATGCACTAAGTCAGCTGATTATAGTAACACGCAACACAAAAGATAGTAAACACGAAAGTCCAGTCATGATGTCCAAGACGGCACCACCAGAGTTAAAAGACTACTAATATGTATACGACTCTTGAGTCTCTTGACACCCTCCTCAAACTCAAGGTGGATTAGGAGGATTTGAGGCACTGAGTTCAAGTAGATGAAGCCAATGTTCTTGAGTCTGAGCCTTTTTGAAGAAGTCTGCAACATGAAGCTTTGAATGCGCATACTTGAGGTCAATGGTCAATTGCTGGCAATGAGACCTTGTTAATGATGCATCAACACTGATGTGCTTAGTCAACCCGTGTTTGATTGGATCTTGCAATCTGAATGGCGCTGGTGTTGACACACAACAGGGGTGTAGAAGCATTGCACGAGACACCAAGATCAGCCAACAGTCAACAAAGCCAGATAATCTCTGAGGCAGCGGTAGCAAGGGCTCAAAGCTCAGCCTCAGCACTAGAACGTGACACTGCAGCCTGCTTCTTGGATTTCCAGGCAATGAGCGAGTTACCAAGGAATATGCGGTAACCAGTGATAGAACACCTAACAATAGGATCACTTGCCCAAGAGGAATTAGAGTAAGCGTGAAGCTGGAGCTGACTCGAACTAGCATAGAACAAGCATCTGGATGCAGGCCCTCTGAAGTATCTCAAAAGATGACCATAATGAATTGAATTGGGTGCACTAACAAACTGACTGAGAACAGGCGTCTGGATGCAATCCCTCTCAATTATCTCAGCACACGAAGATGACTACAATGAACTGAAGTAGGTGCACTAACAAACTGACCGAGAACATGCACATCATGAGCAATGTTTAGCCTGGTAACAATGGGATAAACAAGACTCCCAATAAGCTGACAATGGCTAGAAGGATCTGGCAATGGTACACCATTTGTAGGACAAAAGGACAAAGCTGCAGGTGAAGTTCCATGGGTGTAGCATCTATACGAGTATCAGTCATATTGGACCGAGCAAGCAGATCTTGAACATAGTGTTGTTGAAGTAGTAGACATCACCATCGGAATGATCCTCAACCCAAGAAAATTGCTCAGTGGTCCCAAATCCGACACAAAATATGCCAAATAGTCAATGTCATCTCCTATGATCAACATATCATCTACATATAGTAGAAGTAGAGTACGACCACGCTGAGAAGTGTGAATGAACAAGGCAGGGTTGTGCTCACTCAGAGAGAAATTAGCAGCTCAATTCACATAACTGAAACACTCAAACCAAGCACAGGGAGCTTGCTTGAGACCATATAGAGCATGACGAAGATAACAAACATAACCTGTAGGAACCTCAACATCTGGGGGTGGCTACATACAAACGACCTCATATAGATAACCATGAAGAAAGGCATTTTTGACATCCATTTGAGATATAGTCCATGAGCGATCGGCCGCAACAACAATGAGAGTATGCACTGTGGTCATGTGAGCAACAGGAGAAAAAGTTTCATCATAGTCTCACTTGTAAGACTGCTGGAAACCTCTAGCAACAAGCCGAGCCTTGTATTGCTTAACTGAACCATCTGATCTTGTCTTCACCTTATACACCCACTCGCAAGTGATAGAAACTGCTTGAGAAGGTAAAGGAACAAGATCATAGGCGCTTGCGGGAGAGCCAGCCCAGCGCCTATGAGCAAGGAGAGAGTTGCCTTTGCATTAGGATTCAATGGCTATTTACATGGTATTTTGGGCCAGGCCTCGGGCCCAGGCCCGGGTGGCCCGAGGCCTGGCTCCGCCACTGCTTGTATGCTCAAGTGCTGCAAGCTCCTCAGACATAGCCAACTGCAACTTAGATATATTGGCAGCTTCCTGATAAGTACTCAGCTCAGATACAACACCAGCATGAGGAAAACCCCATCTCTTTGGGACCTAAATAAAGGAACGATCATAGAGAGAACACCGTGATACTGTAGAAGGATCATCAAGGTCAGGGGTACTGATTGGGGGATCAGGTAGAGGAGAGGAAGACTAAGGATCAGAAGGAAGCCTCGGTTGACGGACATAGTGTAAGGGCAACAGAGAAATGTCAGTGGCTGCAGGAGCTGGTGGAAAATATACACTAGGAGGAGGAACTAGTGGGGATGGAGATACCGGAGGCTGAACTGAAGGAGGAGCTGAAGGCTGAATTGAAGGAGGCAAGTCTGATGTGGAAATAGGAGGTAAACACAAGAAAGAGGCGGACTCTATGGAAGTAGAAGTAGGATGTGTGGAAGAATGATAAAAGAAGGGCCGACCCTCATTAGAGGTCACATCTCGAGAAATG